>JAJPGS010000245.1:502500-875328 GCA_028654335.1 Alnus rubra
ATGTTTCCATTTTGCAAGCTTTCACTTCTATCGTTAGATATACTACATCATAAAGGTGGAGCACTTTCACAGGGGGAGCTTTTGATTTATCTTTTTGTTGATGTCAAAAGGGGGAGAAATATGATATACAAAAATTATTTCCAATTATTTCCGCTAGTTGGTTGGATTTGTAATAAAAATGCATTCTTTTCCGCATTCTACATATTGGTTCAACTTGCAATATTCATCTCTGTAATGAGCTTAAAAATTTTTGTATCTAAATTTGTCATCATCAAAAAGGGGGAGATTGTTAGCCCTATGGCGTCAATCCGATTTTATTGCAAATATTTTGATGATAACAAATTATATCTTGTTGCTCTAATGTATTTACTTCAAGTATGATAGTTGCAAGAAACATTCGAGTACACATTCTCAAAGGACCAAAAAGAATCAAAGGCATTTGGAATTCAAAGCAAGAAGCCATTTAAGCACTGAAGAACTCAAGATTGAAGAATCCGTATTTTATTAGGGTATTCTTGTAAAGCTCCTATATGATTGAACTTCTAAGGCTCCTTACTCTAGAACGACCTTAGGACCCTTCATACATTGCATACATGAGTTTTTGAAAATCTGATTTCATTTTTGAAAAATTAGCTAATAATAATCCTTGTCTTTGAAAATCAGATTTCATCTTTAGAAAATTAGCTAACAACAATTCTTGTCTTTGAAAATCAGATTTCATCTTTGGAAAATTAGCTAACAATTTCTGACTTTGAAAATCTGGTTGCAAATTTGAAAAGTTAGCTAGCAACAATTTCTGACTTTGAAAATCTGGTTGCAAATTTGAAAAGTTAGCTAGCAACAATTTCTGACTTTGAAAATCTGGTTGCAATTTGAAAAGTTAGCTAGCAACAATTTCTGACTTTGAAAATCTGGTTACAATTTGAAAAGTTAGCTAGCAACAATTTCTGACTTTGAAAATGTGATTGCAACTTGAAAAATTAGCTAGCAAAATTCAAATTGTCTCCAACGGTCATATTCTTGCTAGACCTATAAATACATGACTTTGGTTCTCATTTTCAGATCATTCAATCAAGTGAAAAACAAGCAAGCTTAGAACTCAAAGCATTCTTTCTTTCATTCAAAATCATTTGAGCCTTCAAGTTCATTTCATACAAGAGTTCTAGTGAGAGAGATATTGTTGTAAGAGCTTTATTTGTATATCCTTCTAAAAAAGGAGAATTGTCATTGTGAGAGAAATCTCAAATCCGATCCACAATCTATTGTATCAAGAGGGTTGGTGTGACCCTTGTGAGATGTGAAGGAGATTTTCCACCTTGTGAAGAAGAGTAGTGTACTCTTGAAGTGTAAAGGTTTTAACTCCACCTGCAAGGAGTTTGGTTTAGTGGATTGAAATCTCAAGTGGTGTGCTTGGGGAGTGGACGTAGGTCAGGTGGACCGAACCACGATAAATCGCTGAGTTTGAATCTCTCTCTCTCTCTATCTCTTTATTATTGTTCCAATATTTATATTGTTTGCATTATACTGCATTTTATATTGTTCTAAATTCTTAATTCAGTATAATTTTTATTAAAAGAAAAGTTTGCCATCAACCCTATTCACCCCCCTCTAGGGTTGATTATCTGGGTAACAAACATGATATAATCTTGAATTCAAATATCAACAACTCCCCAGGAATCGGAAAGTAAGGCATGGGCTTGAGAAAGCCTAATCATGTGAAAGAGAACTAAGCTCAAAGCCTGGCCCAAATAATCGATTTCTTGTCTTACGGGCCTAATTCATGCATTAATTGGCCAGCCCATTTGTGTTTCGTAAAGCCTGATCTTTGTCTGGATTCCAAACAGGCCCTTATAATACACTACAATATCTTTTCCATGCATGCAGATACGTCCACAGTAATTCTTTTTGTTGTCATCACAGGAAGATTATTCATCTCCGAAGAATTTTTTATTTTATTTTTCTTTTGCTTTTCTAATTTTTTTTAAAAATAATTATTATAGATCCCTTCTTTTCAAGGATAAGCCAAAACCAGAGTATTGTGTTGATCTTGCAGAATTCAGAAACCAACGAAATAGTATAGAAAAAAGTAGTATTAAACTTAAAACTCTTTTACAACTTCTTTGACATGTTTTAACAGGGGATTGAAATTCAAATCACATCGGCCACTAAAAAAAATTAATTTAAATAGATAAATAAATAATATTTTAAATGAAATAGCGAAAATGAATAGCTAAAATGTTGAGCTGAAGTGGATAGCTAAGCCAGAAAAAATGTGTTTTTTAGCTAAACATTTGTTTTGAGCTAGATGAGAATACTCCGAGGCGAGAAATTTAAGTGAGATCTTTTTTTTAAAAAAAAATATTAATTTTAATTTTTAGTTTACATTTTTTATTTCTATTTAATTTTTTTTTTTTTATTGATTATTACTCTTAGTTTTTCCAAACAACGGGTAGAATTCATCTATGCGGCAAGACAGTTAGTTTTAACGAATGCCGTATTTTGTATTGATCTACATATAATTCATTTTATATAGACTTTAATTTGTGTAAAACAAAATTTAATTTATGTTAAACATTATTTTAACAAACGAACTTAGTTTTCATTCTTTTCCTTTAAATTCTGAATATCTAGGGATTTTTTTTTTTTAAAAAAAAAAAAAAAATTGTTTTTACCATATCTGGGGCATTGGAAGATTTTTTTTTATTAAAAAAAAACATAATTAATTATACTATTGCTTATTCAAGCCTTTGGCGGCCGCTTAATTGGCCTAGCCAATGAGCCGGCCATGTGATTAGGGAGTATGTGTTGGCGTGAAACCATGTACCACAGTCCACTACGTCTACTTGGGCATAGGTACACAAGCTGATAATACTGATTAAGATCCAATACAATATTTTTATCCTATTGCAGGGTTATGTGAGTATAAGGGAGGGTACCACATGTTCGGATAGGTATCCAGGCAGCTCGGACCTCACCTGCAGCTTGGACTATCCGAACAGGTAGAACCCTCCCATGCACTCACATTTATTTCTTTATTTATATGTTTTTATCTTTTGTTTGGCTTATGAGTAAAGATTAAGAACTAATTTTTATTTTAGTATTTTGTAAGAAAAACTAGCACGTTGAAGGAATTAAGGGTGCGTTTGGGATTGCGATTTCGTAGATAATAAGTGCGATTTTAAATCAAATCGTAGAACATAAATCGTTTGGGAACTGCGTTTTTAAAAATTGCGATTTGAAAACGTAGAAAATCTACTTTTTCAAATCGCAGGTAAGATGGTGTTTTTTGAAAACGCAGAATTTTAAAGGCTATACCGCGATTATGCCAAACACTTAACTGCGTTTTTATAAATTACTTTTTTCAAATTGCACATTGTAAAATCGTTATTTTAAATCGTACTTTTTAAAATCGCAAACCTAAACCGACCCTAAAAAAAACTAGAGTCAAAGGTGGAGAGGCATAGTTAATGTAGTCAACGGGAGGCAGTATTGGAAGTCAGTGTCGGCCAATTGCTATAATGCTAATTATTTAAGTAATTAAAAATTTGTTAAAGGTCATATTCATACAATTCTTCCAAGCAATAAATTATTTTTGACATGTCTCGTTATATGGCCCAGAACGGATCGGAGGATACTGTAAATTAATTGAAAGGATTATTTGTTTTGTTTGTTTCCTTGTATTCATATTTCTATTAAAAAAATAATATACCTACAACTCTTTTAAAAGGTATTGGTCAAATATACCAATCTTATTTTCCTTTCTTTTTTCTTTTTTTTTTCTTTTTTCTTTTTCGATGAAAAGGTATTGGCTTATCTCTGACTTCTTATATTTTATTTTTATTTTTTTAAAATAAAAATAAAAATTATCGGGGTTGATTCATTTCCACACCAAATCTTGTAAATGTATCCACGGCTTAGTGACCTTCTCAACCAGATTACATGAAGGCAGAAAATATTTACATAGATTTTGCATATAACGTGGAAACTCTACTGAAAAATAGACTTATATAATTAAATGAAACCATGTAGACTAGGGACAGAATTAGAGCGCCCAGGCCGGGGCCATGCCCCTCCCAGTTCTAAAATTTTCCTTAATATATAAGTATATTTTAAAAATTAAGCTTGATTCCTATCAAAATTAGGCTTAATCTCTCGGATAATAAATCTTGGTTTCACCCCTAGTTTAAAATCATCAATTTGCATAGACTATTAGAATATTAATCATCAACTTGCACTAGCAAACAAAATTCCCCCACCAGGTTTTGTCTATTTTTCGTTCTTTACTCATCTTTCTAACATGGGTATAGGATGTTACGATCGCCTCCCTTTTTAAATCTCTAACGTCCGCGTTAGGACCATCATGCAGTGGTTTAGTACAACATGACATTGCTAGGTTATTCTGATAACATTTGTAACAATTAATTCAGAGAAAGCACTAACTATACATGCATAATCACTTTAAAAATGTTAGTCAATTTGGGGCGTCTTTACAATTACTTATAAAGTTCAGTCTCATTTAAGGTCCACTTGGGTTTAAATTTGCGATTTAAAAAGTGATTTTTTAAAAAACACAGCTAGAAATTGAAGTTTGGCATTTAAAATCTCAAGTTAACCTTTAAAATTTCTCATTTTTGAAAAAACGCTCCCTTACTTGCGATTTGAAAAAGCAGATTTCTGGGTGTTCAAATTGTAATTTTTTTAAAACACAATTCTCAAACGATTCCTTTTTTGCGATTTGGTTTAAAATTGCACTTTTTATTTACGAAATCGTAGTCATAAACGCACCCTTAGTAAAGAACTAATGCGGCTTAGAACTCATCGATACCTTTATAATCCACACTTACACTTCTATATGACCTAATCATATTTTTAATGTGGGATTGGAGTATTAAAAAACAAAACAAATATGAGCTAATCAACTTTTTAACATGAGACTGGAGTATTAAAAAACAAACAAAATAAAGAAGAAACGGGTTGTATGTGAACAAAGCAACTGAAAGGAAGAAAAGTGAGGAAAAGAACAAGAGAGTTAGTTCCTCAATCTATATCTCTCTTTCATTCTTTATTTATTGCTCATTTCTCTTTCATTGAAGCTTGAATACCTGCTCAAATAGGTAGCTAGCTCCATCATAATCGGCTAGGATCGATGCACTTTTAATTCCCTCAATAAAATTAGTACGACCAATCTCAATTAATCTCAATCATTTGGTTTGGTAAGAAAACAACAACGTACGGAGACTATCTCGTGCATGCATGCATATTGCCAAGAAGATATCTGATATTTTGGAGGAATACATTGGATGGTGACGAGGAGGCCAGCTAGCTTGTCACATTTTCTTATAATATACACCAGATTTCATATTTTTATGTTCGAAGATATCTATGGTGCGTTTAGGATTTTAATTTTTGTAAACTAAACATAAAATTTTAAACCAAATTATAAAAAATGAACTTTTTATGATTGCATTCTTAAAAAATTATGATTTAAAAATAGATTTTTTGCGTTTTCAAATCACATGTATGATGATGTTTTTTTAAAAAACACACAATTTTAAAGGCTAAATTGTGATTTTAAAGGCCGAACTGTAATTTTTTCAAACACTTAACTGCATTTTAAAATAACGTTTTCAAATCGCATATTTAAAATCGTTATTTTTAAATCTCACATTTTAAAGTCGCAAATTTAAACGGACCGGCATTAACCAACTTAATATTATTATATTTTTTATTTTTATTTTTTTATTTACAGATAATAATTTCGTGTACACCCACCCACCCAAGAATTAAGAGTGCCGGAAAAAAACAAGTGAAATGGTGACTTCCGTGAATCCAACCCGTGGAATGTGAATAATTCAAGTAGTAGGTGTAGACAACGATAGATTTAGTTTTGTAGTTTAATTATAATAAATATATATATAGGATTAGAGTTAGGCGTGGAAGTATGCACAAAAGTTAAATTAACATGCAAAATGCAGATTCTACACACCACATAAATCTATTGTAGTTAATAGTATAGGATTTGGCTTAAGTTGGCAATTGACTAGGCTGCTTAGCATGTGTGGTGGCCGGGTGTGAAACATGTAGGAATTAATATCTACTACAATAATCTTATCCTATTGCATAAATATGTGAATGTAGGGAGGTGATACGTGTTTGGACAAATATTCAAGCAATTTTACCTTCATTTATTCAGACCGTTTAAATGCTTGTCCGTATACATTTCTCCCTGTACTCACATTGTTCTATTTTATTGCAATTCTATACGGCAAAAGTCGCAAGAATATTGCACCGGATCTCAATCGGTATAATACCCGTCACACAATGACATTTATCATACATGTTAGAGGTGGCGGCAAACAGTCTACATTAGTTTTATTTAGATTGTTCAAATAGTACCTCTCTGAATAGATATCTCCATGCACTCACATGCCCCTATTTTATTGCAACTCTATACAGTAAAAGTTGCTAAAATATTACACCAGATCTCGATCCGTATAATACCCGTCGCACAATCAAATTTATCATGCATGCATGTTATAGGCGGCGGCAAATAGTCTACATTAGTTAGATGACATTAATTAATTAGAAGATGGGACATCTTTTACCACGAGTAACATCTTGTTTAAACATTTTATAAATATGTAAAGATGACAGGAAAATCTGTTTAAGTTTTACCAACAAATAATAGATCTTTTATAGACGACTCATATCAAACCATCTAAATAGATCTAATATATTCAAACCGACTATCTAAATATTATCCAAATATTTAGTAAAAAAGATATATCTATAAATTTACTTAGATCTATACATCCAAATATTATCTTATTACCATTTTTTTTTTTTTTGCTTTATTATCTTTCGCGCAAAAGATCTTTAATCAATTGTCTATATATTATATAACATATACGCACATACGAACCACTCTATTGTGTGTGAAAATTGATTAGTCTCCGTCAATTATAGTTTATCAATTATTCTTATTTTATCTTTTGTTGGCCTTATAAGTGTAGATTAATTAATTAAGAGCAAATTTTTATTTTATATTTTGTAAGAAAAACTAGCAAGTTGAAGGAATTAAAAAAAAATTAGAGTCAAAGGAGCTAGGAATGCTGATTTGAATTTTGAATTGTTTTGCGTAGTCTAGCGTAGTTATCGTGGAATCCAAACTGGAAGTCGTGGCTAATTGCATTCAGTGATAATTTTGATATAATTACATTAAAGAATCATTTGTTGTCGCCAAATTACCTACATTTCATTCCAAGTCCAACCCTTTGTATTCCTAGCAATAGTAATTTCTTTTCGTAAAGCAATGACCAATCTGTATACCAAACGACAATTGTGCCCATAATTTTTCTATCTTGTTTCTCTGGAAAATGATTTGTGGGGGCACGGTTTCCATCCTCAGCATCCTATAATTTTCATTAAAAAATAATTTTTAATTAAAAAGTGTTTTATAATGTCACATCAGAAGATCCCTTAATCCTTACACTTCCAGGAGGATTCATATATACCTATGGCAAATTCTTCGCTAAGCACTAAGCAGTACTCTTGCCCATTTGAAAGTCTCTGATTTTTTACTTCAATATATACGTACAGTTAATCATATCCAGAGACTTCACTTTAGTCTGCAGCCATAAATTCACCAGATCATTGGGTTTGAATTATGCTGGTAAGAAAAGAAATGGATAATTTGGGCCAAGCTTTCTCAAGCCCATATATACCTTACTTTTGGAAATTGGGATGTGATTTTGTGCATTAGTAGCTCGCCCATGTTACTTTATTAATTAATATCATATTAATTTATTAATTATTCTAAAAGTTTAAACTAATAAGAAATTATGAATTTATTTATTTCTAATTAATATTCTAAAATGTATTGGTGGAAGGTGGAAGGTACCGACCAGATTGGCTTATATCTATGAACTTTTTCCCGAAAACAAGTTTTAATTATATATCAGGGTTGATTCATTTTCACGCCAATTATATATCTTGTAAATGCATCCACGGCTTTGTGACATTCTCAACCATATTACATGAAGGCAGAAAATAATTAATCACATAAATTTTGCATATAACGCGGAAACCCTACTAATTAAAAAATGGACTCTTATTATATATATATATATATATATATAGAGAGAGAGAGAGAGAGAGTAAAAATTAGGTTTGATCCGTACGTATCAAAGGCTTAAATATTCCCTCCCCTTTCTGATGACCAATCTTGATTATTCCACCCATAGACTTTAATACTTAAATCATTAATTTGCGTAGGCTCTTAGAACATTATGATCAACTTGCACTTGCAGACAATTAAACCCATCAACTTAATATGTAAACAAGCAACTAGCCATTAGCATCAAGTTCAAACTTCATCCCCATTCAGTAAGGCATACCCTTTATGTAACTAAAATTATTGTTGCCCCCGAATTTTGATAATATATATTTGTATATTTTATAAATGTTAAATTAATAAATTCACCAAAACGAAGTCAGCTTGGTGTTAATACTAAAATGACGTCATTTTGGATTGAGTATAGGTTATGTTTAGATTAGTTTAATTGGCTGTGTTGTTTTCTCGTGCAACACTTGGGCAAAAAGACAAAAGTAATGTGAAATCAATATATATATTTTTTTTTAAGAAAAAAGGTTTTAAAAAATATAAAACAAGCTCAAAACCCTAAAAATCGAACTAAATTATTTTCAAAATAGTTTAAAATAGGCCTTAATAAATACCCAAATAAAGCCCAAAAGACTAAAATAGGTCTATTATCTAATATGAGAATAGCATATAATAACCACAATAACCGCACAGATGCGGTTAGCAAAAACATAATGTGGATGCAAGTGCAGATATCTAAAAGTGATACCAGCATTTTGAGGATGAGGCTGTACATATATCAAATTATCACATCCACATCCGCATCCACATATACACCCCTAGACTCTCCGCCTTCTCTCTTGGTGTCTGGCAAACTATTGGGTTCCTTCTCTATCTCTAGATCTTAGTGGATGGTTGTCTTCGATTCCGGCTGATTCCGACTATAGCGATTGGTTGATATGATCTCCTCCCCTTTCCTCCTTCGTCCTCTCCACCCATCCATCCAAACACCTTTAGAATAAATTTCAAGATAAAACACCTAAATCACATTCACTAATATGCAAATTATAATTCTAATAATAAAAATAGCATTAAACCGGCCGGTCTAGGGTGGCCAAACCCACCCCCAAGGCTCTTGGGGGTGGTTTTTGCCCACCCCATTTTGCTCTTTGGGGGTGGCTAAATCACCATCAAGGGCCATGAGGATGGTTCGACCACCCCCAAATCGGCCATGGGGGTGGCTCGAGCCACTCCTTTTGTTTTATTTCAAAAAGTTTTTTTTAAAAAAAATAAAAATAAAAATAAAAATTTAAATTTTATATTATTATTAGTTTTTAATTTTTATTTAGGTATAGGACACGTGTCAGCTTCTTAGAAGTGTTAGAGTGGACTTCCGTCAATTTTTGGACGGAAGTTAGATAGAGGTACCATCTCTGTCTTTAGCCATAAACGAAGTACCATCTACGATACAATGAACCACAAGGGGTTTGACGTACTTAACCCTTATTTTATGCCTTCATGTAATCTGATTGAGAAGGTTACTACGCCGTGGATAGATTTACAAGATTTGGTGTGGAAATGAATCAACCCCGATAATTAAAATATATATATAAAAGCCAATACCTTTTCATCGAAAAATAAGATTGGTATATTCGGCCAATACCTTTTAAACATTAATTAAATGATTAATGTCATAAATTTTTATTAAGTTAAGCTTTAAAAATAATTGATAATTTAACATGTTATCATCTTGAATTCAAACATCAACAACTCCCCGGGCATCAGAAAGTAAGGCATGGGCTTGAGAAAGCCTAATCATGTGAAAGAGAACTAAGCTCAAAGCTTGGCCCAAATGATCGATTTCTTGTCTTACGAGTCTAATTCATGCATTAATTGGCGGAGAAATTACACTTTACCCCCTTGATGTATCCACTTATTGGCAATTTGACACCCAATGTTTAATTTTTGGTAGATGACCCCCCTCAAGTTGTATCCGTGTGCCACCATGGACCTTCCGTCCACATGCCCGTCATTTTAGACAAAAATCGTGTCACGTGCAAGGCACGGTCACGTTTAACTCAGTTTCCATCCTCAAATTGCCCCCGACATCATCTAACCCACTCAACCCACATATCACTTATATTGTCGACCATTGTGGGGACCTGTTGGCTTATTTTTTGTCTTCTCCCACACCGAAACAGACCGTAGCAGCTGGAGAAATTAGGTTTCGAAGTCCTGCTATTGCCGATAATGCAATCGTCTGGACCGTTGGGGACTGCTACCTCAAAGTCAGATTCTTTAAGGAGTTGGGCAACATCTGCAATGAAGCCACTCTGTTATTGCGAGCATCCGGCTTGTGTGTTAACCTCGTACACCGAAAAAAAAAAAGTTCGGTAAAAGGTTTTGAAAATGCGATAATTACAAGGTAGAAGTCTAAAACTCTTATTAACTGTAAATTTATATGATGGGTATGTTGCATATTTTCATTATTTTGAAAATTAGGGTTTAGGCTGTGCCCATTGTTAAAGTGGGCAGTGTTCATGACTTTTGGATTTGGAAAATTAATTCGCATTTATGGGTTTGCTTGATTTTGAAACAATGTAAAGCAATTCTTTCATGAGTTTTTGTCTAAAGGAAACATAAATTCAAATACGCACACAAGATGTATGATGAAATGCCTCAACCAATCTGCCGAATTATGAGAGGCTTGATGGAGATTCTTATGAAATACTGAGTTGTTAATGCACTGTTCCTCACTATTTTGTTAATGTAGGTATGAGTTTTTGCATGAAATTATGATCGTTAATGCATAAGAATAAAGATGATTGAAAATGTAGTTTCTTTGTTGTTGTAATTGTTTAAAATGTAGTTTATTAAAATGGTCCTAACATTTTAAGTTCAGTTTTATTCTAATTTATAGGTACATTTTCGTGTGGTGATTTGTTTTTAGGGTTGAGGTAATGTTCTTATTTTATTTTTTTATTTTTTTTTTGTGCGGGGTTTTGTAGAAAGATCAAGCACGTGGTTTTTGGGAATGGATTGATCCTAAAATGTGTCAATATGGAGAGAGGTAGTAGGCCGTTTGCGGGAATAGCATGTAAGTTTGATTCAAGAAGCCGACCGTTGTCGTACAATGGTTGAAACCGAAGTTGCAAAGTTGAAGGAGAAGATGGAGAGTGAAGCAGTTGAACAATGTCGTATAATAGTTGAAACTGAAGTTACAAAGGCGGAGGCAAAGATGGAGATTGAAAATGCCGCCCTTCGTAAAGAAATCGAGATTGGGCAGATCAATTATCAAGCAATGAAGAATAATTATAGGACAATAATTCTATGTACATGAATATTGATCGTGGCGTACCTTTTTATGGCAGGATCAACTTCAAAAAGGTGTGCTTGAAGTTGGACGTGGTCGTATGTTGTTACCTTGAAGACAATGACCTTTTGTTTTGTAATGTAGGCCTTTTTTATGTAATGTAGGCCATGTTATGTTGTAATGTAGGCCCTATTTTTATGTTGTAATGTAGGCCATTTTTTGTTTGTGTATAGGGTTGATCTTTTGGACACAAGTTTGTAACCTAAACATGAAGGGATGTATGTGATTTGGTAATTGGTTATTTTTTGTATGTGCCCTAGAATTGTTGATCTTTTGGACACAAGTTTGTAACCTAAACATGAAGGGATGTATGCGATTTGGTAGTTGGTTATTTTTTGTATGTGCCCTAGAATTGTTGATCTTTTGGTTATTTTCAGTTTAAAATTTTGGATAGATTGAAGGGTAATCCAACCTAATATGAGATATGAGTTATGAGTTATAGTTTGGTAAATTTGCACCTAAATTAAGATTGGAAATAGATAGATAGATTGGACTTGAAAAGCTTTAAAAAAGCTTTACTATTTTACACATCATTTGCCAAATGACAACGTTTATTAGCTATGGTTTGTTATCAACTTATTATACTTTCCCATTCTCAGGACACAAGCCAGATTTAGTCTCATGCCTAGTGGCCATTGCCATGATATTTTTATCATATATATGCATGGGAAAAGACTAGAAAGCAAAACACATAGAAAAGGCTTAAAAAATCTTGCATTTACCATGCAACCCTACCTTCAAACACATAATTACATTGCATATTTCATTGTCCAAAAAACACTGAAGTTTTTACCATGCAAACCTACATATTTCATTGTCAAAAATAAAACATTATACCAAAAAAAGAAAAATAAATAGAGCTAATCAATGTTCCACTCTGGCCTTTTCTTCTTCATCTTTGAGTTCATGATCTATACCCCTTTCTCAATTAAATGCACCATTCTTTTACCGTTCCCTTTCTCCTTGGCAACCATTGACGATTTCACAGCTGGAATTGCTGGGTTTTTACCATACACTTTCCTTCTGCATCCACCTGTTGTTCTTTCGGTAAGGTCAATCCAAATTGGTGGTTTGGGATATATTGGAACTTTCAGTCTGCTTGACATCCTCCTGGGTGGTGGAGGTAGTCTAGGTGCAGGTGCAGGAGGTTGCCTGTTCTAGCTTGGTAGTGTCAATTCCATAGTATTTCCCTGCCATCGGTTTAGTGTCAGTTGGAATGATAAATACTTAAAAGACTGATAGTCAATAGAGGGATCTCTACAAACCGCAACACATCTGGCTCTTTCATTTTTTACAAACTATATGTCTTTGCCCCTTTGTACATTGTACTGCTTAACAGCTTCTCTGAACAGCTGTAAACTAGAAAATTTCATCTTCAGCTTTAGGTTTAGATTGACAAGGTCCATCGCATGGAACTTCGAACCAATATTGGATGAAATCCCACCAGAATCTTCATCACTAATAGGTGGTGACAACAGGATGTCACTTCTACCCATTTCAAAATTATTGTGAACCACCTCAACATCTTCAAATGACTGTATGCCGTGGTCAGATGTAGATGGCCCACTCTTACCCTCAACTCCAGCACCCTCAAACCCATCCCCATCCCCACTTCCATCCCCATTCCCATTCTCATCCCCATTCTCCCCATCACCCTCCACACACTCATAAGTTGAGAGTCCAACCCTATTCACATCATAATTAACTTCAAAAACATCTTCATCATCGCTAATTTTATCATCCCACCATGGATCATTAAGAGCAATCCTATCTCGAACATCTTCCTCTTCATCATCTTGTCCACCTTCCCCATCCCTATCATCTTGGAAAGAAACAATATACAGTTCAACAACATTGTTCTCCACATGTACCGATGACATATAATACACATCATAATCCGAGGACACAAGATGCAAACCCACAACTAGATCTTTATTAGGGTCTCTAAAGTAAATTAAGTCACTCGGATTGTGCCCATATTGTTCCACAATAGACTCAAGCATAGAAAAAGTAAAACTATCCAGATCAACACTTTCAGGATGAACAACCATTTCACCCCCCGAATAGATGACTCCATATGCTCTGTCGAACCTACCCCCATAATTTATCTCAAACACCAATTTCATTCTACACATGCAAAAATATTACATTATCAAGTGGACTAGGGGACCACTAGTATACAATTTTAATTTTACATTACATTTACAACATAATTCATTCAGGGAAAAATAAGCTATGAACTCACTGCCCTCAATATGCTCCCAGGGAATTAATATGTTATGCACCAAGAGAGAACATGAGACCACTATATTATACAACCAACTAGAAAGTTGAACCATGCACAAGACCCAAACAACATGATTAAATATTCATGTATGTGGTCCCACTACAAATGACAACCAAATATATCTCCACATCAAAGATATATCAAACATACATATATAAATGTGAATACCATTATATAGAGCTTAGTAGTGTTAGCATGGCATTTGAAATGGTATTGGTCCAATGGCTTATTTCTTACCAAGAATGGGATTGGGGGGGGGGTATTTAGTTAGTATAGTCAATAAATGAATGGGTGACATATATGCTTAGGAAAAGAGGTATTTAGCAGCAGCAGATTGTTTAGACCCCGTTCTCCATTATGTTAGTATTTGTCTGACTCACAAGATTGTGCTTGAAGAAATTCAATGCATAGTTAACCATAGGAAAAGGATAAATTTGGGATCTAGTTGGGTGTTATTCTCTTGTATGTCATATGTACTTGTGCTCAACTCCTTGCGCTTTTAAATAAATTTGGTTTACTTATCAAAAATAGAAAACGATAAATTTGAAAAGAAATCCGAGTATCAACCAATTTTGGGTACACATGGCAGTATAATTCTTATTTCTTTCGGATCTAAATTAGGGCCGGCTCAATAAATTTCAAGGCTTAAGGAGATAAATTTAAGTGAGACTTTTTTTTTAATATTTAAATATTAATTAAATAATATTAAGTTTAATTTTGTAATATATATTTTTTTATTTAAATTACACTATGAATTATTGTTCATCTTTCTTTATTTTTACGTCTTGAAAAGCAAAATAGCAGAAGAAATTTAAGTTATATTAAAGTTTGACTTTATGAGGAAATTAATGTTGTTTTTATTTATTGTTAATTAAAAAAAATATTTTTAGGGGGTATTTTATTTTTAATGGTCTCTTAATACTATCTTTTTTTGTGCATCTTCCAAAATTCTGACTTGAAAATCCTGTGATAACTAACAAACAGATTGTGTGGCTAGTAGCTACATCACATGTTAATGTCAATCTAACTGTTAAATATTTAAATAAACGTACTCTAGTCAAAATAAGAGGCTGGTGATGACACACAGTGCTAGGAAAACTAGTTTTCTTCTATCTTTTTTTTTTTTATTTGATAGCTTAGTTCATTGCCTCTACTCAACAATCCCCAACACTTAATTAGATCATTACACAATACTAAATGACTGATAGAAAGTTCTTGGCCGTCCTATAAAAAGGAAATGGAAAAAAACCTGTTCTGGCCTTTCAAATAAACACTTGTCGCTTCAAGAAACAAATATTCTTCATCAATTCTTTTTAACAGGTAATATTCTTCATTTATGTATTAAGAGAAATGCAATCTAATCATGGTGACCGGTCATTGTATTTTTGTTTATGTGAACAATTACGATTCATTCATGTCCTCTGTTGATATTTAGATGAACAAGATTTTTTGAATGATTGAATGTTATTGAATTAAGCCTTAATTTTTTTTTTCTTACCCCACATTAGTTTTACAAGAATTTTATGTTTGAATCTTGTTGTTCTTTGAGCGGTGGTTCAAAAGAGTCTGGTGCTATTGCTACTTGTATTCATCAAATTTTTTATTATAGCAGCTCAGACAAACAATAATGATGGTAAGTTCGGATTAATTTATCTCAAATCCCCAACAACCCCAAAACTCTAGAAATTAGTAAACTTTATTAAACAAATCACCAACCACAATTAAACTAAGGGATAATTATATTTTACCCCCCTGTTTTATCCACGGGATGGGGATTTACCCCCCAATGTACAAAAATTGTTAAATGACCCTCCTGAACTTGCCAACGTGTGGCAAAATTCACCTTCCGTCCACTCGCCCGTCTGTTTAGACAGAAAGTTAGTCATGTGCCTTGCACATGATGGTTTAAGTGATTTTTCCTTCCCAAAATACCCCCGTCCCCATTAGCTATTAAATTAAACGGTGTGTTTTGATTTTACAAAAACGTCCAGCAAAGAGTGTAAATGAAACAATGTGTTTTGATTTCAAAACAACATCCAGCAAAGACCACACAGGTGTTCCAGCGGAGCCAGCACCTCCAGTCTTTCTGCCATCGCAGCTTAGTAGTCATACATCAGATGGTTCAATGTTTATGTCTAGGTGTTCCAGTTGGATAGTATGCATTAGGAGCAACCAATGCCCTGGCCAGATCTGTTTTCCATACGTACCATAATGTACGTACCATTTGAAATGTAAAACATTAGCTCTTTTATCTTTCAAAGATAGCTATACCCAAAAAGAAGATAAATATGATGATATGATTAGAGTTCATTTTGGTGTGGAGGAAGACTAAAAAAGACATGCAGTAAGAAAGGAAGTCACTAAGCTTACATGGCTTTGGAAGTGAGACTTCCAAGTCGTCCCGAACCCTTCTCTCAGCAGTCACTGGTGCATAACAAGCCTTTGTTGCCAATTCTTCTCTCTCCATCAAACCAGCACGAGCCATCTCTCTCTCTTTCCCCCTTCAACTCTTTTCTTGCAAGGTTTTCTTTCTTTTCTCTCTTCTTCCTTGTGGCTTGCTCTGTTGTAGCAGCCTTATATATAAACAAATTTTGGTGGTACCTGTTGGTGTCGAAGCGGCAGAGGGAGAGGTGGACACAACCGCAAATAAACAAGTCCCACCTATGCTACGTTGGAAAGAGCGCAAAATGCCACCTATTCCATGTAAGAAACAGTCATGGCAAGCCTTGAGGACTGCATGCAACAATAGGGAAGCATCACACCAATAAGAAAACAGAGTATCTCACTTAACCAAATCTCATTGATTTATTATATCGGCTGCTTTCTTATTCTAGTGGAATACATAAAAGAGAGAATTAATTATCGACTAATGGATAACATAAAGGATAAAATAGATTAATTTAATGCTCTGTTTTATGTTATCAACTAAAGAACTACTCTTCCTATATAATGATATAAGCTGGGTGCCACTTTGAATGTTGCAAAACCAAAAAAGGGTCAATCTGTAGCCGTCTTTGGATTGGGTGTTGTTGGCTTTGTTGTGAGTTTTTCTTCTTGAGGAAGGTGAGTTTGCTTCTTTGTCAGGGTTGGGGTTGCATGGCTGGGTTATTTTCGCACTAACCTTTGGAGACTGAACAGAAGAGACCTTATTGATGAGTGCCAAATATTGTGTATTTGGACCCCTTGATTTACATTAGTTAGACATTTAGCCTTGTTATTTTCTGATGCTTTGGTTAGTTTTGTGTTTTTATGTTTTGTAGGTCAATAAGTAAGGAATGGCAAAATTCATGTGGAATTGCTTGGAAAATTCGGAAGTTTTGAAGAACTCGATCGATCGAAATTTTCTAGAACTTACTTTTGCAGAAGCGCGCCAGAACACCCAATCAAGAGCGTCTCCATGACAAAAAGCAGTTCTCCCTCTAATTTTCACAGCAGAACACGCTGGTTTCGTGACCTTGGTTGTCTCTAGCAAGAGAGGAACCCTAGAGGGGGTTAGAGGAGTCATTTTACATGGGTTTCTAGCCCTAATTTCCTTCTATAAAGCCATAGTCATGCCTCCTTGTTGGGAGAGTTCAGAGAGCAGTAGATAGGTTTAATTTCGTGCATTTTGTAGTGTATTCCAGTAGCTTTTGTTCTTAGACACTTTCTCTTTGTAAAGTTTTTCTTTTATTTCCATGTTTGTTCTTCATTTTCTTGTGGTGTTCTTAGTCATGGAAGGCTAGTAACCTCAACTAAGGTTGAGGATGAAACCCTTCCATTAATGACACTCACACTCTTGTTATACTACTTGCACATTTAATGTTATATTATATTTGTTGTTCAAGTTCCATTCATTTAATGCTTTATCTTTTGCAATGAATGTGGTTAGTGGTAGATATATGACATTTAATGTGTTTCAACCAATGGATACATTGTTTTATCGATTTGAATGATGATATCCATTGTGATTTGTTCATTGAATGGATACATTGGATAATTTGATTTCAAATGGGTACTCTTTGTGATTTATCTTTGAGTTGGATTCATTTAATGGTTCTAGAGGTTGATGGTTAAGAAACTTGAATAACACCATAAGCTTACTGTTCTTTGGATGTTCAAGTGGAAACCAAGAGTGTGAGTTGTTGGAGATGGTTTGGTGAATTCCTTAGCCTTAGTCCCTTTTTACATATTTCATTTCTTCCTCTTTACTTAGCATTTTTGGTGCATGTTCAACCCTCAAACCTTTGGAACTAGGTTAAAATGAGGTTGATTAAACAAGACACTGATTTTTAACCATTTCCCTGTGGATTCGACCTCGCACTTGCACACACTATATTGCAAAACGATTCGTGCGCTTGCGAGTACTCATTAAAACTCACAACACTTATGTTTTCCACCAAATCAATTACATTCACTGTCCTATGCGTTTCAATGCTCGGTGGTCTTCTTCTACTCGGGCTATTCGCACCGCTTTGTTTCTCTCTCTCATTTGGTACCGTCTGTTTCAATCAATCTATGTCCTTTCACGTCTCGGGCTCACGGCCGGCAACGTCTTGTTCACATGCGGCCAAACTCCGGCTCTTGATCTAAAGCTTGAAGGCGGAGAGTCGTTTTCCGTCCGACCCATCCAGTTCACTAGTGTGGACAAGGTAGGCTTCGAGGTGGTCCAAGAAGTCTCTGCCTTTGGCTGGTGACCGAATTATGGTTTTGGGGTTTTGCGGAGGAGTCTGAATTGTTGAAGCTTTGGAATCCATGGGAAGTTGCAGAGAGCCGAAGAGCTTAGACCACCTGGGTTTGGTGGGTTTGAACCGTCTCCTTCCCCATAACTTGGTGGTACTACAGTGGACGCATGTGACGGTATAACGCCTGGATGGGGCGGGGGTATTTTGGGGAGAGAAACTCAGTAAAATAGTCATGTGCAACGCACGTGACCGACTTTCCATCCAAGCAGATGGACGACTGGACGAAAGGTAAATTTTGCACACGTTGACAAGTTCGAAAGGGTCATCTAACAATTTTGGTACATTGGGGGGTAAATCGCCACCACGTGGATAAAACAGGGGAGTAAAGTGTAATTATCCCTTAAACTAATCTAACAAAATAAACAAATCTTATACAGCCGAAACCCCCAAAAACCTGACAGTTACTGTGCACCTACTCTTCAAAACCAAAATGCCAACAAACCCTAAACTATATAAAAGCACAAAAAAGGTATGAAAAGACACTCACCTGCTTTTTCGGTATCGGTGTCGTGTGGGGATAAAAATCGGAAAATCGATGCCGCCTTCTTCCTTTTGAGTGGAGAGTGAAGTCGAGTGGGGAACAAAGTTTGAAAGTGAGGTTTTGGGAGGGAGGGGGGGGGGGGCACGAGACAATGATATGGAAGTTGAGTGGGTTCGATGATGTTGGGGACAATTTGGGGATGGAAACTGAGTTAAACGTGACCGTGCGTTGCACATGACACGATTTCCGTCTAAAATGACGGGCATGTGGATAGAAGGTCCACAATGACACATGGATATAACTTTAGGAGAGTCATCTACCAAAAATTAAACATTGAACGTCAAATTGTCGATGGGTGGAGACATGACAAAAACATTTTATGGCTTATGAAATATGAATATGACCTTTAACAAATTTTTGATGACTTGAATAATTAGCATTATAGCAATTGGCCGACAGTACGTACTGACTTCCAGCTTGAATTCCACGATAACTACGCCAGTCCAATATCACTGCGTTGACTACGCCAACATTTCAAATTTTCACTCGGTATGCTATTCCGACTGTGACTCTAGTTTTTTTAATTCCTTCAACTTGCTAGTTTTTCTTACAAAATATAAAATAAAAATTAGTTCTTAATCTTTACTCATAAGCCAAACAAAAGATAAAAACATATAAATAAAGAAATAAATGTGAGTGCATGGGAAATAAATGTGAGTGAGAGGGGAAGAGAGTTTCTGTCATTGTTTTTGATATAAAGTATGACGATTTTTTAGTTTAAACGATTATTTATTGAATATTTTTTTTCCCCATTCTTTACGTGTTTAATTGATGGTTGACATTGGCTTTCAAGGTTTTATAATAGATTGTGATTTTTTAAAAATAATTTTTTTTAATGGGATTTGATCATATGTTTTTATTCATTTTTGTGTTTTTGGATTTTCAATATGAGAAGTGCTACACTTATCAGATTTTTTTTCCCAAAAGTTTATTCCCAAGTGATGTGTCAATCATGGATGAGATCTACTATTTTAAAAAATGTATCACCGTCTCAAAGAATGGTAACACATCATTTTAGAATCACTTTTGAGGAAAATGTCACTACTCGATGAACAATCACGTAAATTATTATTATTTTTTTTAAGATAGAAATTTTCTTCGACCCACCTTTAATTTCTTTTTTCTTTTTTTCTTTTTAATCAGTAACCAACATAGTTCATTTCATTTTAACCTACATCGATCAATGGGAACAAATATTTAACATGTTCTAATATATAAGGATTAAGCGTTATGAATTTTTAAATTTATTTAACATATGGGTTTATTCTGTTGATCGAGTAAAGAAATATGGCTCAAACACAATGATCTTAAAAACAATATTCTTTATTTCTGGTAGCAATTAGGTAATTTTTTTTTATTATTCAACAATTACGTACGTAATTGAGTGGAGGAAGAAAATTGATTACTAATAATTTTTTAAAGATGTTTGGAAAAAATTATAATATAAAAAAAAAAAAAGCCCGCTTATAAGCTAGTTATTACAAACTGCAAAACTACTATACATATATCGTTGTCTACACGTACTACTTAAATTAACCACATCCCACGGGTTTGAATTGCGGGTGCATGTCACCATTTAAAATTTGTTCTAGCTAGTTACCTTTTTTCATCTCACTGACGTGTACTAATTACTTTTGAAAATTTGTACTAACCCTCGATCTATATATTTTGCACTATTGAATACTATATATTTCATTCTCCTTTTCGATATTATAATTAGTCTTCTAAAAGAAAAAAAAGAAACCAAACTAATTAATTATTGCTGAAAGCAAGGGGCAAAAAGTTAGGAATTTATCCAGGGAACCCAATATATAACTTTAAAATAAAATCTGAAAAATTTGACTACGTCTTCAAATTCTTACACAAAATCATGTTTGATTCGTTTTTTTTTTTTTTTTTTTTTTAATTATAGGAATATTAATGCCTAAAATTTATCCATATTCACTTTCTGAAATTACCAACTAAAAGAGATAATATAATATCAATTATATAGAAATAATAGAAGTAAAAAAAGATGTACCAAATGGCCAAATTCAATTAACAAGTTCATAAAAAATAACAATAATAATAATAATAATAAGTTTATAAAAGAAAGGAAGGATAAAAAAATAAATTCCTTTAAATTAAGAAGAAAAAAAAAGTTGATAATTGTTAGGGCTAGTATAACCTTTATTACAACTTCTTTACAAATTAAAATGACAATTCACATGACACTTACTACATCAGTCATTAAATAATAAAATTTGATTGTGGTTGACATGGCAGTGCCGTGTGGACTACAATGTTAGTTTGTAAGAAAATTAATATAGTAAAAATTGTAATACTACAAGCATTTTAAAAAATTAAAATTAAAAATTAAAAAGTTAAAAAAAAAAATCATAAATTCGCAACTAGTACAGGGGCAATTTTGTGTTTGTCCCAATTTTTTGTTATTATACCTCTTTAGTTAAAGAACTTTGTAGAATGTGGACTTGTAGTAGCATATATTTTATTATAAAAAATACTGACTAATATATATATATATATATATAGTTGTCATGTTAAGGGGTCACTTGATAATATATATTCCTTGTCACCGATGAACTGGCATAGCATAAGTGGCTCTAGGGTGAAAGTGAGATCGCGGGGAACGACCATTAAAGAATGCAACTAAAATTTGATTAAAAAATAAAACAATTTCATGAAAATAGTTAACAAATTGATTAAAAAATTAATTTAAAAAATTCTGTTTACTTCTTAAACAAGTATTATCTAGAGTAAGATCTTAGACTTAACTTCTGACAAACTGAAACTTAGAAATAAATGAAATGTGTTTGTTGTACAACCTAACTGGACAATTCTTATATAGTCTAAGACATATTGGTGGGACTCATGCATGAGTCTTACCAATGTGTTTTGAGTTATATAATAATTATGCAATTAAATTGCACAAAATCATTTTTCGAAATAAATATATAATCAACAACAACAACTACAAGGGTTGCTTGCATTATTCTATTTATATTCAATGTATTATTGCTTCTTCAAATCAGCAATCAATTGTGAATCCCACGATTCTTTTAAGTTGCAAATAAAGAATTATATATTGATGTAGCCTGGCATTCAAGTTAAGCAAAGCTACAAGATCTTTCAACTTCAAAAAATAAATAAAATTACCAAGCTAAGTCAATCTGATTATGACATATTATCAAGTTAATCAAAATGACACAATCATGTGCAGCAGATTTGGTCAGTTTGATTAATTACTTTGTAAAATTGTAATTCAACATCCTTGAATCAAGTTTCAAACTATATGTGATATATATTATTTGTTTATGTCTGCCTTCTAGACTGCGGTAGTACACAAGTAGGTGAATGATTCATCAAAGATGTGGGCACAAGTACTTAAGATGGATCTAGTCCTCTGAATCCATTCTTGCTTCAAATTACTACCATCCAATGCAAGTAGGAAGGCGAAAAATAACCATTACTTGGTAGAGTTGACTGCATGCTAGCTGATGTAGCGAACGGAAGTGCCTGGAAGGAGAGAAGAAATTAAAAAAAGATCGAGCTTGCTGGAACGGGCTTGCAAGAGATAGTTCAAATGCATAAGTCAGTAATATAAATAAAAAAGAATAATATTAGACCATTCACCTGATGCTTGCCACTCCTTATAACGGACTTTTCTATAACAATTAGCCATGTGTTACGCATTTGATCATTGGACATTTTCCTGGTACGAATATTCACTACATCCCACGACCCAGTTCATGAGTATTGTCTCATGCCAGGAATCATGAGGATGTTTACTGATGTGGTTTAAGAAGGGATTTAGTGTAGATTTGTTTAGCGGTTCTCAAGTTAGTTGGTTGATGGACCAGGTATCGGGTCCACTAGCCCAACAACCATAAACAACTAAAAAAACTCAAGAATATTCTTCTTTTTATTTTTTATTTTTCCCCTCTAAAACGGATGATGAAATTAGAAGTAGATCGAGTTATCGAGTTATTGTGGAATGAGCCTTTGGTGCAATGAGTCTCATTTGTATAACCAAAATTTAGTTGATATATAGTATAAATTAAAACTTCAAATCTTTAGTTCACTCTGTCTTTGGCAAAGCATTATTAAATGTTGTTTAATTTCCAGTAATCGAATTAAATACTACATGATGATTCGTCATTAAAGCTAACTTTAATTAAAAAAATTAAATAATAATAATAAATAAAATAAAATTAATTTGTTTAAGGTTGTTTGGGTTTACATTTTAAAAATAAAGATTTTTTTATATATGCGATTTGAAAATTTAATTTTTTAAAAAACAAGTTAAGTAGTTGGCAAATTCATGATTTAAAAAAAGAAAAAGAAAAGGTTAACAAGTTAAAAAAACGTGATTTTTAATTCAAGTAGAAGGTGTAGACAATGATATATTTGGTTTTTTTGTTTAAAATAAATATTGGATTAGACTTGGGCCTCGTTTAATTAATTGGTTTACGGAATGGATATTCTATTGAGAAATGAAATATTTATTATCGGGAATAAAAGAGAGTGGAATGAAATGATTATTCATTCTTATCCTATTGCATAAGTATGTGAATATAGGGATCGAGATGCTAAGTGTTCGGACAGGTATTCAAACAACTTGACCCTTATTTATTCAGATTGTTCAAATACCTATCTGAACAGATATCTACTACGATATTCTTATCCTATTGTATAAGTATGTGATATAGGGAGATGCTACGTGTTCAGATAGGTATTCAAACAACTTGACCCTTAGTTATTCAGATTGTTCAAATACCTATCTGAATAGATACCTACTACAATATTCTTATCCTATTGCATAAGTATGTGAATATAGGGAGATGCTACGTGTTGGGACAGGTATTCAAACAACTTGACCCTTAGTTATTCAGATTGTTCAAATACCTATCTGAACAGATATCTACTACAATATTCTTATCCTATTGCATAAGTATGTGAATATAGGGAGATGCTACGTGTTCGGACAGGTATTCAAACAACTTGACCCTTATTTATTCAGATTGTTCAAATACCTATCTGAACAGATATCTACTACAATATTCTTATCCTATTGTATAAGTATGTGATATAGGGAGATGCTACGTGTTCAGACAGGTATTCAAACAACTTGACTCTTAGTTATTCAGATTGTTCAAATACCTATCTGAACAGATATCTACTACAATATTCTTATCCTATTGCATAAGTATGTGAATATAGGGAGATGCTACGTGTTGGGACAGGTATTCAAACAACTTGACCCTTATTTATTCAGATTGTTCAAATACCTATCTGAACAGATATCTCCCTGCACTCACATGCCCCTATTTATTGCAATTCTATACCGCAAAAATTGCAAAAATATTACACCGGGTCTCAATCCGTGTAATACGTACCCGTCACACGGTGACATTTATCTCGCATGTTATAGCTGGCAGCAAATAGGGGTTTTTTTTTTTTTTTTCACAAGGCTCTCAGGATATTGACTTTTTCAAGCACAAATAGTCTACGTTAGTCGTTAGATGACATGAATTAGAAGATGGAACATCTTGTACCACGAGTAACATTTGCTTAAACATTTTATAAATATGTAAAGATGCATGATAGGAAAATGGGTTTAAGTTTTACCAACAAATAGATCTTTTAACTTATTCAATTATTCTAAAAGTTTAAATTAATAAGAAATTATGAATTTATTTATTTAATTAATATTCAAAAATGTATTAGTGGAAGGTGGAATTAATTAAGGTACCCACCAAATTTGCTTATCGATCTCTATCAACTTTTTTTCTGAAAACAAGTTGATTTCATTTTATATCAGGGTTGATTCATTTTCACACCAATTATATATCTAGTAAATGTATCCACGGCTTTGTGACCTTCTCAAATTCCCTTCCCTTTCCGATGACCAATCTGAATATTCCAGCCCTAGTTTATACTTAAATCATTAATTTGCGTAGGCTCTTAGAATATTATCAACTTGCACTTGCAAACAATTAAACCCATAAACTTAAATATCTAAACAAGCAACTACCCATTAGCATCAAGTTCAAACTTCATCCCCATTCACTAAGGCATGTGACACATTGATCGAGGTAATTTCTTGGAGATGGAAAATTCCTCCACTAGGTTTTATCGATTTGTAAATTCTTTATCAGTAAGCTAAAAGAATTAAAATTTAGATATCATTTTGGACAAGTGGAATGATCAAAACATTACAACTATTTTTACAAATTTTTTAACTAATAAATTAAAGAAACAGAATAAACAAAAGTATCTAACTACATCTTGCCGGTAACCGTTTCACAGAAAGCGTCTATCACTCTTAAATGAGTACTATCTAGTCAATTTAAGGCTTTCCTAAAATCACTTATAAAGTACAGTCTCACATAGTAGAAAATTAAGGTTAGACTTAGTACCCATAAGTTCCTTTATAATTCACCTACTCTATGTGGGCTACTCATCTTTCCAATGTGAAACTAATTAGGATTAGGTTTAATTTACTCCCTTTAAATCTATGACGTCTTAATTAAGATCACATCATGCAATGCTCAACTACCATGTGACGTTACTACGTTTCACAATAAAGAGAAAACACTAGCTACTTCTACGCTATCACTTTAAAATGACTAATCAATTTGGAGCTTCTTTAGAATCACTTATAAATGACATGAGCCCCATTTAATTAGCAACCAACGTGAGACTTAACGTCCAAAATACGTTTATAATAAACCCAGTTTTTAAATGTGCTACTTGTGATATTTTTAATATAAGATTGGAGTGTCACAAAAACAAACAAAATAAAGAAAAAGGAAGAAACGGGTTCCATGTAATTAAACAAAATTAATTATTGAAAGGAAGAAAAGTGAGCTAGGAAAAGAAGGGTTAGTTATCTTTTCATCGTGTGATTCGCTAAATTAATTGTAAATCACCACTTGTTCTAAAAAGTTTAAGCTGATAAGAAGAAGTAAATTTAATCACTCAATCAATATTGTAATATGTACAAGTGTTGAAAAGTCATCATTTGTCTTAAAAATTTAAGTGAATAAAAAAAGATAAATTTAATCACTTAATTAATACTTTAACATCCTCCTTCTCTCATATTCTATATTTATTGCATTGGTATTGAATTGATTTTATTGTCGCTCTTCTCCTCTTCCTCAGAAGTCAAAACGAATGACTAATGAGGGTCACGACTCACGGGGCAGTTAGCAACTTTCAACATATTTTAAACCATGTGTTATGTTATTGATGTTTAGCAAGATCCTGAAAGAATAAGAAAAGAATATTAATTAAAGAAACGAATAAAAAATGAGTCATTCTCCAAATAAAAAATAGAAATGGGGTATTTTTTTAAGTGATTCTTCGTACTTATTTGTACATCTTTTATCTCCTATTTTATTCATTTTTCCCTCCAAACTATATTTTATCGGTACAATTATTCTTTCTTTATGCCTAAAACAAAGAATAAGAAAAAAAAATATTAAGAAAGAATAAAAAATTAGTCATTCTCCAAAATAAAAAAAATGAAATGTCGTGTTTTTTAAAAGTGATTCTTTAAAATATAGAAAAAGAATATTGACAAAAAAGGCCTGTGCATATATATATCCGTGATAATATCAAATATATTACTCTCGTTTATGTTACAATACAAATATAAATAAAATAGAAAGGATTTGAATGAAATCACAAGAATATATATGATGTACACTCTATTTCCTTGGGACTGTACTTCAATTGGTCTAATCACTGTTCTGTCAAGGCGGAAGCTGCGGGTTCGATCCCCGTCACTACCGACAGATCCAACTCCAATAATAATTAAAAAAAAAAAATCAATTCATTTATGCATTTGTTTCGAAAAGGAGAGCAAAACAAATAACATATATAATTTCATTACCAAGAGGATACAATCCTTCGTATTTTTATTTATTTTTTAATCGTCCATCCGCAATGGTGTCAACTTTTATAGCTGCTATAATACACAGTTACACGCAAGGACAAAAATGAAAATTATTATCAAGGAATTAAAGTATGAATGATAGGGTGAACTTAATTTTTATGCTCAAATATATATACGTATATATTTAGTTATATATAAATATTTTTTAAAAAAAAAAAAAAAAAAAAAAAAAATCAAATCGGAGAAGCCACAACCTCCCGGCCCTCCCGACCCCTGGTTCCGTCCCTAAATACACGTGCGGTTTTTTAATTAGCTTGTAGTTTGGTTTAGTTCCCTATTAATGACATGCATCTTTGTACGTTATACAAAAGCTCTTTTTAGCATTTTGGGAGCAAGAATCTATACAAACGCTTACTATATATTGATATTTCTTAATAAGACTGTTAAATAGCTTTGATGCCATGTGATATATATTGGAGAAGTATATGAAAGAGAGAATGAGCGGAAGAGAATAATAGACTACATTGTATTGAGTATATCTTGTTATATTGTATTACTAGAGACCTCTATAAATAAAGAGGTTATGAGTAATAGACAATAAACTCTATTTAAACTGGGATGTTCGTTCCGAATTTCTGAAATGGGCAGATTCACAAAGACTAGTGAAAGTGTTAATCTCTGTTTAAAATGGAATATATCGTTTTCTGTTCTGGTTTAGTTTTTCTTGTTGTTCTGTTTGTTTGGTGGGTGTGAGCTTTGGTATGCTCTGGTTTTGTCCTCTGTTCTGGATGAACAGTTTTGTTTGTAATGTCTGGTTGTTAGTAATAAAAGTGCTCACTTATTCAAAAAAAAAAAAAAAAAGACTATAAATCCTAGACTAAACCTTAGAATATATTAGGAAGGAAATAATATTAGAAAGGTAATAAACCCAATAAAAAACATAACAATATTATTCTAACAAAGACAATGATGTACACCAAACTTTGGAAGAGAAGATGATGGGTGATGTATACCAAACTTGCGAAGAGAAAGAAGATGGGTACAAAGAAGCAAGGATATATATATATATATAGCAGCGTTGAAATTAATATGAGAAAGAGATAGCTAGATGGAACAGTTAACATACCCTGATACCCATTAATATATGACTTTACCATTCCTCAACTGAAGGTCCCACTAAATCTAATAATGCGGCATTAAATCTAACAAGTTAGGACTTGGATGTGTTAATACTGAATTGCAATCAATTAATTGAGAAAGGATTAGTACTATTTATTTATTTATTTATTATTATTATTATTATAATAATAGATCTGATTTGATTCAAAACATTAAACCAACATTGCCAAAAACGCTATACAAAACCAGATCGAGCCCTAGACCTTGAGAAAACAAACCCTAGATACAATCAAGCCATATTTTAGTAGAACCATGTTGAACACCCATTTGAGCAAGAATATGGGCAGCAACGTTAACCCCACCTTTGGTGTGAACAACCCACCAATCTGGAAAACTCCGCATAATCTCTCTAATGTCTTCCACAATTTGTCCAGGCCGAGTCCAATTGAAACCTGTTTTAGAAAGGGATTGAATCTATTTATTTTAATTCTTAAAATAAATTTACCTTATAGACTTTCCATGTGACAGTTTAATTCTAATGCAAACAATAAAAATTTATGCACTTTAAAAAACTTTTCACCTTCCTCCAAGCATTTAATTCAAATTATCATTAGAGAAAAAGTTATTTTACATCTATCATTAACATGAAAAGATAAATATTATTTTTTCATCTCTCATTTATCTCCACGCGCGCGCGCACATACACATACACACATATATATTTCAAGTATATCATTGGATCCAATAATGATAAATTTGAAAAATAGATGAACGAGAGATTAAAGATTAGCAGGTCTCACGTGAAAATAGGACTTCAAGAAAAGAAGTAAACAACTAAAACAAGTGGAATTTTTCAAAAATTTGTAGATTTTGAAGAATATATAAACATTGAGACTTTTCATGAATGTGAATAATAAAACTTTTCTTTAATAATTATTTTTGGGCTTTAATTAAAAACAATTTATTAACTTTTTACCCTATTAAGTTTAAACATTTTTAATTTAAACCTACTTATCCGAATACGTGTAGAAAAATTAGGACCAATCTCAGTCCGTTGAAAATTCATATACGTGTTGAAAATAACAATTTATTATATAATTACTAATTGGCTTGAACCGGCACGGTTAACAAATTTCTAGATGTCCGTTGAAAACTCATCGCCCTCTCTCCAGTCCAATTTCTAGGAACTCACGTGATTTGACAGTGAGAAGAGGAAAATAAAGCTGTGGTCCAGAAATATTTCTTATTAATGCTACTAGGAGGAATTTAGTTTGATGAGAAAAGAACAACCTACGGAAACTATCTCATGCAGAGTGGCATTATTGCCAACAAGATAGAGGAAGTAGTTGACATTAAAATCTCTTGTTTGGTTACTTTTCAACTTCATATTTGTCGATGGATTATGTATTCTTAATGAAACGAAACTAACCGATTAAGATTTTTATAATTTTAAATAATTTGTAATTCTTAAATTATATAATTTTGATTGTTTTTAGACATTGAAACACTTAAAAAATATCACATAATAAAAATGTAACATGTTATCGCGATAATTAGAAAGAATTTTCTTCCCCAAAAGGCTTTATTTTCACTTTTACGGACATGTTTATGTTTTATGAAATCAAAAGATTATTTTTTACTTAAAACTTTTTTATAACATGTAGAACAATAACCTGATGAAAATATACTCAATTCTCAACTGTAATATATCACACTTTTAATATGTGGCATTTTCCAAGCATTTCGATGCTTAAAAACAATCAAAATTACGTAACTTATCTACAATTTCTTTGAAATTATAAAGGATCCTAATCCGGAAATGAACATAAGGAGATTTTTGGATTATGGTTGTCTACAATTATTTGTCGGAATTTGAGAGAATTCGAGCTTGTGATTGTGAGAGACAACTTATAGGACCTACCTGACCAGATAAGTAATTTAACAGCCAAATTTTTATTTGATCAGGTAGATTTCATAAGTGATCTCTCATAATCATCTGTCTAAATTCAGATAAATAACTGTAAAGGATCCTAATCCCATGTGTAATGGCATTATTGCCAAGAAGATATTTTTTGGGAGAAAGATATTGGAAGTGGTTGACATTAAAATCTCTTGTTCGGTTACTTTTAAAGTTCATAATTGTCCATGCAGTGTATTCTCCAACAATTTTTTAAAAATTTGAAATTCTTAAATTATATAATTTTGGTTGTTTTTAGGTATACTTGAAAAATACCACATAATAAAAATGTAACATATTATTGCGACAACCAGAAAGAATCCCCCCCTCCAAAAGGCTTCATTTTCACTTTTTCAGACATATTTAGTTTTTATAAAATCAAAAGATATTGTTTTGCTTAAAACTTTTTTATAATATAAAGAACATGAACCTGATGAAAATACAATTCTCAACTGTAATATGCCACCTTTTTAATAGGTGACATTTTTCCAAGCATTTCGATGCTTAAAAACAATCAAAATTACGTAATTTAAGTATCTAAAATTTCTTTAAAATTATAAAGGATTATAATCCAGAAATGAACATGAGGAGATTTTTGGATCACAATTGTCTAGAATTATTTGTCGAAATTTGAGAGAATTTAGGCACGTAATTATGAGAGACCACTTATAGGAACTACCTGACCGAATAAGTGGTTGGACAACCAAATTTTTATTTGGTCAGGTGAGTTCCATAAATGGTTTGTCACAATAATCTGTCTAAATTCTCTTAAATTCGGATAAATAACGGTAAAGGATCATAATCCCATGCGTAGTGCCATAATTGCCAAGAAGATATTTTTTAGGAGGAAGATATCGGAAGTGGTTGACATTAAAATCTCTTGTTTGATTACTTTTAAAGTTCATAATTGTCCATGCATTGTATTCTCCTACAATTTTAAAAATATAGGAGATTCTTAAATTATATAATTTTGATTGTTTTAAGGCATTGAAATACTTGAAAAATGCCACATACTAAAAATGTAACATATTATTGCGACAATCAGAAAGAATATCCGCCCCCCCCCCCAACAAAAAGCTTCATTTTCACTTTTACTAACATGTTTATTTTTTATAAACTCAAAAGATAGTTTTTTTCTTAAAATTTTTTTACAACATAAAGAGTAAGAACCTAATGAAAATATGCTCAATTTTTAACTGTAATATGTCACATTTTTAATGTGACATTTTCTAAGCGTTTCGATGCTTAAAAACAGTCAAAATTACGTAATTTAAGAATCTACAATTTCTTTAAAATTATAAAGGATCTTAATTCCGAAATGAACATAAGGAGATTTTTGGACCACGATTGTTTATAATTATTTGTCTGAATTTGAAATAATTATGACAGGTGATTGTGAGAGACCACTTATAGGACCTTCCTGACAGCAACCAAATTTTTATTTAGTAAGGTGGGTTTCTATAAGTATTATTTCACAATCATCCACCCAAATTTTCTTAAATTCAAATAAATAATTGTAAATGATATAAATCTAATGCGCGGCGGCATTATTGCCAAGAAGATATTTTGAGTGAAAGATATTGTAAGTGGTTATTTTGAGTGAAAGATATTGTAAGTGGTTGACATTAAATTCTCTTGTTTGGTTACTTTCAAAGTTCATAATTGTCGATGCAGTGTACTCTCTTACAATTTTAAATAATTTGTAGATTTTTAAATTATATAATTTTAGTTGGTTTTAGGCATTGAAACAGTTAAAAAATACCTCATAATAAAAATGTAACTTGTTATTGCTGCAACTAAAAATAACTTTTCCCCAAAAGGCTTCATTTCGGTTCGATCTCAGGACTTCTAATATGATATTATGTTAAATTTTACTTATTTTAAAAGTTTAAATTGATATAAAATAATAAATTTAACCATTTGTCCAATACTATAACACTTTGTTCTTTCTTGCTTCACTTTCACCCCGGGCATCCGTGGCATTTATAAAGACAGTTTTTTTGCTGCTTCCTCGTTTTTGGGATAAACTATAAAGAGGGTTGGAGTTTTATTTTGTGTTGTTTCAAATATTATGTGTTTTTAAAAAATTTTATTGAATTTAAGATTATGATTATTAAATAATAATTTTAAAATTACGTGACATTTGAGACGACAAAAATCCTCATTTGGTACTCTAATTTCTGTGATGAAAATTTGTTTTGGGCCTCACTTCTGTCTGTCTGCAGTGCAATAATTTTTTTTTTTTTTTTTTTTTTTTTTTTTTTTTTTGTCTTTTTGTTTGTTGGCTTCCTCCATATCCATTCCACTTTACCTTCTGGATGAATCAGGAGTTTTTGCGCTTTTCACGTGAAAATATCTGCTCCATTTTCATCACTGTGGCACGCGTTGCTGAGTTGAAACGGCCGAAGAAGAGTCGTTTTCTTTTTTTGACATTTTGTAGCTAGCTTGTACGTAAGAAATTAATTAATTAATTTACTCCTTACCCTAAAATTTGTTTAATAAATTAACAGATTCGGATAATGTAACACGTAAGATAAGAGTCAATAAAATTATGACACCTGTTTTATTTAAGTTAGTGTCACACTGCGAGTACTGTTAGTTGTAGCTTCTTTTAAACTTTTCTTCTGTTTAGAGAATTAAACGACTTTTTACTTTCTTATTTAAATGTACTTCACAATAATTTTCTTTATCCTTTATCTATATATTATTTAAATATACTTTAAATTAAGTGTTAGGTAAAAAAGAGATGAAAGATCAATCATTTAAATATTGTTTTAAATAAATGTTAGAGAAGTAAGATAGGAAAATAAAAGTTTTTTATATTAAAATAATATTAAGGGACGACTTTTACTTCTCTAAATTTATGGTACAACTTTTAGTTTCATTAATGTTTCCTTAGTTTAGAAAACGAGAAAAAAATCTGATTCAAGGCAATTAGTTTTTATTGTGTTGGTTCACTAAACCTGCAGTTGGTTTCCTTCTCTTGTATTCTCTTATTGATATTAAGTTATAATTTTTTTTCACGATGTATGAACTATTGAACTCAATATGAATTTGACCAAAAATTAATGAGTTAGAGTTAAAACATTTGACTTATTTAATTAAATAAATTAGATCAAAATGGATCTATATACTCTAATATTCATATATATATATATATATATATATATATATATATATACCTTAATATATATGTAATATATATGTACGCTGTAGCAGTAGATCGGATCGCATTGATTCACTGGACAAAGTCAGTACTTTTTTTCTTTTTTTTTTTAATAGAAACAAGTCTGTACTTGATGTAACAGGTTGAAAAAAAAGCTGACTATAGTCAATATATATCTTTCTCTCGGGCTGCTCGATGGTCACGGACTCACAGGGCAGTTTTACAATTTTCTCTCTCTCTCTCTCTCTCTCCTTTATTTATTTATTTCTTCATCTTTCTATTTCCTTCTCTCTTTTCAAGTATATGTTTGGAAAATAAAATAAAAGAAAGAATATTTAAATAATATATTAATTTACGTTCATGCTCCGGAAAACAGATGGCTAGAACTGGTTTTTGGACCGACTCTTCATTATAAATTACCCAATAAGTAAACAAAATCATGATCAACAACTAATTTGGAGGGTTGTTGACATAGCCTTCTCCCTACAAATTAAACAACTGTGTTTGTTCCCATGCATGAATCATGCAGGTGATCAAATCGGTTGATTTTCGGGTCTATATCAAAATATGTTAAAATATTAATTAAATATATTAATTTTTTTATAAATTTAAATTTTTAGAATAATTAGTGATTTGATATGATGTCATAATAATAATTTTGAGCTCAAACTATATATATGTAATTGATCATGACTTCCCATCTTCACTATTTTTTATAAGCTTAAAACTTTTAGTAACTTGTAATTTAATGAAACCAATTATCTTTTCTTGGCCCAAAAACAAAAAACAATAAAACTAAGAAATACGGAAAGATATTAGTGGGACCAAAAAGATTGAAAGCCAAAAAAAAAAAAAAATCTTCAAAATGAATGAGTTTGGAAGATAAGGTGGGGCCTTAAAGATGGAAAGTCAAAAGAATTTAGAAAATTAAGGCAAAACCTTCAAGCGTTCTCAATAACAGTGATTAGGAATTTCGACTAGATCTTGATTAGATTATGATGTTACTAATTACCTAAGACTAGAACTCTACCAAAATAGACAAATTAAGTCCTTAATTAATTTGATACTTCCCCTGCCATGGTGCTCAAGTAAAGAGATTCATTTTTATAGAAAAAAAAAAAAAAAAAATCTCCGAAGCTGTATAACCAGTCAAATGTTTTAGTCTCAATTTTTTTTTTTTTTTTTTTTTTAAAAAAAAAAAAAAAAAAAACAAAAAGAAATTGAGAGTGGTTGAACCACTGAGCCTGCCACGTACGTTGGTATTGTGGAATAAAAATATAGTTTCTAGTAACTCTCATGTAAAATTGTAACACCCCAGTCCCATCTTGGAAAGATAAGTAGCCCACATAGAATGTGTGATTTATAAAGATACTCATGGGTGTTAAGTCTCACATTGCCTAGTTACTATGTGAAATTGAGCTTTATAAGAAATTTTAAGAAAGCTCTAAATTGACTAATCATTTTAAGATGATAGCGCAGATGTGCCTATTACTTTTCCCTGAGTTGTGACAAACGCTCTAATGTGTATATACACACACACATGATATTCCTATGTATTGTAATTGTTTGAGAAGGCTTAGAGCACTCACAATGTTTTATATAATTTTTTTTATGCAAAATGGCTAACTAAAATACACTTTTGCTAACTTAGCTAACTACTTTTCAAGATTTTACTCCAACAGCTTATCTAAATTTTTTTTTCTCTATTTTATTAAATTGATAAATTTTAAAATATTTTATTCATTTTAATTAAAAACTCATTTCTACAAAATAATAATAGTAATAAAAAAAAACTCTCATATCTATCAATATAATTACTGCTCTATTCTCCATCATCATCAACAAAGTATCACCGAAAAACCATTATAGGAAATCAATTAACAATCATGAATCACAAGATTTAAAAAATAGGGGTCTATTTTTAGGATTGAAGAAGCTATGATCAAGTTAAATATCACTCCAAACTAAAAAAATTTTAAAAAATAAAAATACATATTTTACTTGATAAAATAAACTACAATATATAAACTTTATATACCGGAGATGAACCCTAGTAAAATCGTAATAGGAATCTTCTATGAATGATTTGATACGAGAGTCATCTTTATAAGAGACACGTCGGAATAGCTCAAGAAAAAAAAAGTTAAAAAAGCTTGTCAAAATCATGTACTCATGTTTCCCATGCATGCGCGCGGCTAAACATTGTTATGCATGTAATCATCCTATAATGCCTTAAATAGTGAGCCTAATAGCCTTCTAAGTCTTAATCATGGCCCCATTAATAGACGTCCGATGATTTTCCTAATCTGATAATATGACTGTGGCTGAATTTTTTGATGACCAATCTTCTTATCAATTATCTTAATGTTATTTAATAAATTGTTATATAATTGTCATACAATTGAGATGAAATAAAAGTAAAAGTCCTTTTTTTTTTTTTTTTTTATTTTAAAAAAGTGTTAATTTAATGATTATTTTTGTTGTCACATCATTATGTTATATGACAATCGTATAACAATCTACTCAATAACATTATCATATATTTGATTGTATCATCTCGAACGAACTAGGGAGTTGGGCTTCTCACTCCAAAATTTGTAAGTGATTATGTGTGTATACATCTGGATTAATTTCCACTAAAGCAACCAAAGATTGTCTTTGACTCTTTGGGAAACAATAATTGACGTAGGACGTAAGGAAATTTTCACAAAATAGATAAAGAATCGCATAAAATAAAGATAATTTTTTTGTTAATTTAAAATCTCACAAAAATAACAATAAGAAGGGTTGAATTAGAGCCTCACCGACTTTGGTAGACTTACCATCAAAAGAAAAGAAAAATCACATATGAAACAAAACATTTATTTTCATTAATAATAATTTGAAAGACTAAATATTCTTTTCGATCTCATCCTACATCAGTATTAATGCTATTTAATAACAATTATGATACGATTAAGATGTCATAACAATAAAATCAGTCATTAATTTATTTATTTTTACTGATATGTAGTAGACTGTTATACAATTATCATTGGATCAAGATGTGCGCTATAACAACTCAGCCATTAATTCAATTTTTTAAAAGTATTAATCTAAGAGTTGAGTTTCATTGCCACATTATCAAATTATATAATAATTATATAATAATTTACTAAATAGCATTACTTTATTATAATACATATAGAAATCGCGGCTGCCCTCAGCCGTCACCATCCCGTATATATATATCTTCTTAGAAATACGCAAGAAATATGTTCGGTAATTAACTTCAAACTTGAAGATGAAGCGTCATACAAATAGAGAGTCTTTATTCAATGTTGTTTAATTATATATTGTGCGTACTATAAAAGTATAACCCTAATTTGCTAGCTTCCTCTACACTGTAGTTCTCATGCATATACGTGGCCATTGATCGATAAAATCAGATCGAAAACATCTAATCTTGATGCTATTGAGTATTGACTACGTACAAACGATATACACACAAGAAGCCAGTTATGGAGATCAATCTCATCCAAGACTTCAAGCAAAACCGTGCATGATATATATCCCCTCTCTACCCTCAAAATTTTTTCTTACCTCTAGCAAATTTTTTCCCAATACCTTAGTTGCCCACCCTCAACCACTTGCCAAGGGCATCTACGTTATGTGGGCAAAGCATTTCCAAGATTAGGAGGGCTGAGATTCGGTCTTCAAGCTTTCACCATTTTTTATTTTTAAGTTTCTGAAACTTTTAGGTTAATATTTGACTCTTCCAAGAAGGAAGATGAACAAAACGCACCATTTCATTAACTTTTTTTAACCAAACGTGTTGGGTCGTTGGCTTATTGTTGCTTTGGGACCTGTTGCGTTTTAAGTTTTTTACTTTTAAAAGTGATGTTGTGTTGGCAGCGTGGCATGATTAGAAGCTGGCGTATTTAAATGACATACTTGGTAGTTGGGAGTTGGGAGCCTATCTAAACTCTAGTATCTAGAACTCGTAAGTAAACAAAAAAAAAAAAAATTACTCCGTCACACATCCAGATTTTTTTTTTTAAAAAAAAAAATAATAATTATTCAATGGAAAAAGACAACAAGTCAACAATACTTGTATTTTTGTTAAGAAAAAAAAATATTTCTATTCCTTCAAAAAAATTACCAACCCATCAAATATCTTAAATGACAAAAAATAGCTTCTTCTTCTTTTTTTCTTTCTTTTTTTTCCTAATTTCTATTCATTGAATAGTTTTAGGTATGTAGTGAGATTTATGTACTGATTTATTTTTAATTTTATTATTAAATAATAATAAATTTTCCAATTAAGTTTTAAATGTAAATTGTTGTTTTAAATTAGTTCTTTATATATATTTTAATTGTATGAAATATATAATTGTAGTTACTTGAAATTATGGAGAGCAACAATAATTTCATTGGGCTTTCGTGTCAAGCTAGATTTAGCAAATTTAAAATATAAAAACTCGTGGAGGATAAGCGTGACAAAATAAAGTATAAGTTACATTTATATATTTTAAGCAATAAATTTTTTTTGTTAAATTATTTATTTGTTTCGTTAGTAATATTTTTTTAATATTTTTAATCAAATTGTGTTCAACTTTAATTTTTAATCTTACCCCCCTGATCTAAAATCCTGGCTCCGCCACGGTAAAGAATGAAAAAATGAGGCCGAATGCTTGACTATTAAGTTCCTTATTTATTTATTTATTTTTACCACGAGTGCTAAATGTGTTACATGCATGTGCAGCACTAGCTGTAATTTGATGGACTTCAAACAAAACCGTGATATCCCAAAGAATGAAAAAGTGAGGCAGAATGCTTGACTATTAAGCTTTGCAGAATGCTTGACTATTAAGCTTTTATATATATATAAATATTTATATGTGTGTTTGTCTTTTTTTTTTCTTCATCCTTTCACTTTTAAAAATTATTATTATATGACGAATTCACATGCACTCCACAAATTCAATATTGATAATTTTTTAAAGGGATAACTTCACAAAATGGTATCGATTTATACGCCGTTTTAAGATAAGGGTACCGAATTAGCAAACATCTCAAATTAAAGTATTTAAGTTTTCAAATGTCTCAGTTAAGGGTACTCCGTTAGGATTTGTTGTTAAATCCTAACGAGTACCCAAAATACCCCCTAGTTTTTTAGGGAAAGAAAAATGAAAAAAAAATGCTAGGATCTAGGTATTGGTCAGAATTTAACGGAATTTGCAAAAATACCAATTCCTGAATATTTGAAAAATTTTATAATTTTTTTTTTAAAAAATAAAAATACAATGGGTATTTTGAAATTTTTTGCAGGATTTAACAACAAATCCTAACGGAGTACCCTTAAGTGAAACGTTTGGACACTTAAATACCCCAATTTGAAACGTTTGCTACCTCAGTATCTTTATTTCAAAAAAAAAAAAAATATAATTCAATATCATTTTGTGAATATTTTTTTTTTTTTTTGAAAGTATAAGAAAGAAAGATAGAGACCGGGGAGTAAGTAAAGACATTTCTCGGTAAGATATGTCATGTTACACGTCATGTATAGTGGAATATATTTGTCAGAAAAAAATTATTGCAAAACTGGTTTTGTGTCCATATTTGAATGGTTTTTTTTTTTGGTTTTCTATGCGTGAATATATGAGCATCTGGTGACGTAGGAGTTAGTGGAACACAACACGTTTTTGGATAATAATGAAGTAGCACCCAACCACTCAACTACTATATCCTAAACCTGATGCAGATTCTGAGTGAACTACACGTTGTAAAATAAGAAAAAAATAATAAACGTCTCTCCATTATATTTGCGATGAGTAATTAACGCTAAGGAGTATGACTCTTAAAATTATTATTAGATTTGTAACGAATTATTTTATTTAATTGTAATTTTAAAAGCCATGTCAACTTTAAAAAAATAAAATATATGGTCTTTAACCTTACTCGTTTGTGATGCATTCATATATACCCGGCTAGACAAATGGCATTTTGGCCTGCCCGAATGTAAATTTGGGTAAAAGTATTGTTGTATTCAATTAGTTACTTTAGTTCAAAATTTGGTGAATTGTTACCATGCGCATCAAATTTGATGAGCACTATAAACATATAGGGGTTGTTTTTCAATCCCTTTGGCTGTCCTGATTGGTGTTGAATATAAACATTAAGAGGCTCTACACTCTTTAGTTATAATAATGAACCACCTATGTCATTTTATACCGACATTTTGAACAGCTTATTAATTAAAAAAAGAAAAAAAAAACTCAATCTAATTAGATGTCAAAACGATTATCACAATCGATCGCGGATGTTTTTTCCATCATTTTTTCTTTTTATTTTTCCTACTTAGTTTTCCTTTTTTTAATTTTTAATTTATAAATAAGGTTATTTTAGTCATTTTTGCTTCTTCAATCACGGAGGGGATGATACATCGATCGGACATTGAAATTGCAAATATATATACCAACATTTCAATATCTCCCAAATTTTTTAAGTTTGGAGAATATGGAAAAGGCCGTTGTAGTTTAGAGGGGTAGGCGAAATTCCCCCTTTATATAATAAAATTAATATTTTATTATTATTTAGAAAAAAAAAAAGGTCCAATGATGATTGTTGTTTTTTTTTCTTTTTTCTTTTTTAAAAAAACCATCACAAACGGATTTCCTTTTAAATCCAACATACACTTACATATGCATAATATACATACATATATCTATGTATAAGCCAGTCAATTATAAGAATAATAAGTAAATTGTAAAAAAATAACCTTTCATAATCGACAACTATATATCGACTTTATATTGTGTTTCGGGTGTCCTTAGACGGTTCTTGTTTAGTGCTTATATGTACTAATTACATTACATGCACCCACTTGTATTTTTTTTTTGTCGTCCTTGTGAAGTGTGGACTTTAGGAATGTGATATTAATTACTTGACACCAACTGCCTAGAAAAAAATTAGGTTTACAATGAACATAAATTAATGCTAGTACGTACTCGATCGGCCTCCCTTTGATTCTTTCACTAGCTTTAGCACTATTTTTTTTGTTTTTTTGTTTTTTTTCTCAAGTTGCCAATAGAAAAGTTGATAAGAAAAATTAATAATAATCATGTATGTGAGCAGATTCGCTTCCTCTTCCTCTCTATTTCCCTTTTTATTCACTGCTCTTACTCTCTCGGTCTCCTCCCATTCTGGTTTTTTTATTTTGTTTGTACGTGTTTTCTAACTAGATCAGCCATTTTGGCCTCTTCACTATGCATTTGTCCATCTGCTTTCGTGTTGTGCCATTCATCCTTGGCAACTGCTGCTATTTGCTAGTTATGTTTTTGCTTTGAATAAGAGTTTTCTTCTCTTTAGATCTGCCCTCATAGACGATCTATATATGAGATGAATGTTAGTCAGGTATAATGAGTTATCTCTCACAGCTTGGATAGTTTGGTATGAGAAGTTATCTCTCACGGCCGGTTTAAATAAATTTTAGGATATTTAGCTACTATTGTCTTAGATCTAGTCTCTTTGGAGCATGTCTGCTTTTTAATTATTTTTGTACATGGGTTAGCAGAGGATGGAAGTCATATATATCACTTTATTATAAGAATTTTGTTTCTATCTATCATGACTATGTAACCTAATAATATGTGGTTATGATTTTTCATAGCTTTATACTCGTGATCTTTGATTAATGAAATACTCAAATTTTTTGTTAAAAAAAAATAAATTCATGTATGTAAAACTGGCATTTATTATAAAATAATTAGTTCATTAAATTAATTATTGAAAATAATTCTACTCTAAAATAATTTAACAAAAGAATGTCAGATAAGCAAACATGCAGGAAAGTGAACGATCAGGTTAGGTGGGTATAAAATAATAATAATAAAATAATGTATTGAAAAAATATATTAGAAGGTCGATTAATTTTTTACATGCCAAAGATCACGCTTGAGTTTAAGTTTCAAAATTGCACTTTAATTAATATGAAAGTCAACAAGAGATTTTAAAATAAAGGCAATTATAGTTTGAGGTTTGCTGTTAACACCCAGCAAACCTATTTACCTACCACCCGATCTCTCTCTCTCTCTCTCCCTGTCTCTGCTTATATATAGGAGGAGATCGAGCAATCTTCTCTAGACGTGCCACTCTCTTGCTCCCTAAGAATTTATATTCCTCTCAAAAACTTTCAAGGTATTCAAGAAATTATCAATCTCTTTATTTTCATCTAGCCGATGTCTCCGGCCATTTCGTCGGCGAACGCATGGCTAACTTCTTTTTGCATGCATGTTATAGTGTTTGCTGCATAATTTCTACCTAGTCGCTTCATATATATACTTGAAAATCATATATATTGTGTGAATGTGTATATAGAGGATGTGGAAGTTGAAGATAGCGGAAGGAGGGCCGGGGCTCGTGAGCGGAAACAATTTCATCGGGCGACAACATTGGGAATTCGACCCTGATGCCGGCACTCCCGAAGAGCGTGCTCAAGTTGAAAAGGCCCGTCAGGAATTCACGAATAATCGGTTTCGGACAAAACAAAGCGCTGATCTTTTCATGAGGATGCAGGTACATTTACATGCCCCTCTCTCTCTCTCTCTCTCTCTCTCTCTCTCTCTCTATATATATATATATATATATATATGTGTGTGTGTGTATCTTCTTTCTCATGTAGTTTCTTTGGGAAGCATGATATTGGACACATTTATGGCTTCTACTATATATGATATGATCAGTCAAACCATCAATTTGCACAGGAAGAGTAATTATGTGTATATATATATAGATCTTCTTTCTCATGTAGTCATGTGGTTTCTTTGGGAAGCATGATATTGGACATCTATGGCTTCGACTATGATCAGTCAATCCATCAATTTGCACAGGAAGAGTAATTATAAGAGTAATGAAGATGACACTGTTCTCTTTGTTCAAAATAAGAGAAAGTTGATAAGACTAAGGATGAAAGTGGGTCGTACGTTGCCCTTTTTTACATGTCTCCCTGTTTTCTTCTAGCTTCCATATTATTGAGATTACGTTAAAAGTATCACTTATATCTTGTTTTTTTTTTTTTGATAAGACTTATATCTTGTTTAAGTTAACACAAATAATAAGAAAAAAAAAAAAGAAGACGAATTTAACTTTTTAATTAATAATTTTTTTTGTACATGATTAATTTTTTTTTTTTAAAAAAATTTAAGTGAAACTTAACGTATAAAAAATTTAATTACGACTCAAAACGTCTGTTTTGTTTCTATAATAAATTATCACCATTTCTTAAATAATAAATCTAATTGGCTAATTAATATTATAAGATGGGAATGATGTGGTTCATATTTTTATAGAAATTAAGTTGCGCGCCAAGAATATATATAGTATTATATATCGACAGCATGAATGAGAGAAGAAGCCTAGAAGCTATCTGGAGTGTACGTACGTACTTACTGTACAAAAGGATACCCTTCAGCCTTGGGATTTTACAGAATTTGTATTTTGTAACTGATTATTTTTGTTTTAACTTGCAAATAAAAAAAAATTATTTTTTGTTTTAAACAAAATAGCGACAAGACATCAGTGATAACAGTAAATTGTCGTCTACGAAAATGATAGCTAGCTAGCCGACTGCTGATATATATATATATATATATATATATATATATATATATATATATATATATATATATATATATATATATATATATATATATCTTGTCGTCTACGAAAATTATAGCTAGCTAAGTAGCTAGCCGACTGCTGATATATATATATATAAGTTTATCAAAGATATATAAATCAGTTTCGATCATTATTTGAAAGTGCTAGTGGATGAAGCCAAAATAGCAGTGTTAAAATACGGGTAGGTAAGAACATCATGTATCTGCTATATGAACCTATTTTCCATTCGTATATGTGGATGTGATTATCAAAATTTATTAATTGTATATGTAGATGTATATAATAATTTCAAGGTATTTTGGTGCAGTTAATAATTGTGTCCATGTTTCCTTTATTTATAATATATACTTAATTAAATTTATTAAAACGAAATTTGTTAGAATTTGGCAAGTTTATAACCTTTAAGTTATATTAAGTTTTTTTAACTATTATTTTAGAGTCATATTTCATTACATTTAATTTTTTTTTTTTTAGTAATCCATCTTGATTACTCTATAAACAATGATCATCTATGGTTAATAATTATGAATTATGTAATAAGTAAAATTTTTAAGCTCGTATATAGTAATAACCACATTAATTATTCTAGCATATAGATTTAGATAATTATTTAAAGCACTCGTTATTTTATATGCTGATTACAAATAATAATCACAATACTCATGCATATGCAAATACCAAAATGTGATAAATATTTTCACCCTTGCATATAGTTGTTAATTTAGTGGGAAAAACCGACAAAATAAAAATCAATTATCAACTCTCTAGTCTTGAAGGTGGCATTCTGCATTCACATGCATATCCAGCTACAGCATCTGGCCGGACTTGGCCGCCTCAAGCTACAGACCCCGTAGTAGGTCAGATGTGATTGATTGAGGTCAGAGCACTAATGGTAATGGGAGCCGCACCCAATAAAACCTCAAGACCTACACTAACGCCATTTTTCACTTTTATTTATTACGGAAAATTACACATCGACCTCATCCTTGAAGAGTTGAAGTAAATATCCACCAAATTATCGATTGCGTCAATAATCTCCTTCATAAATTATTAAAACAAAGTTAAAAAGATTAATTAAGATCTACTGCACCCTTCCACGTTAATATAATAAAATAAAAACAAGATATTAATATGCTATAATAACAAAGTTCATCTGCTGCGGCTGCCATGTTCTTGCTGTATTTATGTCGGTTCTTACCCTTGCTGTCCTTTTGTTTGCTTTTTCCTACTGATCTTGTTCTGCTGTCTGTCTATAATTTATTCCCTGCCTAACTCAAAAATAAAAATAGTAAATAAATAAATCTAGAAAGTGACTGCTCGTATTCTTTCACTTCCCCCATGTATTAGAGGGCTTGTTTGACAAAGAACATAACAGAATAGTAAGTTATTAGTTTTGAAATTAGTAAAATGTGATGATGTGATATAAAATAAAAAGAATTTGTATAAAAAAGTGAAAAAATTTTGTATTGTAGTAAATTTTTTTATTTGAATAGTAATAAAAAATTATTGATGTGATATAAAAAGTGAAAAAAGTAAGAATGTTTTGATGTGAATTGTTGTTAGAAAAAATAAAAAAGTAAAAAAAAGTACAGTAAATAGTGCCAAGCACTATGCTGTTCTGTAACTATGCTTATCAAACAAGGCCAGAGTTTCAGAGGCCAAATTTAATTTTATTCTCTCTTTTTTTCTCATAAAAAAAATGAAAATGAAAATCTAAACTATTAAAAAAACTACTGTAATTGTTTTTGGAAAAGTTTCACTTATAATTTTGATCTTTCATCACTTTTAAAAAAAAAATGTACTCAAACTTTAAAAAAGTTTGAGATATCAATCTTTTAATTTTTTTTAATTTCAACCATCCGTTGGAATTTTCTTTTAAATCATAACAAAATTTCTAAAATACCATTGTGTTTACTTTAAAAAAAATTATAAAAATTTTCAAGGTTTCAAGCATTTTTATTTTTGCAAATTCAATTAAATTCTGACTAATACCTAAATCCTAACAATTTTTTTTTTTTTTAAAAAAAATGAGGAGTATTTTTGAAATTTTTACAAAATTTAACAGATAATTCTAATTGAGGGTTGAAATTTAAAAAATGAATACTCTAAATTGACAATTTTTAAAATTTGAATACATTTTATCTTAAGGGATGAAAGATTAAGAATTATAAGTAAATTTATCACCATTATTTATTTAGCATCTTAAACAAATCCGTTCTAAGCCCACTAGTATGGTGGAACACTCACCTAGGCTCTCTCAAGTCCCAATCCACGTAAATGTGAATGCCCCATGACATGAGGCAACCATTTGTTTTGGAGTTTAATTTTTTCAATTTTATTTCCAACACCCTTTTGCCATTTATCAAATGCTGATGAAAGAATATGATGGTCAATAAGAGTACTAATGGGAATTCCCACCACGTCTATATTGGAAAATATACTCATTATTATTTGGCTTTATCGAAGAAAAAGATTGTCCTTTCATTTTCTACATTTTGTCGGGAGTCATTTAATTTCCTAGGAGATTCATATTCATTTTTGCAATCTATATATATATTGAAACCTATAACTGGAAATGTTTGAGCATACAATTTTTATTTTAACTTTTTTATAAATTCACGACAACATATATTTTATGAAAAGAAGTGTTAGATAACTTTTGTCACTTTTGTATCCCTTTAAAAATGATGTGACTTTTAAAATTATCATTGAACTTGTGAATGTGATGTGTCATTTAGACTGTCACGTGAACATCTACATTTTAACGATTGATGTGGTAAGTGTCAAGTTAGTTTACAATGAACTTATGGTCAAAACTCTAGCACTCTTAACAACACTCATTTATATTTTCTTTTGAAATGATAAATATATGTTATTCTTATGAGTAATGCTAGATTTTAAAAAAAGAAATAATACGTTTACAACTTCTATACAACTCTAATAATTTTTTTTTTTAAAAAAAAAAATCAATGAATATATAGGACCTAGATGTAGAGAAAGTTATTAGAGTTATATAGAATTTGTAAACATATCATATCTCTTCTAAAAAATATATTTATATCCCACAAATATCTCACAGAGATGATGTGGCAAGGTTCTAGTAGTACATGAGTTTTGACAAGTGGTACCAACAACACTAGTTAAGCCGATACCCAACTAGCACACGAGGCAAAGAATTAAGTTGGGCTTGGAATTAGTTTCCCATATTTGTTTCCATCATAATAAGTGTTATGTGAAGAGTTAGGTTAGTTTTTAAAAAACATGTAATAAAACTGTAGTGCCCTTGGGTATTAATAGTACTCATATTTTTATACAGACATTTAGATATTGACCACAATCATGTTAGCCACTAATTAATTAAATTGACAAGTCAAATTTGACAGAAAAATTTAATTATTTAGTAGATAGTATAATAAGTGTTACATATATTATCACATCAATTTATAAGAAACTTTTTATAGTAAATTTATAATACCCTTAACAATACTAATGCTTTAATGTTGACATTTAGATATTGACCGCGGTATCAATTATTAGAATAATTTTATTATCAGGCCAAGCTCAAACCATGTTATTAACCAACAAAATGCAATATGACCATATGGTTGTGATTTGTGTTAGAATTTAGAAAATTTTAATTGTGAGGACTTAACTTGATTTTCATTTGGACATATTTCTTTGTTTGATATGGAAAACTCACAGCTTAGGAATGAGAACCCATGTCCACCAATTCCACCACCGGTGAAAGTGAAAGAAACAGAGGTGATAACAGAGGAAGCAGTGATCACTACATTGAGAAGAGCACTAAGCTTTTACTCCTCCATTCAAGCTCACGATGGCCACTGGCCAGCTGAATCTGCTGGCCCCTTGTTTTTCCTCCAACCCTTTGTATGTATTTTTCTCACCATTATACAAAAACGCATGTTTATTCTGTATGTTATTTTTCTTTCACTCAGATATAAAAATGCATGCATTAACTGTTACACATCTTGATTCTCACATGCATTTGGTACATGTTTGGAGGAAAATTTTTGATCCATAACATATTAATATTCCTTGCCAACAAAAAAATAAAAAAGAAAAAGGAAAAAAATGGCCAAATAATTTTTTTAATTATTCCAAAATAACCTCAAATACACATGCACATGCATATATTTTGGGATTTATGTCTAGCTGTATTGGAATGGATAAATAAATCAACCCAGTGATTTGTTTGTTAAATCTAGCTTAATTTCATATTATTATGATATGTAGGTAATGGCATTATACATCACTGGAGGTCTCAATGCAATTTTTTCACCAGCACACCAGAAGGAAATTATTCGATACTTGTATAATCATCAGGTATAATTATCGTTATTTAACTTTTTTCCTGAATATAAGTTTTTGTGTAAATTCCTAGAAAACTAAAAAGTGTGCTAATTTTATAAACTTGTGTATTTGTTGGACATGCAGAACGAAGACGGAGGTTGGGGGTTCCATATAGAGGGTCACAGTACAATGTTTGGGTCAGCTTTGAGCTATATTGCCTTGAGAATACTTGGAGAGGAACCTGAAAATGATGAAGATGGGGCTATGGCTAGAGGCCGCAAATGGATCCTTGACCATGGTGGTTTAACGGCTATTCCTTCATGGGGAAAGTTTTGGGTCACGGTATAACCATTTGAAACCATTAACTTAATTATGTTGGTTTCATCTGGCTAGCACTTCAAATTATAAGGACAGATTCACATCCCATAAATGAAAATTAAAATCAGTATTTCATTTCAGTTTGCTTGTCAAGTGAGAACTCAAATGTCTCGTCTCATGTGTAGGTACTGGGAGTGTATGAGTGGGCAGGCTGCAATCCACTGCCCCCAGAGTTCTGGCTCCTTCCTAAAATCTTCCCCATGCATCCAGGTTTTTTTCACTCACTTCTTTTTGCTGGAAAGCACATTTCATAAGATGTAAATAGTACTAAAACAATTATCAAAGAGTTAGCCTTAGTGCATATCTCTGATACTCAAGGTGTTCATTACATGAAATGCAGGTAAAATGTTATGCTATTGTCGCTTGGTTTACATGCCAATGTCTTATTTATATGGGAAGAGGTTTGTTGGTCCAATCACTGGATTGATTCAATCAATAAGACAAGAGTTATATAACGAGCCTTATCATCAAATTAACTGGAATAAAGCCCGGAATACAATTGCAAAGGTTAGTTGAATCTTAATCCTTCTTCATTTTTTTTTTTTATTAGAAACCTCTATGTCACATCCTCCTTATGATCAGCAATTAATCTTGATAAAGTTTTTGCAAAATGTGTATCATTATCACCATACATATTTTAATTACACAAACAATTATAAAGATTCCTGGTGACATTAATGCATACATATATAGAACTCACCCAAGTTGTTAATTTAGGAGGATCTCTACTATCCGCATCCACTCATACAAGATATGCTATGGGGATTTCTTCACCATGTAGTGGAGCCTGTCCTGACGCATTGGCCTTTTTCAATGTTGAGAGAGAAAGCATTAAAAGCTGCAATTGGTCATGTACATTATGAGGATGAGAACAGCAAATACCTTTGCATTGGAAGCGTTGAAAAGGTCAATAACTAGTGTTGTAGTTTTGCATAAACAATCAAAATGAAGGAATACATATCAAAGTATTTGATTTGTCATCAATGAACTGAATTGTCAAGCTTAGTTGTATTACAGGTATTATGTTTGATTGCTTGTTGGGCTGAAGATCCAAATGGGGAGGCATACAAGCTTCATCTAGGCAGGATTCCAGACAACTATTGGGTTGCTGAAGATGGCTTAAAAATTCAGGTTATATATATGATCACCCCTGGCCTTTTTCAGTTACTGGTCTTTTGTTGAACCAGAACAAATCATAATTATCACATCCAGAAACATGTTTGCATATTAATGCAGTCACATATACTCGTAGCATTTACTCAAGAGTAATGCTACACATCATCCTCTTGTCCTCATTTTGTCCTCACAAAATTGATGTGGCTCTTAAAATCACCATTGGATCAAAACTCAAGAGTGATATATCAAAAATTCAATGGTGATTTTAAGAGCCACATCAATTTTGGGGGGACAAAAGGAGGACAAGGGGATGATCTGTAGCATTACTCTTTACCCAAAAGTCAAGCCTGGAAAATCGTGGTCCATTTAAAATCAAATATTTTATTTTGAAATGTACTAAATGATACCTGGTTTATCTGATCAATGCAGAGTTTCGGTTGTCAGATGTGGGATGCGGGTTTTGCTATTCAAGCAATTCTCTCTTGTAATCTAAACGAAGAGTATTGGCCAACACTTCGTAAAGCACATGAATTTGTAAAGGCTTCACAGGTCAGAGTATATGTCATATACTGCTTAGATTGTTTTATCAAAGATAATGCTTTAACTTAATCATGTTATTTTGTAGGTCTTAGAAAACCCTTCTGGGGACTTCAAAGCTATGTACCGACACATAAGCAAAGGAGCATGGACATTCTCGATGCAGGACCATGGCTGGCAAGTCTCTGACTGCACCGCTGAAGGGTTGAAGGTAATCAAACTACATGACCATAACAACACATTCTTGAGGTTTGTATCTAAAGAGAATGTGACATTTAGCAAAACCTTCTATTTTCCAGGTTGCAATCTTGTTCTCACAAATGCCTCCGGACCTTGTCGGAGAAAAAATGGAGACAAAGCGGTTTTATGATGCTGTGAATGTCATCCTTTCACTACAAGTAAAAATTCAACCTTACAAATTATTTTTTGACTCAGCAATTAATGCATGTTTTTTTCGTCATAATATACTTTTTGGAAAAAGGTTATTTAGGTGACCAAGAAAAATAAACTTTATGTGGCGTAAAATGGTTTACACTTTTCATCTACATAAATCATTATTTGCCGCTCTCATACGCCCCTAGGCAAGCACTTGTGAAAGGGCCTCTTATGCAGTCTACCTGCCCGAACATCTGCTCGGACAGGTGGACCCTACAAGAGCTCTCTTACAATTGCTTGCCCAAACTGCAGGCAATATGGGTATGTAATTGGATTTCAATCCCACCCCAAAGACCTTCTATTCTCAAACGCACTTTTCCTCCGCAACTCCTCTTTGTCGTCTCTCTCTATTTCTCTCACCTTCATAGATTATATGTAGATTATATAAAAATATATGATCATTGTTAGTCAATATGTGTATATTTAATTTAATTAAACATAATTTTTCAGCAAATTTGTTTTTGTTATTTTATATTAATATTTTTATGAGGTGAATAAAATTTAATTTTAAAGGTTAATATGATTGAATGGAAATATAATAAAATAAAACAAGTTACCTCGAAACTAGCTGCCTAGTTTTCTAGCTAAATAATCCACTTCACTTCTGTAACTTCAATATATCTAAGCTTATCCAAATGCTTCACATGAATAGTTGACTTTCTTTCAATTGCCACTACAGAGTAGCAATGGTGGTTTCCCAGCATGGGAGCCTCAAAGAGCATATGAATGGTTGGAGGTAACTTGTCAAAGCTTGATAAGTCTGTTCATACTTATGATAAAAATTGGTATATTTATTCAGCACTCGTTAACATGATTTTTGTATCTATTTTTGCAGAAGTTCAACCCCACGGAGTTCTTTGAAGATACCCTTATTGAGCGAGAGTAAGACATCTTCACCACAACAACATTTACCGCAGTATTACTCATATATGCTTCCTAAGAACAAGGATGTGTCATCTTGTAGGTATGTAGAGTGCACTTCATCTGCAATTCAAGGTCTGGCACTCTTTAGGAAGTTCTATCCCAGGCACCGGAGGACGGAGATTGACAGTAGCATTTCTAGAGGGATTCAATACATTGTAGACGTGCAAGAACCTAATGGATCATGGTAAAATGTTTTTTTTTTTTTTTTTCACACATAATTCTTGAAGAATACTGCTCTCTATATATAACAACATTCTAGTATAACTGTAGGAGAGACTGCATCAAATTTACGCTTTGAAAAAGTTTGAACTCGGGGCCTTTATTTTGATATCATATTAAATCACCAATTGTCCTAAAAACTTAAGCCTATCGGAAATGGTGAATTTATTATTTAATTAATATTTTAGCATACTTTAGTAATATTGAAGGGGGAAAAAAAAATCATTTTTACAGGTATGGTCATTGGGGGATTTGCTACACCTATGGTACATGGTTTGCTGTAGGGGCATTGGCAGCATGTGGAAGAAACTACAAAAATTGTCCCTCGTTGCGCAAAGCTTGTGAATTTTTGCTATCAAAGGAGCTACCTAATGGTGGATGGGGAGAAAGTTACCTATCAAGCCAAAACAAGGTATGGAACAGTTCGTTTCAATTTGAATTTGGATCCGAATCACCACTAATTTGGTTCGAACATTAAATGTAAGAGAGCTTTTATGAAATTCTCTGATCTGAACAAGAGGTAGGTTGTCTAAGACCTATTCAGACGCGTAGGTCCCATAAGGGCTTTCTTATATTTATTGTCCAAATTGTCAACAATCTGGACATCAAAATTGCTAAGAATCTCTGTCCAATGAACGTATACTACCAAACCACATGAAAAAAAAAGGAAAATGAAACGAAAGAATTCAATTTTTTTTTTCTTTACAAAACAGGTGTGGACGAATATAGAAGGCAACCGTGCAAATTTGGTCCAAACTGCATGGGCCTTGTTATCCCTCATTGATGCTGGGCAGGTCGGTGCATCCTTTTCTCTTCAACTATTTGCACTGTACTAAAACATAGCATTTTTGCCGAGGACCAAAGAATGAAATGCATTTGAGAAAGAAGAATTATCACTAAAGAAGTCTTCATGCATATATATGAATAGAAAAATTAAGATTTACACAAATACATTCAAGAAATTTTGAAGAACTGTGTCAAATTTTAGGAAGTACAAACATACCCATATACTGATTCTGAGTGTTTTTACGACTTTAGGCCGAGATAGATCCAACGCCAATTCATCGTGGAGTAAGAGTATTGATCAATTCACAGATGGAAGATGGTGACTTCCCTCAACAGGTAATTCATGTCAATCTAGAATCCAATATGTGTTCTTAGAGTACGTGATTTCTACATGGATTTTAAAAAATGCATGTGGGAATCCCATGCTCTGTCACTATCTCTAAGAACAAATGTCAGTTTAATAGATTGGTTTAGAAGAATTTCTTCGAATCCAATTCCGAAGAAAACTTTATCAATTTTAAGAGTGTCTTTGAGTTGGGCTATTTATTTTTTCCTTTTCTTTTTATTAAAATAATTTTTTACCTATTAATTTATTTTTTTCAAGCATAGTGTAATCAATGGTTATTGGCAATAGGAAATCACTGGAGTATTTATGCGAAACTGTACACTAAACTACTCATCATATCGAAACATTTTTCCGATATGGGCTATTGGAGAATATCGGAGGCGAGTTCTGTTTGCATGATAATTTGAATGCGCAAGCAAAGGATTGCATATTGAACTTGAGGAGCCCAAGTTAGGTTGAAAGAGAATGGTGTATCCAATACAATGCAGCTATAATGTAAGTACATAACAAATGTTGAGAATACTCTTACTAAATAAATGTAGAAAATTGTCTACTACTTGAAAGATGTAAATTATGTCATAATTATTTTGATGTAAGACGAACAACAACTCAATCATGTGTATGTAATATAATATATATGTTTATTTTAAATGTGCAATATCATGTAATATAAATGTTGAGATTTGTGTATGAATCTAAATAAAGAGAATAGCGAAAGCATGAGAGAAAAAGAGAGAGATTTTACGTGGTTCGGTCTATGACCTACGTCCACAGGATAAAGTCCAAAGAGCTACATTGTGCTCTTATTAACTTGATTGACTACAATACAAAGGTCCCTATTTATAGGGTTTAGAGTAAAAACTAATATGGTAATCAAATCATGGTGATTTGATTACAATTCACCGTAAATAGAGAATATTACAATATTAACCAAATATGGAATATATGGAAAATATATTATATTTTTCATATATTCTAACATTCCATCTCAAACTCAAGGTAGAAGATTCTGGAACCTTGAGTTTGAAATTAGAAGCCGGATTTAAATGCAGCCGAAGTCGATGGTTGGATCAAAATGGTGCCGGCGAGAAAGGCTGAAAGTGACGGCTGGAGAATGAAGAATAGCCGTTAATCCCGTGAGGGGCCAAGTTGCAACTGACAATGATGTTCAGAGAACGGAAACTAGCTGTCAATTTTGTGAAGAGCCAAACCACATTGTGCTAAAAGGCTGAAGGAGACGGCCGGAGAACGAAGAATATCCATTAATCCCACGAGGGGCCAAATCGCAACTTACAATGATGGTTGGAAACAGAAATTAGCCGTTAATCCTATGAATGGCCAAACTATATTGTGCCAAGTTTCGCTAATGAATTAAGCTGCAGATCACAACAAAATAGGCAAAAAAAAATCCAAAAGAGGGTTTTTTTTTTTTTTTTTTTTTTTTTTGCGTTTGCCAGAAAGTCGATCAGAGAGTGGCGGCAGGTGGTGGAGGACTATGGCTGCTAGCGGCCAGCAGCAGATGGTGGTGGCAGTGAATGCTTGGTCCTTGAATTGGGCTGAGAATGGAGCCTAATAGAATAGGCAATTGGGCTGGTTTAATTGGGCCACAAATAGACCAAAACCCATGGACCATTGAATATGGTCTGAATCAAAATTAAGTGAATCGGGTATAACTCACTAGATCAGGTTGACAAATAAAAAGACCGGTTACATTGGTGATCTGGAATGAAGGGACCTGGGTCTAACCCGGTTGGCCGGGTTGACAAATTTGGACTAGGTTTAGAGTGGATCGGATCTGATCTACTTGTTCGGGTAGGGCTGATGTGGTAGGTAGCAAGGGAGAATTTCATTAGGAGGATGTTCTTCACGCGTTTCACCGACGGCTGCGCTCAGGCGCGTGAAGCCCTATGGACGCGCGTCTGATGTTACCTGGCAGAGATCTTGGCGGATTTGAAATCTGCGGCGTTGGATCTACCGATTGGTAGGGCCACGGATGCAATTTGTTGAACACGATGGCGTGTGGGCCAGAATGCTTGAAGACGTGCTCGGCGTGTGGCGGGGCGTTAGGGAGAGAACGACGGAGTTTTTTTCACGAGAGGGAATTCCTGTACTTTGCGAATATGTTTCTGGACTTATTGTTCCAAAACTGCAAAAGGCTGAAAAGAACTCCAAACAGCGACTACCGTCACAAGAAAGAGCGCCGAAAAATCGCAGGAAGAACGCCGAAAATTTGTCGGAAGGACACCGAAAAAAATCCTGCAGGCCATAGGTTTGTAGCTCTGATACCATGTTGAAATTTGTGTATGAATCTAAAAAAAGAGAATAGCGGAAGCATGAGAGAGAAAAGAGACAGAGATTTTACGTGGTTCGGTCTATGACCTATATCCATAGGGTAAAGCCCAAAAGGTTACATTGTGCTATTATTAACTTGATTGTCTACAATACAAATGTCCCTATTTATACGGTTTAGAGTAAACACTAATATGATAATCAAATCATGCAATTCATCGTCAATAGAAAATATTACTATATCAAACAAATATGGAATATATGAAAAATATATTATATTTTCTGTATATTCTAACAATAAACATTGGGGTTTGAATTCCTACACTTCATCGGTACAACAATTGCACAACACCCCCTCACATGGGGGTGGGCCCCACACACTAGGCCCCACCCCATGTGAGGGGGTGTTGTGCAATTGTTGTAGTGGTGTTGTAAATCCATCATTTTCCATAAACATTATAGTTTTTACTAACTTAAACATAAAAAGGAAAATAAGATCGATTGGTATATTCTACCAATACCTTTTAAGCATTAATTAAATGATGAAATTCATAATTTTTTATTAACTTAAACTTTAAAAGTAATTGATAATTTAACATGATATCAGAACAATGGTCTTGAATTCAAATATCAACAACTCCCCGGGCATTCGAAAGTAAGGCATGGGCTGTCCTCAAGGGGTAGCTCAATCGATTGGGGATCATGCCTCATGAAGCGGAGATCACTAGTTCAAATCCCCCCTCCCCTCTCTTATGTGGATATGTAAAAAAAAAAGAAAAAAGAAGAAGAAAACAATGAAGAAGAAGAAGAAGAAGAAGAAGAAGAAGAAGAAAAGAAAAGAAAAGTAAGGCATGGGCTTGAGAAAGCCTAATACAATGAAACAAAACTAAGCTCAACGCTTGGCCCAAATCATTAGATTTCTTGTCTTACGGGCCTAATTCATGCATTAATTGGCCAGCCCATTTGTGTTTGTAAAGCCTGATCTTTGTCTGGATTCCAAACAGGCCCTTATAATACTCTACAATATCTTTTCCATGCATGCAGATATGTACACAGTAATTCTTTTTGTTGTCATCACATGAAGAATTCATCTCCGAAGATTTTTTGTTTTTTATTTTTGCTTTTCTATTTTTTTTTCTTTGAAAAAAAAAAAAAAACAAAAATTGTTTGCTCTTATTTGTTTTTGTCATCTTGGGAGCAGAAATAAGGAGTAATTCTAAATGTCATATAAATGTTCGTCAAGTATTTATCAAATAATGAGGTGGCTTTTAAAATTACTATTGTGCATATAATTGATTAAATGATGATTTTAAAAGCCATCTCATTATTTGATGGACACTTGATGGACATTTACATGACATGTAGACTTACTCAGAAATGAGACATCGCAACCCCATGGCAAATTGTGAGAGTAATTATACATGTCACATAAATGTCCATCAAGTGTCCATCAAATAATGAGGTGGCTTTTAAAATTACAATTTGATCAAATTCACAATTTGATCAATTTCATGCCCAATGATAATTTTAAAAGCCACATCATTATTTGATAGACACTTGATGGACATTTGTATGACACGTAGAATTACTCAAATTGTGAACATGGTAAAAATTAAAATATTGAATGGGAGACTGCAAATAGGATGAGACTTAGAGAAGAATAATGTAATTTCCTCAAATAATTATTACAGATCCCTTCTTTTCAAGGATAAGCCAAAATCATAGTATTATTTTGACCTAGAAGAATTCAGAAACCAATGAAATAATATAGAAAAAATAATAATAAATTTAAAACTCTTTTACAACTTCTTGATACGTATTAACATGCGATTGAAATTCAACCTACGTCAGTCGTCAATCACTAAAAAAAAATAAAATTAAAACCTTCTAAACACTTGTTAACACGTGTCAAACAAATAATAAAAGAGTTGTAGGTTTATTATTTTTTTAATAGAAATTATATAAATACAAAGAAGAAACAAACAAACAAAACAAATAATCCTTTCAATTAATTTACAGTATCCTCCGTTCTGGGCCATATAACGAGACATGTCAAAAATAATTTATTGCTTGTAAGAATTGTATGAGTATGACCTTTAACAAATTTTTGATTACTTGAATAATTAGCATTACAGCAATTGGTCGACAGTACGTACTGACTTCCGGCTTCAATTCCACGATAACTACGCCTGTCCAATAAAGAACCTTCGTTTACTTCTTAAACAAGTATTATCTAGAGTAAGATCTTAGACTTGACTTCTTACAGACTGAAACCCAGAAATAAATATATGATCAACAACAGCAACGACAATGCAAGTAGGAAGACAAAAAAATTACCATTAATTGGTAGAACAATTGACTGTGTGCTGATGCAGGACTGGAAGTGCTTGCAAATTAAAGAGACAAGAATTTAGCAAATGAGCTTGCTGGAATTGGCCGGTAGGAGATAGCTCAAATGCTATGAATAAAAGAGAATAATGTTAGAGCATTCACATGGTGGCTGCCACTCTTTATAATGGATTATTCTATAACCATTTGCCATGTGTTACACATTCATCTAACATTTCCCTACTGCGAATATTCACTACACACCACGAGCCCCTTCATGGGTATCGTTTCACGCCGGGATTAATCATGGGACGGTTACTGATGTAGTTTAAGAGGGGATTCAGTGTGGAGTTGTTTAGCAATTCTCGGGTCAGTTGGTTGATGGACCGGGTATCGGGTCCACTGGCCCAACAACCATAAAAAACTAAAAAAACTCAGAATTCCTCCTTTTATTTTTCCTTTCTAAAATGGATGATGAAACTAGAATTGTAGATCAAGTTATTGTGGGATGAGCCTTTGGTGCAATGAGTCTCATTTGTATAAGCAAAATTTAGTTGATAGTATAAATTAAAACTTCAAATCTTTAATTCACTTTGTCCGCCAAAGCATTATTAAATATTTTTTAATTTCCAGTAATCGAATTAGTTATTACATGATGATTCGTCATTAAAGCTAACTTCAATTACAAAATTAATAATAATAAATAAATTAAATTAAATTAAGTTGGTTAAGATTCGTTTGGATTTTCGATTTTAAAATAACAATTTTAAATATATGATTTAAAAACATGATTTTTTTTTTAAAAAAAAAAAGATAAGTGGGTGGCAAAATCGTGATTTTTAAAAAAACAAGTTAACAAGTTAAAAGACTTTTAATTCGAGTAGTAGGTGTAGACAACGACATATTTAGTTTCTTTGTTTATAATAAATATAGGATTAGATTCTACACACTACATAAATCTATTCCAGTTAATCATATAGGTTGGCAATTGATTAGGCAGCATGTGTGGTGGCCGGGTGTGAAACATGTAGGGATTAATATTCTTATCCTATTGCATAAGTATGTGAATGTAGGGAGGTGCGTTCTACGTGTTCGCGCAGGTTTTTTTTATTCATCTGAAAAAAAAAAAAAAAAAACCTTATTTATTCAGACTGTTCAAATACCTGTCTGAACGTATATCTCCCTACATTCACATGCCCCTATTTTATTGCAATTCTATATGGCAAAAGTCGGAAAAATATTATACCGGATCTCAATCCGTATAATACCCAGGGCCCGTCGCACAATGACATTTATCCTGCCTGCATGTTATAGGTGGCGGCAAGTAGTCTACATTAGCTACAAGGCTCTCAGGATGCTGACCTTTTCAAGCACAAATAGTCTACATTAGTTAGATGACACTGTAAAAGAAGACAAAAATAATAACCGTCTTTCCATGTATATTTGTGATGAGTAATGCTAAGGAGTAGGGATTATTTTTTTATTCTTCTAAATTGATGTGGCTCTTAAAATTATCATTAGATTTATAATGAATTACTATTAAATTTTGGTCTAATTGTAATTTTAAAAGCCACATCTATTTTAGGAGGATAAAAAAGATGGTCATTAGCCTTACTCGTTTGTGATGCATTCACACCCGGGTAAACAAATGGCATTTTGGCCGGCCCGGATGTAAATTTGGATAAAAATGTAGTTGTATTCAGTTAGTTACTTTAGTTCAAAATATGGTGAGTTGTTATCGTGTTCATCAAATTTGCTGAGCACTATAGCTCACCAAATATCCTCAAAATAATGAACCACCTATTGATCGAGGGTGTTTTTTCCTTCACTTTTTCTTTTTCCTTTTTATTTTTTTATTTTTATTTTATAAATAGGGTTATTTTGGTCATTTTTACTTCTTCAATCACAGAAGGGGTGATTGAAAGGGGCTGATACATCGGATATTGATATTGCAAATTTTTTAAGTTTGGAGGATATTGAAAAAGCCGGTAGTCTACTAGAAGGGCAAGTGAAATTCTCCCTTTATATAATAAAATAAATATTTTACTATTATATTATTATTTAGAAGAAAAAAAAAGGTCCAATGATGATTGTTGATATACATACATATATCATCTATATATAAATCAGTCAATTCTAAGATTAATAAGTAAATTGTAAAAAATAACCTTTCGTAATGGACAACTATATATGACTCTATATGGTGTTTCCTTAGACAGTTTAACAAAAGAATTTAGGGTTAAATATCTTTTTGGTCTTTAAGTTTTTGGCAACTTTATTTTTTAGTCCTTAAGTTTTAATTCGCATAAACAAGGGGTGGCTCCTCGACCAAAATGGCTAATCATTTTCTGTGCTTTAATTTAAAATTCCACTTTTTTGTCCACAAAATTGTAATGGCAAACGAAACCGAAAGCTTGCTAACACCCAGCAAACATATTTACCTACCACCCGATCTCTCTCTCTCTCTCTCTCTCTCTCTCTCTCTGTGCTTATATATAGGGGGAGAGCGATCTTCTCTGGACGTGCCACTCTCTTGCTCACTCAGAATTTATTCCTCTCAAAAACATTCAAGGTATTCAAGAAATTATCAATCATGAGCCTCTCTTTATTTTCATCGAGTCGATATATATCTCCGTCCATTTCGGTGGCCGACGAACACATGGCCAACTTCTTTTTACAAGTTACAGTGCTCGCTGCATAATTTCTACATACTCGTTTCATATATATATACTCTCTTGCTCCCTCAGATTTTATATTCCTCTAAAAAACTTTCAAGATATTCAAGAAATTATCAATCATGAGCCTCTCTTTATTTTCATCTAGTCGATATCTCTGGCCATTTTGGCAGCGAACACATGGTCACCTTCTTTTTGCAAGTTACAGTGCTCGCTGCATAATTTCTACATACTCGTTTTATATATATATATATATATATATATATATATATATATATATACACACCTAGTTGTTCTTGGCAATATATATACTTGAAAATCATATATATTAATGTGTGGAATGTATACATAGAGGATGTGGAAGTTGAAGATAGCGGAAGGAGGGCCGGGGCTAGTGAGCGGAAACAATTTCATCGGGCGGCAACACTGGGAATTCGACCCTAATGCCGGCACTCCCGAAGAACGTGCTCAAGTTGAAAAGGCTCGCCACGAGTTCAAGAATAATCGATTTCGGACAAAACAAAGTGCTGATCTTTTCATGAGGATGCAGGTACATTTACAAAGATATAAGTTTATCAAAGATATATAAACCAGTTTGGATTATTGTTTGAAAGCTATTGGATGAAGCCAGTTAGTAAGAGTGAAAATACGGCCGGACAGATAATAAGAGTGAAAATGCTTCACCTTTGACCTTAGAGGCATGAGGCATCCATTTGTTTTAGAATTTAATTTTCTCAATTTTATTTCTAATATATACGGATATACCCACTTGCCATTTGTCAAATGGTGATTAAAAAATATGATCGTCAATAAGTGTATTAATGGGAATTCCCACGACGTCTATATTGGAAAATATACTCGCACAACCATAAGCTTGTTTGGGAGTGCAACTTTTTGAAAAATTGTACGTGAATGTTGAGATTTTTTTTTTTTTAAAAAAAAAAAAAAAAAAAATTATGTTTGGTTAGTTTACGAAATAAGTGTTAGGTAACGGTCTTCATTTTAATGATTGATATAATAAGCGCCATATATATATATATATATATATTTTGAAAGAATAATAAATGCCATATTAGTAATGCTAGTATCTCTAAAAAAATGATGTAACTTTTAAAATTAATATTGAATTTGTGAACATGATGTGTCATTTAGACTATCACGTGACCGTTTACATCTTAGTGACTGATGTGATAAGTGTCAAATTAGTTTATAATGAACTTATAATAAAAAATCTAGCACTCCTAACAACACTCATTATATTTTCTTTTAAAATGATAAATATATGTTATTCTTATGAGTAATGCTAGATTCTAAAAAGAGATGATGTGTTTACAACTTCTATATAACTCTTGTACAACTTCAACATTTAAAAAAAAAATAAAAAAAATCAATAATTGGATACGTAGGACTCACATTGAAAAAAATTGTTAGAGTTGTATAAGAGTTTTATAGAAGTCGTAAACGAATAATATAACTTCTAAAAAATACATTTGTATCCTACAAATATCTCACAAAGTTGACGTGGCAAGGTTCTAATAGCACATGGGTTTTGACAAGTGGTACCAACAACACCAGTTAAGCTGATATCCAACTAGCACACGGGGCAAAGGATTAAGTTGGGCTTGGAATTAGTTTCCCACATTTGTTTCCATCATAATAAGTGTTACGAGAACTGTTAGGTTAGTTTTTAAAAAACATGTAATAAAAAACTGTAGTACCCTTGGGTATTAGTAGTACACATATTTTTATATAGACATTTAGATATTGACCACAATCACGTCAGCCACTAATTAATTAAATTGACAGAAAAATTTAATTATTTAGTAGCTAATATAATAAGTGTCACGTAGATTACAATATCAATTTATAAGAACTTATAGTAAATTTGTACTACCCTTAGCAATACTGATGTTTTTATTTCGACATTTAGATATTGATTGCGGTATCAATTATTAGAATAACTTTATTATTAGGCCAAGCTCAAACTATGTTATTAACTCACAAAATGCTTCAATATTATGATTATATGGTTGCGATTTGTGTTAGAATCTAGAAAATTTTAATAGTGAGGACTTAACTTATTTTTCACTTGGACATATTTCTCTGTTTGATATGGAAAACTCACAGCTTAGGAAGGAGAACCCATGTACACCAATTCCACCACCGGTGAAAGTGAAAGAAACAGAGGTGATAACAGAGGAAGCAGTGATCACTACATTGAGAAGAGCACTAAGCTTTTACTCCTCCATTCAAGCTCACGATGGCCACTGGCCAGCTGAATCTGCTGGCCCCTTGTTTTTCCTCCAACCCTTTGTATGTATTTTTCTCACCATTGTACAAAAATGCATATTTATTCTGTATTTTATTTTTCTTTCACTCAGATATAAAAATGCATGCATTAACTGTTACACATCTTGATTCTCACATGCATTTGGTACATGTTTGGAGGAAATTTTTTGATCCATAACATATTAATTAATATTCCTTGCCAACAAAAAGACAAAAAAGAAAAAGGAAAAAATGGCCAAATAATTTTTTATTTTATTTTTTTATTTTTCCAAAAAAATGGCCAATATGTTTGGCTATATTGGAATGGATAAATAAACCAACCCAGTGATTTGCTTATTAACTCTAAATTAATTTCATATTATTATGATATGTAGGTAATGGCATTATACATCACTGGAGGTCTCAATGCTATTTTTTCACCAGCACACCAGAAGGAAATTATTCGATACTTGTATAATCATCAGGTATTATTGTTATTATTATTATTTTGAATTTAAGTTTGTGTATAAAGGCCTAGAAAACCAAAAAGTGAGATAATTTATAAACTTGTGTATTTGTTGGACATGCAGAATGAAGATGGAGGTTGGGGATTCCATATAGAGGGTCACAGCACAATGTTTGGGTCAGCTTTGAGCTACATTGCCTTGAGAATACTTGGAGAGGGACCTGAAGATGGTGAAGATGGGGCTATGGCTAGAGGCCGCAAGTGGATCCTTGACCATGGTGGTTTAACAACTATTCCTTCCTGGGGAAAGTTTTGGGTCACGGTATAACCATTTGAAACCATTAACTTAATTATGTTAGTTTTATCTGGCTAACACTTCAAATTATAAGGATAGATTCACATCCCATAAATGAAAATTAAAATCAGTATTTCATTTCATTTTGTTTGTCAAGTGAGAACTCAAATGTCTCGTCTCAATCATGTGTAGGTACTAGGAGTGTATGAGTGGTCTGGTTGCAATCCATTGCCCCCAGAGTTTTGGCTTCTTCCTAAAATCCTCCCCATGCATCCAGGTTTTTTTCACTCAATTATTTTTGCTGGAAAGCACATTTCATAAGATGTAAATAGTACTGCCACAGTTATCAAAGAGTTAGCCTTAGTGCATGTATCTGATACCCAAGGTGTTCATTACATGAAATGCAGGTAAAATGTTATGCCATTGTCGCTTGGTTTACATGCCAATGTCTTATTTATACGGGAAGAGGTTTGTTGGTCCAATCACTGGATTGATTCAATCAATAAGACAAGAGTTATATAACGAGCCTTATCATCAAATTAACTGGAATAAAGCCCGGAATACAATTGCAAAGGTTTGTTCAATCTTAATATATTTTTTATTTTTATTTTTATTTTTTATTTTATTTTTTGTTTTTTGCATTCCTTTTGACATTAAATGTATACATAAAACTCACCCAAGTTGTTAATTTAGGAGGATCTCTACTATCCGCATCCCCTCATACAAGATATGCTATGGGGATTTCTTCACCATGTAGCCGAGCCTGTCCTGAAGCATTGGCCCTTTTCAATGTTGAGAGAGAAGGCACTAAAAGCTGCAATTGGTCATGTACATTATGAGGATGAGAACAGCAAATACCTTTGCATTGGAAGTGTTGAAAAGGTCAATAACTAGTGTTGTAGTTTTGCATATACAATCAAAATGAGGGAAATATATATATATATATATATATATATTATATATATATATATATATATATCAGAGTATTTGATTTGTCATCAATGAACTTAATTTTCATGCTTAATTGTATTATAGGTATTATGTTTGATTGCCTGTTGGGTTGAAGATCCAAATGGGAAGGCATACAAGCTTCATCTAGGCAGGATTCCAGATAACTATTGGGTTGCTGAAGATGGCTTAAAAATTCAGGTTATATATATGATCACCCATTGCCTTTTTCAGTTACTAGTCTTTTGTGGAACATGAACAAACCATAATTGTCACATCCAAAAAAATGTTTGCATGTTATTGCAGTCACATATACTCGAAGCATTTACCCAAAAGTCAAGCCTGCAAAATCGTGGTCCATTTAAAATCAAATTTTTAATTTTGAAATGTACTAAATGATACCTGGTTTATCTGATCGATGCAGAGTTTCGGCTGTCAGATGTGGGATGCGGGTTTTGCTATTCAAGCAATTCTCTCTTGTAATCTAAACGAAGAGTATTGGCCAACACTTCATAAAGCACATGAATTTGTAAAGGCTTCACAGGTCAGAGTATATGTCATATACTTCTTACATTGTATTATCAAAGATAATGCTTTTACTTAATCATGTTATTTTATAGGTCCCAGAAAACCCTTTTGGAGACTTCAAAGCTATGTATCGCCACATAAGCAAAGGAGCATGGACATTCTCGATGCAGGACCACGGCTGGCAAGTCTCTGATTGCACTGCTGAAGGGCTGAAGGTAATCAAACTACATGACTATAACTACACATTCTCGAGGTTTGTAACAAAAGAGCATCTGAAATTTGGCAAAACCTTCTCTTTTGTAGGTTGCAATCTTGTTCTCACAAATGCCTCCGGACCTTGTTGGGGAAAAAATGGAAGCAAAGCGGTTTTATGATGCTGTGAATGTCATTCTTTCACTACAAGTAAAAATTTATCCTTATAAATTATTTTTGACTCAGTTAGAAATTAGGCCCCTTTTTTTTTGTCATATGATATTTTTTGGTAAAAGTTTATTTAGCTGACCAAGGAAAATAAACTTTACGTGGCTTAAAATAATTTATGCTTCTCATCTGCGTAAATGATTATTTGTCGCTCTCCTACACCCCCGAACAAGCACTTGTGATAGGGCCTCTTATGCTGTCTACCTGCTCGAACACCTGCTCGGACAGGTGTGCTGTACAAGAGCTATCTCAGAATTGCCTTCCCAAATTGCAGACAATATGGGTATGCAATCGCAATGGATCTCAATCCCACCTCAAATGCCTTATATTCACAAAGACTCTTTTTATCCACAGCTCCTCTTTACCGTCTCTCTCGATTTCTATCAGCTTAATAGATTATATATAGATTATATAAAAATATATGATCATTGTTAGTCAATATGTGTATATTTTAATTAAACATAATTTTTAAGCTGATTTGTTTTTGTTATTTTGTATTAATATTTTTATGATGTGAATAAAATTTGTTTTTAGTGGTTAATATAATTGAATGGAAATATAATAAATATTTGTTGATTTTCTATATGAGTCAAATGCCGAAAGATATTCTCAACTGAAATTTCTTTCTTAAAAAAAAAAAAAAAGATTTTAACTAAAACCATTTATCGAACTAAAACATTTTACACTGAAACAAACTGCCTAATTTTCTAGCTAAATAGTCCACTTCACTTATGCAACTTTAATATATTTAAGCTTTCCCAAATGCTTCACATGAATGGTTGACTTTCTTTCTATTGCCACTACAGAGTAGCAATGGTGGTTTCCCAGCATGGGAGCCTCAAAGAGCGTATAAATGGTTGGAGGTGACTTCTCAAAGCTTGATAAGTCTGTTCATACGTATGACAAAAATTAACATATTTCCCCAGCACTCGTTAATATAATTCTTGAACCTATTTTCACAGAAGTTCAACCCCACAGAGTTCTTTGAAGATACCCTTATTGAACGAGAGTAAGAAACCTTTAGCACAACCACATTTACTAAGGTATTGCTCATATTAATTTGCCTCCTAACAAAATGGTTGTGTCACCTTAATTATAGGTATGTAGAGTGTACTGCATCTGCAATTCAAGGTCTGGCACTCTTTAGGAAGTTCTATCCCCGGCACCGGAGGACAGAGATTGACAATAGCATTTCTAGAGGAATTCAATACATTGAAGACGTGCAAGAACCTGATGGATCATGGTAATATGTTTTTTTTTTTTTTTTTTCACACAATTCTTGAAGAAATAATACTGCATCAAATTTACGTTTTGAAAATGTTTAACTCGAGACCTTTATTTTGATATCATATTAAATCACCGGTTGTCCTAAAAACTTAAGCTTACCGGAAATGGTGAATTTATTATTTAATTAATATTTTAGCATACTTTAGTATTATTGAAGGAGAAAAAAAAATCATTTTTACAGGTATGGTCATTGGGGGATTTGCTACACCTATGGTACATGGTTTGCCGTAGGGGCACTGGCAGCCTGTGGAAGAAACTACAGAAATTGTTCTGGATTGCGCAAAGCTTGTGAATTTTTGCTATCAAAAGAGCTACCTAATGGTGGATGGGGAGAAAGTTACCTATCAAGCCAAAACAAGGTATGGAACAGTTCATTTCAATTTGAATTTGGATTCGGATCACTACTAATTTGCTCCGAACATTAAATGCAAGAGAGCCTCTATGGGATTCAGTGGTCTGAACAATAAGTGGGTTGTCTAAGACCTGCTCGAATACGTAGGTCTTATAAGGGTTCTTTTATATTTATTTTTTGAATTTTCAGCAATATGAACATCAAAATTGCCGAGAATCTCTGTCTAATGAATGTATACTACCAAACCACATGAAAAAAAGAAAAAAAAAAAAAGGGAAAATGAAATGAAAGAATTAACTCAATTTTTTTTATTTTTTTTATGAAACAGGTGTGGACGAATATAGAAGGTAACCGTGCAAATTTGGTCCAAACCGCATGGGCCTTGTTATCCCTCATTGATGCTGGTCAGGTCGGTTCATCATTTTCTCTTCAACTATTTGCACTGCATTATAACATAGCATTGTTGCAGAGCACCAAAGAATATAATGCGTTAGAGAAAGAACAAATATCACTAAAGAAGTCTTCATGCGCGCGCGCGCGCGCGCACACACACACACACACACACACACACACACACACACACACACACACACATATATATATATATAAACGTACACACATGCTGATTCTGAGTGTTTCCACAAATTTAGGCCGAGATAGATCCAACACCAACTCACCGTGGGGTAAGAGTATTGATCAATTCCCAGTTGGAAGATGGTGACTTCCCTCAACAGGTAATTCATGTCGATCTAGAATTCAACATGTGTTTTTAAAGTACGTGATTTCTACATGCATTTTAAAAAATACATATAGGAATCCCATACTTTGTGACTATCTCTAAGAACATATATCAATTTATTAAGTTGGTTTAAGAGAATTTCTTCGAATCTAATTTCGAAGAAATTTTTTTCCATTTAAGTGTGTCTCTGAGTTGGGCTATTTATTTTTTCCTTTTATTTTTATCAAAATAAGTTTTTACCTATTAATTTATTTTTTCAATCATAATGAAATCAATGGTTATTGGCAATAGGAAATCACTGGAGTATTTATGCGAAACTGTACACTAAACTACTCATCATATCGAAACATTTTTCCGATATGGGCTCTTGGAGAATATCGGAGGCGAATTCTATTTGCATGATAATTTGAATGCGCAAGCAATGGATTGCATATTGAACTTCAGGAGCCCAAGTTTGGTTGAAAGAGAATGTTGTATCCAATACAATGCAACTTTCATGTAAGTACATAACAAATATGTTGAGAATACTCTTACTAAATAAATGTAGAAAAGTGTCTACTACTTGAAAGATGTAAATTATGTCATAATTATTTTGATGTAAGACAAACAACAACTCAATCATATGATGTAATATAATATATATGTGTATGTTAAATATGCAATATCACGTACTATAAACATTGTAGTTCTTAATTTTTTTTCCTTTTTCTAAGTTTTGAATGAGGGACCATGTTGTTGTTATGTGTGAATTCAACTTCAAATAAAAAAGCTACAATATAGTTATTTTTTTTATATTTTAAAACGACGTACACCATTCTTCCTAAAAAATATAAGTTACTGTTTTTGCTCTTTTTCTCTATGAGAGGCCATTTGGCACATAACAGTTTGATCAAGCAAAACGTGAAGCGAAAATCATGAGAACTTTCTGTCAACAATTCGCACATGCAAGCGTCACGCAAATGTTGCAATCTCTTGAAATTGTGAGAATTAGTGTGATGCTCATTTGAGCGACCTCTCAGATTTCTTTTAGATTATCCAACAATTAAATCACCATTATCCAAGAAAAGGGAATATAATCTTGATGGTCTAATGAAAGTTCCAAAAATCTTTACCAACGACAATTCCTTGTATCACTACAAAAAAATTTGGAATTCTGGACGGTTCTAAACCGTTCAGAAATTGAAAAGAACCGTCTAAAAAAAGGTCTAGACGATTTTTTCTGTACGGTTTCAAACGGTCCAGAAAAATGGGTCGGTAATCTAGGTTACGGATGGTTTGTGCCAAACCGTCCGGAACCAATTCTGGATGGTTTTCTCAAACCGTCTAGAATTAATTCCGGATGGTTTGGGCCAAAACCGTCTGTAACTCTTTATGGACGGTTTGGGCCTAAACTGTTTGGAATTGGTTATGGATGGTTTGGGTCAAAATCGTCTGTAAAATTACGGATGGTTTTGACCCAAACCGTCCATAATATTGTATAAATATTTTTTTTTAATATTAACCTCATTGGCACCCAAAAATCCCTAATACAAAATTCATTTATACATAAATCCAAATCCAAATCAATTTTCACTTCCAAAATCCCAAATCCAAATCCAAATCTATTTTCAAATTCAAATTCTTCACAACAACAGTCTACTAGCTTACTTATTACAAAATTCATGCATACCTTTTACAGAATTCAAATCTAAATACATAATTAAAACCCCAAAAATTTGAAACCTATAGTTCATGCCCCATAATCATCAATGCAAGCCCAAAGAGAATTTGATTTTCGGCCTTGTGTACATTGCTTACTTCAGCTTTAATGCCCCATAATCATCAATGCCATTTTGTTTATTTATGCGTTTAGTCTTTGCTGCAATAGGTATACAAATCCCAAATTGTTAGGTAAGAATCATCTTGATAAGGCTATGATTAACATGTTGCAAGGTGAAAACTAATCACAACTAATGATTATAATATAACCACCTAGATACTCATACAACCAACCTCCTCTTTTCTTTTTCGCTTCAAAGGATAGAATCAGGGGTGTAGATAGGTGAAGGCTTGGGGGGTGCATGGCCCCCCCAAGCCCCAAGCTTTTCTCCAAAAAAATTATAAAAATAATTAAGTTTTACAACTATTTTTTTTTTATATTGTATTTTTTATTTTTATTTAATTTGGCCCTCCAAAGTCTAAAAGCTGGCTTCACCCCTGGATAAAATAGATCCTTGAACAAGTAGTAGCATTAGGGCTCATAGTTTTTTACATGACACAACGAACTCAACACGAAATTAACAGGTTAGGATTAAAAGATCTAACACGTTTAATTAAAAGAATCTAGTTAAGCATATATATATAAACCCACATTTACACTCGAACACAAATATAATGCTTCATTTCAACTGAAGTGCGTACGTCCAACTGCTGGGTTCAACATTAAAATCATTGATTTCAAGTACAAAATATAAATCAATACAAAATGATATATCAACACATTTGAGAGGATCATAGAAAGTAGCTAACTTTTAACTGCCAAAATCACACTGCTATGCTAATGATAGAATAGAAAAAAAAATAATGGTATTTAGCACTACAAAGCCATTTTAGCACCTACACTACCAAAGAGTACAAAGTTTTACAGAAGATCATTGATAAGCAGCTAAAATTGAAACTAATTGAAAATATGAGCCGGCGATGTTTTCCCCCAAGAAAAGACATGTTCACGAGGATTCCAAGATTCAACCTAAACATATAATAATACCACGTGTTTTTTATTCTCATTTTAATTACCATTTTTCAGTTGAGAGGTAAAATTATGGCAAGTGGCAACAACTCATAACTACCTTTGGGATTCTGAATGGTACAATGCTACACCTAGACTCATCTTCATTAGTTACGTCATCCTTCCACCTAGACTCATTGCACGATGTACATTGTCTAACTTTTCATTTTCCCTCCAAAATAGCATACAACCTTTGCGAGAAGCCGATAACTTCTCGTACTCAAGGCCCAAATCCCTGAAGTACTTTTTCGTCTCATATGAGTCTTTAGGCAAATTTGCATCCGGATGCATTAGCTCGTTGATGAATTCGAGTAACATGGAGAATGATGTATTGCTCCAACCGCCTATAGACTTAATACTATATAGACAAACAATAGCTCTCAATTTGCTATGTTTTGTATTTCCATGGAGTGACATATCGGCATCCTTTAATAATTCATCTAACTTATTTGCCCCCTTATTAGTTCAATTCAGCATCCACAGATTCGGCTTTAGCTTCGGCTTCGGCTTCAACTCCCACTTGAGACCCACCGGCTTCTACACAAACATCGTGCATCGCAAAAACATCATTAAGCATGTCTTGCATCCCACCAGACTCCCCATGTAATGGAGTGCTATCCACTTGAACCGTCATGCGAGCTTCAGATATTTCCTCATTATCAGCGGGAGGGACAAGTGGTTCCCCATTCATTATCCATTCGATAGGTGTAACCCTCAATAATCCCGGCCCCTGACGTTAAATGGGCAAATACAACTTCACTGTATCATGATTTTCCCAACAAACACTTCTTACAGGGGCACACAATGACCCCTTTTCTATTCTCAAATTTCACAAAACGCCATAACCCCGCGAATATACTTTCGGGAACTTTTTGGCAACTTCGTCCAACTCTTGTCCATCTTTCTCACTACATGACAAAAGATTCCAAATATTTCAAGAGTACTTATTAACTCCTAATAATAAACATAAAGCACTAATGATCGTTGTCACTTGTCCCCTTATAGTAAATGTCTCTTCCACTAGCTAGCGGAAGCTACTATATAATGATCCTTATCTCCGTATGAAATTAAGAGAAAGTCTGCGACTCCTACGATCGGGCTGACGTGTCAATCCTAATATGTCAGCCTCGGGTTGAGATGTCAATTCAGTCATAGTCAAGTCTACGATATAGTAGGCCTCTAAAAATAATATTGGAAAAAGTTTAAATATTTTTCTCAAACTATCATTCAATTGACAATGTTTTTCTAAACTTTTAATTAGGACAATATCTCCTCCCAAACTACCAAAAAATTGTCAATGTCCCTCAAGGCCAGCCAAAAGACAAAAATGACCCAATAAATTTTTCAATAAGACAAAAATATCATTGTAAATTTGGAAAAAAAAATTAATTTAGAAAATTATTAAATACATTTTTACCCCCTGTGGTTTAACAACTTTATTATTTTGGGAAAAATATTAAAAAAAAAACCCATTAAACTAACATCCGATTTTAAAATAGTCACATGAATTTTTCAGTGTGCTAAATTGACCTATCAATCTACCAAGGTTTGGCAAAATTGCCACTTTTCTGATAACACCCCATTCTCTTAATTTTTTTATTTTTTATTTTTTTATTTTTTTAAAAAAAAACAAAAACTTAAAATGGGGGTGGCCGGAACCACCTCCATACGTTTGGCCTAGTGGTGGGTTCGGCCACCCTAGACCTGCCGCTGGTATGGGGGTGGCTGAAACAACCCTATGACTCCTGGAGGTCGTTCGGCCAACCCCATAAGAACCAAAAAAAAAAAAAAAACTCTTAGGGTTTGACCCTTTGGGGTGGCCAAACCACCCCTATGGCTCATGGGGGTGCTTCGGCCACTCTCGAACCAGCAATGTGGGTGGCCCTGTAGGTTTTATTTTTTCAATTTTTTCTTTGTCTTTAATTTTTTAGTTTCTTAATTGTTTAATTTTATTTTTAATGGGGCATAAGACACGTAGTAGCTTAATTAATAAATGTGTTGATGTGGACTTCCGTTAGGGGCAAAACTATTAATGAAGTACCATCTACTACTAAATGAATCACAATGGGCAAAAAATAAAATCTTTAAACCACAAGGGGGAATAAAGGTATTTAACCTTATTTTTATACCGCATGGAGCAATTTATAATTTAGGCTAATTATAGGGTCTGATTTTGTATTTATCCAAAAAGAAAAAATAGTTATTTTTTTTATTTTGGTAATAATCCACCCCCTTGGTTTTTTTTTTTTTTTTTTTTTTTTTTTTTTTTTTTTATATATATATAAAAAAAGGATATATATATATATATATATATATTTATTGTAGTTTTAAGGAGAATAAGGGTATTATCGAAAAAAAAAATGGCATTTTTTGCACACCTTGGTAGTTTGATATGTCACTTTAGCACAATTGAAAATTCATAAAACTACTTTAAAATTGGTTGTTAGTTGAGGGTGCTTTTTTTTTTTCCCCTTATTTTTTCACTTAAGTTTCATTTTGTATAATAGATGGTACTTGAATTGTTTTAAAAAATGATGTGTCCCTATGCCTCATTAAAAAAATAGAAAATTAAAAAATGGGTTAATTACCCCATTGGTACCTGATTTTTAACTATTTTTAAATTTAGTACCTAAATTTTGTTTTGTATCATAAGTGATACTTGAATTATAGGTAAAAACCCAGTTGGTACCTTTGTTAGACTTTCCATCCAAAACTTAACGTCCGGCCACGTCATTGCCACATGGTGCCTTATTAACACGACACCTGTCCTCTTAGCCGCATCATTTGCTACATAACTGCCATCTCAGTAAGTCATGCCACATGTATGACTAATTAAAGCATAATTAAACCTGTTTTAATTAAACATCGTTTTGTTTCGAATTTTTTTTACCGTTCTTTAAACATATTGAACAACAGAGAAGAGAACGAAAATAATTTGAACATTTCAAGAATCGGCCAAAACAAGGGTTCATCGGCCATTTCCCCCCAAATTGCAGAACCATCGGCCACTCTCCCCAATACCTCAAACACTCTCCGAAATCTTCACAATTTTCATCGGCCACTCTCCCAAATCTCTCAAACGGTCTCCGAAGTATCCATTATAGGGTTCATCAACCAGTCTCTCAAATCTACACTCTCGGGTTCGAAATCTGCATACTTGTCGATTTTCCACACCAAATCGGCTGGATATTAGTTCTGCAAGGTCTCTATTGTGGTTTGGAAGGTGATTTTCCGGAACAGAGGTAGTTTCAGTGGAACTTGTGACACTACATTGAACTCCAAATTAGAGGTAGTTTTAGTCGCACCATCTTTTGAAAAAGTACTTGGTTGGAGTTTATTTGTGGTAAGTATAGGTTTTGTTTGATTATCGGTTGTTAGGCAAAGTGTGGGTAGGGCCTCCTAGCACGTGTTATTGTCATTTTTTGTGTGTTTCAAAACCAATTTCGTTTGGTTGTTGTCCAGCACATTTTAACCTTTGTCATGTCTATTTACATATTAACCTTTTATTTAACATATATTGTTTTGTCAATACCGGGACTCCTTGATGCTTTGGAGGATCTAATGCCCGGTACATCGATTTTGTGTCAGGTACTTGTATGCGAATTTAAAGGGCAAGGGATTTAAGGGGAAGGAATTCAAAGACGCATTGTGGGGTGCAACTAGGGCACCGAATGAAATTCAGTTCAAGTACTACCTCTCCGTGATTAGAGGTATGTATTTTTCTCACCCTTGTATACAAATGCCTGTTTATTCTTTATTTTACTTTTCTTTTCGCTAAGATATATATTATAAAATGCATCCATTAATTGTTAAGCTTCTTGATTCCCACATGCATTTTAATTTTAATACAAACATGTAATTATTACATGTCACTTTGGAGGAAATTTTATCCCGAATATATTAATATTCCATGCCACAAAAAAAAGAAAAAGGAAAAAATAAACAAATTTTTTTTTTTTTCCAAAATAACGTCAAACACATGCACATGCATATATTTCATGGGATTTATGTTTGGCCATTTGGAATGGATAAATAAATTAACCGACTGGTTAAATCTAATTAACTTAATTAATTTCATATTATTATGATATGCAGGTAATTGCATTATACATCACTGGAGATCTCAATGCTGTTTTTTCACCAGAACACAAAAAGGAACTTCTTCGATACTTGTATAATCATCAGGTGTATTATTATCACTATTGTTGTTATTATTATTATTTTCTAAATATAAGTTTGTGTACACGTATAAAAGCCAAGAAAACTAAAAAGTTGGCTATTTTTTATAAACTTGTGTACTTGTTGGATATGCAGAACGAAGACGGAGGTTGGGGGTTCCATATAGAGGGTCACAACACAATGTTTGGGTCAGCTTTGAGCTACATTGCCTTGAGAATACTTGGAGAGGGACCTGAAGATGGTGAAGATGGGGCTATGGCTAGAGGCCGAAGATGGGGCTATGGTCTAGTGGCTATTCCTTCATGGGGAAAGTTTTGGGTCACGGTATGACCAAATGAAACCATTACCTTAATTATGTTGGTTTTATCTAGTTGACACTTCAAATTATAAGCACAGATTCACATACCAAAAATAAAAATAAAAATTAGTATGTCATTTTGGTGGCTAGATTTCTTGATAATGTACATATGCAAGGAAAAAGTCATTGAAGTCGCATATTTTTAATGTCCGAATAAAATCCCATATCAGGATACCCTGCAATTCCTCTAAATTGCGACCTCAAATTACAAGGGCTGCAATTCGGAAAATTCAAGTCATTTATTCAAAATAAACAGTTTGAATTAAGTCATGTAAGCCTTAAAAGCTAAAAAAAATACTAAAAAAAAGAGAGGCATGGACGAACTATCCCTTAAGGAGTGGTCGACCACCATTTTAACCTTTCAAGGATGGTCTGGCCAGTGTTTTAGTTATTTTGTTTAATAAATTTTTAAGGTTTAAGTAAAGATAAAAAATCGTACCACACATTGTACTTTAAATATTTAAAATTCCATCATACTTTCTTATCAACTCTAGACTAGTAGCAGCAACAATGGTTGAGCTTCTCCATTTAGATTCATGGATATAAAGATCAAGCATTTACAAGAGTCTCTCTTACAAAGCAATGGAAGTACATATTCTCTTTAAACTGTATATAATCTTTAGCATATTGTGAACTTGTTTTATCTGTCGAGTGAAAACTCAAATTTCTCATGTGTAGGTACTGGGAGTGTATGAGTGGGCAGGCTGCAATCCATTGCCCCCAGAGTTTTGGCTTCTTCCTAAAGTCTTCCCCATGCATCCAGGTTTTTTTCCACTCAATTCCTTTTTATGGAAAGCACATTTCGTAAGATGCACATACTACTAAAACATTTCTCAAAGATTTCAAGGTGTTCATTACATTAAATGCAGGCAAAATGTTAAGCTATTGTCGCTTGGTTTACATGCCAATGTCTTATTTATATGGGAAGAGGTTTGTTGGTCGAATCACTGAATTGATTCTATCACTAAGACAAGAGTTATATAATGAGCCTTACCATCAAATTAACTGGAATAAAGCCCGGAACACAATTGCAAAGGTTAGTTGAATCTTAATCCTCTATGCCACATCCTCATCAGCAATCTTCACAAAATGTATGCAACTAAGACAATATTATTATAACATAATTCTTCAAAGATAAGAGGAATACATGAGTTACATTAATAATAAACCAAGAGTTTGTAACTTCAGGAGGTATAGCATGTAGTTCATTACAAATCCAAGACAAAGCACGCGTAACACCTCTTACATGAGCGCCAATCCAGTCCACAGAAACCGGATCCAATCTCAACCCAGTTCAATAGGGTTTCATGCCGATTTTGCACAGCCTTCAACCTGGCTCATCTTGTTTTTGGCCAACCTAGCCAAATTTACCTGGTTTGGGGCCTTCGCGGTCCATTCAATGACCCGGTTCATTGGGTTCAACCTAAACCATCGTGTCTAAGAACATTCTTAGCTTTTGGGTTTGAGTGGTTTTCTTTCACTACTCTTTGTACTCCATCATTTTATAGTGAATTTCCTTCTGATCGCCCTCTCTGCCAATGGATGTAGACTTATTAAACCGAGCCATTTAAATCTTTGGGTCTTGTGTGATTCTGTTATTTTTTATTATGTTATTTTTTTGCTTTATTAGAGATTCCTAAAATTAATTTTGTCAATAAATAAAGAGTTTGTAATGTGAGGAGTTATAGTATGTAGTTCATTATAAATAGAAGACAAATCCTCCTGGTGCATTCTCGACAGTCAATTGCATTTTATTCTTTTGTGTTCTTAAAAAAAGCATTATCACACAAACAATTATAAAGATTCTTGGTGACATTAATGCATACATATATAAAACTCACCCAAGTTGTTAATTTAGGAGGTTCTCTACTACCCGCATCCCCTCATGTAGCCGAGCCTGTCCTAAAGCATTGTCTCTTTTCAATGTTGAGAGAGAAGGCACTAAAAGCTGCAATTGGTCATGTACATTACGAGGATGAGAACACCAAATACCTTTGCATTGGATGTGTTGAAAAGGTCAATAACTAGTGTACTAGTGTTGCAGATACAAATCAAAATGAGAGAAACACAAATCAAAGTATTTGTCATCAATGAACTGAATTACCAATGTTATTTAGTACAAGCATTATGTTTGATTGCCTGTTGGGTTGAAGATCCAAATGGGGAGGCATACAAGCTTCATCTAGGCAGGATTCCAGACAACTATTGGGTTGCAGAAGATGGCTTAAAATTCCAGGTAATATATATGATCAAGAAACATGTGTGCATGTTAATTAATAATCACATATACTTGAAGCATTTACTCAAAAGTTTGATCCTGGAAAATTTTGGTCCATTTAAAGTCAAATATTTTATTTTGAAATGTACTAAATGATGCCTGATTTATCTGATGCAGAGTTTCGGTAGTCAGATGTGGGATGCAGGTTTTGCTATTCAAGCAATTCTCTCTTGTAATCTAAACGAAGAGTATTGGCCAACACTTCGTAAAGCACATGAATTTGTAAAGGCTTCACAGGTTAGAATATATGCATGTATGATATATTCTTTACATTTTTTTAATCAAAGATATTGCTTTAACTTAATCATGGTATTTTTTAGGTCCCGAAAAACTCTTCTGGGGACTTCAAAGCCATGTACCACCACATAAATAAAGGAGCATGGACATTCTCGATTCAAGACCATGGCTGGCAAGTCTCTGACTGCACCGCTGAAGGGCTGAAGGTAATGTCTCAAATCTATCAAAATATATGATCAAAACTACACATGGTCGATGTTTGTTTCAAAGGAGAATCTGACATTTGGCAAAACCTTCTCTTTTGTAGGTTACAATCTTGTTCTCACAAATGCCTCCAGACCTTGTTGGGGAAAAATTGGAGACATAACGGTTTTATGATGCTGTGAATGTCATTCTTTCTCTACAAGTAAGAATTCAACCTTTAAAATTCTATTTTTGACTCAGTTAGCATTTAAGCACAAGTAGTTTTCTAGCCGAATTAGCAATTAAGCACAAGTTGTTTCCCAAATACTTCATATGAATAGTTGACTTTTGTTTAATTGCCACTACAGAGTAGCAATGGTGGTTTCCTTGCATGGGAGCCTCAAAGAGCACATGAATGGTTGGAGGTAACTTCTCAAAGCTTGATAAGTCTGTTCATACTTATGACAAAAATTGTCATATTTACCCAGCACTCATTAACATAATTCTTGTACCTATTTTCCCAGAAGCTCAACCCCACAGAGTTCTTTGAAAATGTCCTTATTGATCAAGAGTAAGAAACCTTCAGCACAACAACATTTACCAAGGTATTGCTCATATTAATTTGCCAACTAACAAAAAGGTTGTGTCACCTTATAGGTACGTAGAGTGCACTTCATCTGCAGTTCAAGGTCTGGCACTCTTTAGGAAATTCTATCCTAGGCACCGAAGGATAGAGATAGACAGTAGCATTTTCAGAGGAGTTCAATTCATTGAAAATGTGCAAGAACTAGATGGATCATGGTAATATGTTTTTTTTTTTTTCACACATAATTCTTGAAGAATACTGCTCTCTATATATAGCTTAGCAATCAAACTACTGCAGCAAGAAAACCAGAACGCATGACGAAGACCACCTAGGTGCACCCGCCGGGACTATGGAAGGACACAACCGCAGAACATCTTTAGGCCACACAAACACACCGGCCCGATATACACTCACATCTCGCCTTCCCCGCAAACGACACACCTAATTAAGCCCCTAATTCAAAATATAGTGTGACCAGGAAACTCAGAAATTGTGAAGCCAAACATATTTCATTCTTTATTCATCTAAGGGGATAGAGCTTCCATTTCTAGATACTATATCTTTTGTTTGAGATGAGCTCCCTGTTAGATATTAGAATGAAAGATGAATAAGCAATAGTCTTCTCTATGCAATTGTGAGGTTGAAAAGAGGTAACAACAAATGAGATAGTATGGATTAAAACTGATCTGAATAAATCATTGAGAAACACATTTAAATAGACTCCAACTAAGAAACAAGCAACCCTACAAACTAGGACACACTTGACCAAAACTAATAACAACATGGACCATTATGTAACTAGAACTCCTAAACTAAAGGACTCAGCGTGCAGTAAGATAAACTATAACAAACGATAATGCTCAATAGATGACTCCCATAATTAGCTAAGAAATAGGAACACTAACACATTACTCACATAACAAGCTAAGAAATAGGAACACTAACTTCTGCATTATTTCTAACACTCCCCCTTAATGCAAAAAGTTTACAACTCCTAACATGTCTCTAAAACGAATGAATTTATCCGAAGGAATGGGCTTTGTGAATATATCTGCAAGTTGATCATCGGTACCACAGTAAGACATTTTGATGCTTCCTTTGTCAACCAATTCTTTAATAAAATGATGTCTTGTCTCTATATGTCTTGTGCAACTGTGAGACATCGGGTTCTTTGTCATTGCAATGGTGGACTGATTGTCACAATGGATAATTGTAGCTTCCTGTTTATGCTGCTTCATGTCTTCCGAAATTCTCCTTAGCCAAACAGCTTGACAAGCTGTTGAAGTTACATCAATATACTCAGCTTCAGAAGATGACAAGCTAAGAAATAGGAACACTAACTTCTGCATTATTTCTAACACTCCCGGCTTTAAGCAGAGCCGGTAGCAGATAGAGGATCAGAGAAAGACCTTGTTGACTTTGTTTAGACAATAGCAGCCTAGTATAACAATAGGAGACTGCATCAAATTTTTACTTCTTTTCTTTTCTTTTCTTTCGATTGATGTTGTTAAATCACACGAATACAAAGTTCGAACTCAAGACCTCTACTTTGATACAATGTTGAATAACCAGTTTCCCAAAAAAAATTAAGCTTTAGAGAAAATAGTGAATTTAATTATTCAATTAATATTTTAGTATATGTTATTATTATTATTATTGAAGGAGAAAAGATCATTTTTATAGGAATGGTAATTGGGGGATTTGCTACACCTATGCTATGTGGTTTGCTGGAGGGGTGCTGGCAGCTTGTGGAAGAAACTATAAAAATTCTCTTGCATTGCGTAAAGCTTGTGAATTTTTGCTATCAAAGCAGCTACCTAATGGTGGATGGGGGGAAAGTTACCTATCTTGCCAAAACAAAGTATGGAGCAATTTGTTTAAATTTGAATTTGGATTAGGATCTCCAGAAATTTGCTTCTGATGGCAAATGTAAGAGAACTTCTATAGGACTCACTTGTCCGAACATGGGACGGGTTGTCCAAACCCTGCTAGGACATGTGAGTCTCATAAGGACTCTCTCACATTTATTGTTAGAATTGTTAATAATTCGAACAGCAAAATTATTGCAAATCTCTCTTCAATGAATGTATACTACTAAACTAAATTAAAAAAGAAACAAGGTAAATGAAAGGAAAGAACTGAAGTTTGTTTCATTGTGAAACAGGTGTGGACGAATATAGCAAGCAACTGTGCAAATTTGGTCCAAACTGCATGGGCCTTGTTAGGCCTCATGGATGCTGGGCAGGTCGGTCCATCATTTTCTCTTCAAATGTTTAACTATTTGCAGTGTATAACATAAGCATTTTTTTGGGATGAATAATTATAACATAGCATTTCTGCATAAGAACACCAAAGAAATATCATTGAAGAACTCAATATGCATATGAATAGAAAAATTAAGATTTAAACAAATAAAGTCAAGAAAATCTAAAGCTTAAGTATTCAACTGTGTCAAATTTTATGAAGTACAAACGTACACCATATGTTGATTCTGAATGCTTTTAAAACTTTAGGCTGAGATAGACCCAACACCAATTCATCGTGGAGTGAGGCTACTGATCAATTCACAGATGGAAGATGGTGACTTCTCTCAACAGGTAATTCATGTCTATTTAGAACCTAACACATTTAGATAAGTTGACAAAGTTTTCTTCCAATTCAGTTTATTAAATTGAGATATATCTTTAAAGCAAATGATTCTCACGCACTTTAAAAATATATATCAATTTAATAAGTAATGTTACTATTCACATTCATTTTACACTGGTTGATCACGTGATGTATTTTACATAGTTTTCGTTTTCTCTAAATGGCTGACATGGAAAGTTACTTAAAACATGCTACGTAACAAGTGTAAAATCAGTGTAACAAATTAGTGTGAAGAGTAGCATTTCTTCTTATTCAATTTGAAGGAAAACTATGTTCATTTAAGTGTGTTTGGGATTTTCCTTTTCTATTTTTATCAAAATATGTTTAAGTATTAATTTAATTTTTCAAGCATGGTATAATCGATGGCTATTGGCAACAGGAAATCACAGGAGTATTTTTTCGAAATTGTACACTAAACTACTCAGCATATAGAAACATTTTTCCAATATGGGCTCTTGGAGAATATCATAGGCGAGTTCTGTTAGCATGATAACCTCAGTGAGCAAGCAAAGGATTGCATATTGAGCTTCAGAACCCCAAGTTAGCTTGAAAGAGAATGGTCTCTCCAATAAATAACCAACTTTCATGTAACTGCGTAACCAATGTTGAGAAAGGTTTCCAAATAAATGTAGAAAATTGTCTACTACTAGAAAGATGTAAATTATGTCATAATTAGTTTGATGCAAGACAAACAGCAACTCAATCATGTGATGTAATATTATAATATATGTGGATGTTAAATAAATGTGCAATATATACCACGTAATATAAACATTATAGTTTTTTCATTTTTCTAAATTTTGAATGAGAGACTGTGTTGCCTTTCTCTTTGCATGTGATTCTCTACTGTGTTACCACTCATTTCTACACGTACGTTTTCAAGAACTATCACATATCATACTCAACTGTCTTAAACTAATATTTTTTGGTAAAAAAATTATTTCCTAAGTTAAGCCGTTAAATCAACACAGAATGATTTAAGAAGGACCACAGTAAATGCTTTAGAATTTTCCTAACTTAATATATTTCTCATTTATACTTTGACCCGTTCCAATAAAAATTTCTAACTATATCTGTGCTTACAAATTATGTTTATGTGATTTAAACGATAATTAATGTTTTTATAAAATTATTTATTGATTTTGTTTGTTATACTTTCTGAATATTTTTAAACACTTTTGATTCAAGTCCATCGTTTAATCATGCTCCTTATGAATCCAAATCCTATCTCTATCCATCGATCGTCACCGGCCAATTTTATATGGCTTTGATCGACTCCCATAGTCCTAGATATTGGTTGATTGTTGACAAGGCTAGGATCAATATTGCATGGTCCAAATGTCTACTAAGTTCTAGTCTCATTGGAATTATCAATGTGATTGTTTTTCAGCCACGTACGTCTCCGTTTGGCTCATTGTCAACTCCCATAATGTCTCGATTTAAACTACTCAATTGAGACATGTACGATGGGGCAAGTTATGCTGACTTTCTCAAACGAGAAGAAATTCATCCTTTAATTTTTGTTTTGATTTCTTTTTCAGTTTTTCAGTTTTTTATTTTTTTTTATTTTACAAAAATCAAGCTAAGCTTTTATTAAAAAAAAATAAAATAAAATTGAAATACAACCCTCAATAGAAATAATATTAAAAATATAATGAAGAACTTTTTTAATTAGAACAAGTTGCTCCCTCGATCATAAATGACATGATTGACATTTCAGTTATCTTCTGGTATCCTCAAATTTATTCAAAGGCAATAAATAGGATAATCCTCTCTATTTAGTTAAATAGGATGGGTATAGTTCTCTTTTCACTTTTTTATAGAATATGAAAAGACAACTATACCCTTATTTTTACAATAAATAAAGAGGTTTCCCTCCATTTTAAATGGAGATGATCCAAATTTCAACGAAAGAGGGCTCAAACATTTTCCGAAATGTTTATGAAGAGTATGCACTAGCCATCCCATCAATCACATATTGCATATACAAAGTCAAAATTGAGACTAGTAATATGATGAGACCAAGTACTATATCTTTATAGCCTTTACTAGATTGAGAAGAAATTCATCCTTTAATTTTTGTTTTGTTTTCTTTTTCGGTTTATATATATATATATATATATATATGTATTTTTACAGGAATCAAGCTAAGCTTTTATTAAAAAATATCTTAAATATAACGCTCAACAAAAATAATATTAAAAATTTAATGAAGAATTTTTTCAATTAGAACAAATTCCTCCCTCATAAATGACATGATTGACATTTCATGCTCAGTTATCCTATAGTATCCTCAAATTGATTCAAAAGCAATAAAGAGGGCTCAAAAATTTTCCAAAATCAAGGTTCTGTTCATGGAGACTATGCACTAGCCATCCCATCAATCACATATTGCATATACAAAGTCAAAAATTGAGACAAGTAATCTGATGAGACCAAGTACTAGATCTTTATTGCCTTTACTAAACATGTGAGTTCACCGTATTATTTATCAAATGTGTTTTTAACGAAATAATAACATCAACACATCTAATTACATGGTTTCAAACAAGCTTTTCATCGCCCCATCGTCCCAATAAGTCGATTGACATATATAGCTTAGTAGGAAAGAAAAATATATATTAATTAACAGATAAAAATATTTTTATATGTTAAAGTTTTTTCTTCCCCTTTTTGGTTTTTTTTTTTCTTCAAAATAAAAATATTAACAAAATAAACTAAATCTAAAAACTCATTTTTATGTTACATTAATTAGAACATTTTTTCAAAAAAAAAAAAAAAAAAAAAAAAGTTGCACAAACTGAGCGATGATGCATCATGAATACTGTTATCGTCATCAATATTGTTAATTTTTAAAATCAATTTTACAAATTTTATTAAATTTACATATTTTTAAGCCAATATAAAATTAATAGTTAAAACAAAAAAAAATAATAATTTCAAGTTAGAAAATGTTTTTTTTTTTTTTTTTTTTTCCTTATTTCTTTCGCTTGTTCTTTTTCCGAGCTCCCGGAGTACACCCGATGGGCGGCGATAGCGTGGCCCCTATGTACTGAATGTGTTACACGTACATGCTAGGAGAAAGTGAAAGGACAATTAAGGACAAGGGCATGGGGCTCCATATACGTCCTAGCTACCACACGGTCTCTATCTCTCGCTCTCGCTCTCTCTCTCTCTCTCTCTCTCTCTCTCTCTCTCTCTCTATATATATATATAATTATATATGACTATGTTGCATCCCATTGAAGTGCTCTTTCTCAAGACGTGGCACCCTCTTGCTACCCTGAGGGAACAAACTCAGAATTTATATTCCTCGTAAAAAGCTTTCAAGGTATTCAAGAAACTATCACTCATCAGCCTCTCTTTAGTTTCATATGTTAAAGTGTTACACATATTCTGTTAAAGTGTTTGATATCTCTATTTAGTAGACCAATAGTATATATATTCTAAATCATATATATTTTAGCATGTTATAGTACTGTTCACATATATAATTTCTTTCTCTAGAATAAAATTATATTTCACCAAGTATATATCATATCAACCTATCATATATATTTTGTGGAATGTGTGTGTATATATATATATATAGAGAGGATGTGGAAGTTGAAGATAGCAGAAGGAGGGCCAGGGATGGTGAGCGGAAACAATTTCATTGGGCGGCAACACTGGGAATTCGATCCTGATGCCGGCACTCCCGAAGAACATGCTCAAGTTGAAAAGGCTCGCCAGGAGTTCAAGAATAATCGGTTTCGGATGAAACAAAGCGCTGATCTTCTCATGAGGATGCAGGTATGTACATTTACATGGCTATACCTATATATATGTCTTTTCTTTTTCTTTATAGTTTATCTGAGAAGCATGATACGTGACAAGGGTATTATAAGAATATTTTGACAAAATTAACATTTTTGGCACTCTTTAGTAGTTTGAGAGAAGAGCATATTAGTACACATGGTAATTCAAAATGTTACTTCAAAATGTTACTATATATATATAATATGGTGACATATGACATGTAATCACTTTATTATATGTTATAAGTATTATTATTACATCATTTATTTTTATTTTTTTTGTAAGTTATATAGTTTATTTAACATACAATATAAATATATATTGTTTATATGTTATATAATGTAATATTAATTTTTAAATGAGTTCACCCCTCTTTTTTGTTTGTTAAATAAATTATATAACTTACAACAAAATCGGTTGAGCCAAGCTTAAATATTTTTAAAACTCGTTATGAGCTCGAGCTCTTTTAGCAGACTTAAGCTTAATTTTTAAAACTCGTCAGGAGCTCGAACTCTGCTTAAGCTTGTGATAAATAAGGTCGAATTCAACTCGGACTCGTGATAGATGAGCTCGAGCTTGACTCGGGCTCGTAATAAATTTAAATAAGCGGAACTTGCACATATACTACTCATTCAAGTTCGACTCATTTACAGCCCTACTTACCGGGTGTCCTATTTTTACACAAATTAATTAAGTTGTCTACCAAGTGTGGAGTGCATGATTCCTCGCAACCCCTCTCATATAATTCTTACACAACCCTCTCATATTGTGTAAATCTCTCGTATTATTAAATCTCATACATATGAATTTCACACGTGAAACCTATCCAACGTCAAAAGAAATTGTATGAAAGTTATGTGGAGGTTGTAAGGAAAAATTACTGTGACCAAGAATACCGACAACCAACATGAATGGGACTACCAACTATCTGGATCAGCAAAGCAGCAAAATTCGTTTCTCTCCAAAACCAAAAACGACGGTCCTTCTTCCTCTAGCTTCAGACTGTCCTTCCTCTAAATTATCTGCATCATATATAAATATATATATATATATATATATATATATATATATATATATATATATATATATATATATATATTTCTCGTAGCAAGCTTGAGAAGATCGAGTAAACAAACAATTCATTTACGGAATGATTAGGGCAGAAATAAGGACAGCTTCGCAATTTCAGCCGTGGACCACTCAATTATAAAAATTAGATTAGGTTTTTTTGACAAATTGAAGAAGAAGAAAAAATCAGCATGAGATTGCCCATTACCCATTACCCATTACCCCTATCCCCTGTTTTAGCTTTGTGGCCTAAAAACTGAAGGACGAAAGAAGTCTTCTCTCTCTCTCTCTCTCTCTCTCTATATATATATATATATATATATATATATATAAAAGAGAGAATGATATGAGATTAGAAAACTACTTACGGAGAAGATGGTCTTTTTCATAAGGTTCATTAAACTTTGTTCTTTCACAAAATGTATCTTTAAGTGAAGAAGTTTGTTTAAACCTTATAAAATCCACAACCCCGATATACTCTAGTAACGAGGGACTCTTAAACACTTTTTGTTGGGATTTGTTTTTTTTCCTTTTCGCAAGAAAAGGTTTGCTTGAGGAAGAAGATGGTTTTACAAATTCTGAGGTTTGGGTCCTCCAAAGCTAAGATTTTTTTCTCACCTTCACGTGCTTGAGAAAGAAGTGAGTTTTGCAAAAGCTAATCTCTTTTCTCACCTTCACGTGAGGAAGAAGAACCGACTGAAGCTAGAGGAAGAAGGACGTCTTTTTTGGCTTGGAAGTGAAACGAGTTTTGCTACTTTGCTGCTTTCTCGATATCTCAAAAATCGTGGCCAGTATTATACCTTTGAATTTAATGGACAGCCAATATTAAAAAATTTGGGAATCTTGAATTTAAGAAGAATTTGAAGGGATCTTGATTCCTGGAATTTACAGAATTTGTATCATGTAACTCATTTTTGTTTAAAACAAAATAGGGACAAGACATCAATAATATAATAATAATAATGGATATGTGAAATGGGACTCATAATATTTTTGCAATCTATATTGAAAATGGCAAACGTTAATTTGTAAAGAAATTGTGGTAAAAATTGTACCCCTTACAACACTACAATGATAATGTCAGAACAGTTTCTGATATGGTAGTTGACGAACCAGAAGAGCCTATCTTCGCTATCCTGCAAATAAAACAAACTACGTCGGGGGGAATCCGATAATCCCACTCCGATGCCTTTGTCAGTTTTTATCTTAAGTGTATATCACCCTTGTATCACAATGAGGAATCTAAATTACCTGTTCAGTCATGAGGTATTTATACATGTCACGTTGTGAGCGATCTAGTTCTTTCATTGGACCACGTGTCAGATTTGGAGCACTTATCGACCGCTCAAATTGTGGGATTAAGGCACACGCTTCACAATCGTGGCCAAGTTGGTCTTCAACCGTCTTGAGATCGTGGAGAGCAGTGCTTCACGATCGCTTTTGGAATCGGTTCTCAACCGCCCTCACGATCGTGGCCAAGTCGGTCCTCAACTGCTCTTAGATTGTGGGGACGCCTTCCTAAGTGATAGCGATCGTGTAGGTAGTGGGCTTTTTTCCCTGGTTGGTACGAGGTCGGAATTTACCGTCCTTGACCTTTACGTGGCATCGGTAAATTACCGACTTTGAGTATGTTTCTCGGAAATTAGCCAAAAATGATTCTGATGGGCTGTGATTTTGGCCCATTGGGCAGGGTCGGGATTATTTCCCAACAGATAAACATATGTTATCATTGAAACCTTGAAATTTGGAATTTTCAGACGTTGAAACCTTGTATTGGGCCTTTGTTTGCAAAGCTGATGGGGATTTATAATTTTGTGGACGATAAAATAATTAATGATCATAGGATAAAGGTAAAAATTAACTTCGCGCTCTGAATTAAATTTTGGACTCTTCCATACTACAATTGCTAATTAGGAACCCATCTTCTGTCAATTCCATATACTAGGATTTTCACATTGAGATCGATGAAAAATAGACAAAGAAGAGGTTGTTGAGAAAATTGACAATAGTTTTTGTCAATTAATATAATATAAGCTAAGATCCATTTTTGTGGTAGAAAATTATCCTTAGCATAATATGGTTAATGATTATGGTCTATTTTTGTGGATCATAACCATAAGATAAGGTAAGAAAATAGTGCATTTGAGATATGGTCCATTTATAACTTCTCACTACAAAAAAACATGTAATTAGCCACGTGGCTACAGTAGCCGTTACTGTAGCCACGTGTATTTTTGTGCATGTTCTCTCTCTCTCTCTCTCTCAGTGTTCTCTCTCTCTCCCTCTCGCTCGCTCTCTCTCTCAGTGTTCTCTCTCTCTCCCTCTCACTCGCTCTCTCTCTCCCTCTCGTTCGCTCTCTCTCTCTCTCTCTCTCTCTCTCTCTCTCTCTCTCTCTATGTATTGCTCTCTCTCTCTCTCTCTCTCCGTCAGACGCGCACCACCGGCCAACTCTCCATCAGGCGCGCACCACCAGCCAGCTCCCCGACCACCGTGTGGCCGGCCTTCCCGACGTCGATGTCTCTCTCCGTCAGTACCCTCTCACTCTCTGTCTGTCTCACTCTCTGTCTCACTCTTTGTATCTCTCTCTGTATCTCTCTCACTCTCGACGTCGACGTACACTCCAGAATATTAGGAAGGAAAAAAACAAAAAAAAAGAAGAAGAAGAAGAAGAAGAAAATATAATATAATTGTATACTCCAGAATATTAAGCATACGTGGCCCAAAAAAATATAATTTTTTTTTAAAAAAAAAAAATAAAAATATACATTTAGCCACGTGTATTTTAATACACGTGGCCAAATGGTCGCGTGTATTAAAATACACGCGGCCAATTGTTAGCCACGTGTATTTTAATACACGAGGCCAAGTGGCCGCTTGTATTACTTGGCCACTTGCAGTTAGTATCACCCGGATTCACCACGTGTATTTACGTGGCCACTTGCACGTGGCCAACAGTTCGCCACGTGTACAGTGACCGTACACGTGGCGAACTGCAAGTGGCAAAAAACAATTTTTTTTGTAGTGTCTATACAATTTTTATACAATTTTAACTTCTTTTTTTTTTTTTTTTTTTTTTTTTTTTTTTTATGTTTAAGATCAACCATTAGAGATCGATATAAGACCTACATATAAGAAAACATATCTTATGATTAATTTTTTTTTTTTGAAAAAAAAATTATTAGAATTGTACAAAAATTATAAAAGAATCATTTTACATTACATTCAGAGACAGAAACAAGGGCCATGGCCTCCTCCAGTTTTGGAAATTATCTTTCAGCTTTGACCCAAAAGTTGTAGACTAAGCACATTATTAATGAGTTAAGTAAATTGAACCAACTAAGAAGTTATGAGCTGGACCTGGCCTGGTTCCATAGTCTAAACCTTAGAAATTGACAATAGTTTTTCGTGAAAAACTTTTGGGAAAAGTATACATAACCCCTCAACCTACCACTTTATTGTTAATGTTTCTCCTTAAATTACCAATTGTGTCAATCTCTGGCCCTCACTACAAAAAATCTAGCATTTAGTGACGGTTTTAAAAACCGTCTAGAAAAATAAAATTTACTGACGGTTTTTTGAAAACCGTCCGTAAAATCAAACCTATTGACAGAAATACCCTTCATAAAATTATTAAAGAAACTAAAAAAATTATTTGAAAAAAATCTAAAATAACAAAAAAGTTATACAAAAAAAAACTAAAAACAAAAAGTAAAAATAAAAAACAGGTTTTTTTTTTCGTTTGTTTTTATTTATTTTTTATATAATTTTCAGTTATTTTTTTGTTTTTTTTTTCTTTCTAAATTTCCTTAATTTTTTTAATTTGTTTTTTAAAAATTTTATTTATTTTTTAGTTTTAGTTTTTTTTTTTTTTTTTTGTATTTTTGTATGGTATTTTTGTCTTTTTGTTGGTCTTAGGGGTACATTCATGACATGTTTTGGTGTTTTGAGGGGTGATATTGACACAATTAGTAGTTTAAAAAGGATATTGACAATTGAGTGGTATTTTGAAGAGGATATGTGTAATTTTCCTACAAACTTTTTTATTATTATTATTTTTTTTAAGTTTCTTCTGGTTTTTCAGTAAGAAATTCTGGAACAGCAACTATCTAATACCAGTATGTACTTTGATTAACAAAGAATGACTTTCCAATAAATAAGCTAGAGATACATGTCATAGCGTATTAATGAAGAAAAAAAAAGAAAAAGAAATAAATAAACTCAAATATATTTAGAGGTAGTACCAACTACCAACGACACCAGTTAAGCTTATGCCCAACTAGCACGTAATTGGGGTAAGGATTGACTTGGACCTGGACTTAGTTTCATATTCATTTTCATCATAATAAATGTTATTTAAAGATCTTGTAATTAAATTGTAGTATTCTTCGCAGAACTCATGTTTTTATGTAGACATTGAGTAGTACTATAAGGCACACTTTCATCACACTATTGGCAGACTTTTTGAGTCTACATGGCACATCTTGTGGTGAAAATATGTGCCACGTAGGCACAAAAGTCTGTCAATAATGTGATAAAAGTCTGCCTTATAACATTACTCGTAGACATTTAGATATTGATCATGGTATGATGTTTACCACGTCAACTACTAACTAATTAAATTGTCAAGTCCAATTTGATAGGTAAATTTAATTATTAGTGACTAACATAATAAGTGTCATGTAAACTGTTAAGCTAGTTTTGATGGAACTTACAATAAAATTGTAGTACCATTAGCAGCACTCATGTTTTTACGTCGACATTATTTAGATGTTGACGACAGTATCAATGATTAGAATAATTTTATTACCAGGCCAAGCTCAGACCATGTTATTAACCAACAAAATGCTTCAATATTATGATCATATGGTTGTGATTGTGTTAGAATCTAGAAAATTTAATTGTGAGGACTTGACTTATTTTTCACTTGGACATATTTCTGTCTTTGATATGGAAAACTCACAGCTTAGGAAGGAGAACCCATATCCACCAATTCCACCACCAGTGAAAGTGAAAGAAACAGAGGTGATAACAGAGGAAGCAATGATTACTACACTGAAAAGAGCACTAAGCTTTTACTCCTCCATTCAAGCTCATGATGGCCACTGGCCTGCTGAATCTGCTGGCCCCTTGTTTTTCCTTCAACCCTTTGTATGTATTTTTCTCACCATTGTATACAAATGCATGTTTATTCTTTATTTTATTTTTCTTTCACTGAGATATAAAAATGCATGCATTAACTGTTACACATCTTGATTCTCACATGCATTTGGAACATGTTTGGAGGAAATTTGGATCCATAATATATTAATATTCATTGCTAACAAAAAAAAAATAAAAAATAAAAAAGGAAAAAATTGCCAAATAATTTTTTTTTAAAATTTTTTTCCAAAAGAATCTCAAACACACATGCACATGTATATATTTTGCGATTTATGTCTAGCTATATTGGAATGGATAAATAAACCAACCCAGTGATTTTTTTGTTAAATCTAAATTAATTTCAAATCATTATGATATGTAGGTAATGGCATTATACATCACGGGAGGTCTCAATGCTATTTTTTCAACAGCACACCAGAAGGAAATTATTCGATACTTGTATAATCATCAGGTATTATTATTATTATTATTATTTTGAATATAAGTTTGTGTATAAAGGCCTAGAAAACTAAAAAGTGAGCTAATTTATAAACTTGTGTATTTGTTGGACAAGCAGAATGAAGATGGAGGTTGGGGATTCCATATAGAGGGTCACAGCACAATGTTTGGGTCAGCTTTGAGCTACATTGCCTTGAGAATACTTGGAGAGGGACTTGAAGATGGTGAAGATGGGGCTATGGCTAGAGGCCGCAAATGGATCCTTGACCATGGTGGTTTAACGGCTATTCCTTCATGGGGAAAGTTTTGGGTCACGGTATAACCATTTGAAACCATTAACTTAATTATGCTAGTTTTATCTGGCTAACACTTCAAATTATAAGGACAGACTCACATCCCATAAATGAAAATTAAAATCAGTATTTCATTTCATTCTGTTTGTTGCGTGAGAACTCAAATGTCTCGTCTCGATCATGTGTAGGTACTAGGAGTGTATGAGTGGTCTGGTTGCAATCCACTGCCCCCAGAGTTTTGGCTTCTTCCTAAAATCTTCCCCATGCATCCAGGTTTTTTCCACTCAATTATTTTTGCTAGAAAGCACATTTCGTAAGATGTAAATAATACTAACACAGTTATCAAAGAGTTAGACTTAGAGCATGTATCTGATACTCAAGGTGTTCATTACATGAAATGCAGGTAAAATGTTATGCTATTGTCGCTTGGTTTACATGCCAATGTCTTATTTATACGGAAAGAAGTTTGTTGGTCCAATCACTGGATTGATTCAATCATTAAGACAAGAGTTATATAACGAGCCTTATCATCAAATTAACTGGAATAAAGCCCGGAATACAATTGCAAAGGTTAGTTGAATCTAAATCTTTTTGCATTTTTTATTTATTTATTAGAAACCTCTATGTCACATCCTCCTTATGATCAACAATCTTCACAAAGTTCTTGCAAAAAGTATATCATTATCACCATACATATTCTAATTACACAAACAATTATAAAGATTCCTTTTGACATTAATGCATACATAAAACTCACCCAAGTTGTTAATTTAGGAGGATCTCTACTATCCGCATCCACTCATACAAGATATGCTATGGGGATTTCTTCACCATGTAGTGGAGCCTGTCCTGACGCATTGGCCCTTTTCAATGTTGAGGGAGAAGGCACTAAAAGCCGCAATTGGTCATGTACATTATGAGGATGAGAACAGCAAATACCTTTGCATTGGAAGCGTTGAAAAGGTCAATAACTAGTGTTGTAGTTTTACATATACAATCAAAATGATATATATATATCAGAGTATTTTATTTGTCATCAATGAACTTAATTGTCAAGCTTAGTTGTATTATAGGTATTATGTTTGATTGCCTGTTGGGCTGAAGATCCAAATGGGAAGGCATACAAGCTTCATCTAGGCAGGATTCCAGACAACTATTGGGTTGCTGAAGATGGCTTAAAAATTCAGGTTATATATATGATCACCCCTTGCCTTTTTCAGTTGCTAGTCTTTTGTGGAATGAGAACAAACCATAATTATCACATCCAAAAACATGTTTGCATGTTAATGCAGTCACATATACTTAAAGCATTTACCCAAAAGTCAAGCCTGCAAAATCGTGGTCCATTTAAAATCAAATATTTTATTTTGAAATGTACTAATGATGCCTGGTTTATCTGATCAATGCAGAGTTTTGGTTGTCAGATGTGGGATGCAGGTTTTGCTATTCAAGCAATTCTCTCTTGTAATCTAAACGAAGAGTATTGGCCAACACTTCGTAAAGCACATGAATTTGTAAAGGCTTCACAGGTCAGAGTATATGTCATATATTCCTTACGTTGTTTTATCAAAGATAATGCTTTAACTTAATCATGTTATTTTATAGGTCCCAGAAAACCCTTCTGGGGACTTCAAAGCTATGTACCGCCACATAAGCAAAGGAGCATGGACATTCTCAATGCAGGACCATGGCTGGCAAGTCTCTGACTGCACCGCTGAAGGGCTGAAGGTAATCAAACTACATGACCATAACTATATATTCTCGAGGTTTGTAACAAAAGAGAACCTGAAATCTGGCAAAACCTTCTCTTTTGTAGGTTGCAATCTTGTTCTCACAAATGCCTCCGGACCTTGTTGGGGAAAAAATGGAGGCAAATCAGTTTTATGATGCTGTGAATGTCATTCTTTCACTACAAGTAAAAATTCAACCTTTAAATTATTTTTGACTCAGTTAGCAATTAAGGCCTTTTTTTTTTGGCATAAAATATTTTTTGGAAAAATTTTATTTAGGTGACCAAGGAAAATTAACTTTACTTGGCGTAAAATAATTTATGCTTCTCATCTATGTAAATCATTTTTTGCCGCTCTCCTGCACCCCTGAACAAGCACTTGTGAATGGCCTCTTATGTTGTCTACCTGCCCGAACATCTGCTCAGATAGGTAGGCCGTACAAGAGCTATCTCACAATTGCTTGCCCAAACTGCAGACAATATGGGCATGCAATCGCACTGGATCTCAATCCCATCCAAATGCCTTCTATTCTCAAAGAAGCTTTTCCCCCTTAACTCCTCTTCACCGTCTCTCTCTATTTCTCTCAACTTCATAGATTATATCTAGATTATATAAAAATATATGATCATTGTTAGTCAATATGTGTATATTTTAATTAAACATAATTTTAAGCTAATTTGTTTTTGTTATTTTGTATTACTATTTTTATGTGAATAAAATTTGTTTTTAGTGGTTAATATAATTGAATGGAAATATAATAAATATTTGTTGGTTTTCTATATGAGTCAAATGCCGAAAGATATTCTCAATTGAAATTATTTTCTTAAAAAAAATGATTTTAACTAAAAGCATTTTCCAAATTAAAACATTTTATGCCGAAACAAACTGCCTAGTTTTCTAGCTAAATAATCCACTTCACTTCTATAACTTTAATATATTTAAGCTTTCCCAAATGCTTCACATGAATAGTTGACTTTCTTTCAATTGCCACTACAGAGTAGCAATGGTGGTATCCCAGCATGGGAGCCTCAAAGAACGTATAAATGGTTGGAGGTGACTTCTCAAAGCTTGATAAGTTTGTTCATGCTTATGACAAAAATTAACATATTTCCCCAGCACTCTTTAACATAATTCTTGTACCTATTTTGCCAGAAGTTCAACCCCACAGAGTTCTTTGAAGATACCCTTATTGAGCGAGAGTAAGAAACCTTCAGCACAACAACATTTACTAAGGTATTGCTCATATTAATTTGCCTCCTAACAAAATGTTTGTATCACCTTAATTATAGGTATGTAGAGTGCACTGCATCTGCAATTCAAGGTCTGGCACTCTTTAGGAAGTTCTATCCCAAGCATCGAAGGACGGAGATTGACAGTAGCATTTCTAGAGGAATTCAATACATTGAAGACGTACAAGAACCTAATGGATCATGGTAATATTTATTTATTCATTTATTTTCACTCATAGTTCTTGAAGAAATACTGCATCAAATTCACGTTTTGAAAAAATTTAAACTCAGGACCTTTATTTTGATATCATATTAAATCACCGATTGTCCTAAAAACTTATTTTAGCTTACCGGAAATGGTGAATTTATTATTTAATTAATATTTTAGCATACTTTAGTATTATTGAAGGAGAAAAAAAAATCATTTTTACAGGTATGGTCATTGGGGGATTTGCTACACCTATGGCACATGGTTTGCTGTAGGGGCACTGGCAGCATGTGGAAGAAACTACAAAAATTGTTCTGCATTGCGCAAAGCTTGTGAATTTTTGCTATCAAAAGAGCTACCTAATGGTGGATGGGGAGAAAGTTACCTATCAAGCCAAAACAAGGTATCTAACAGTTCATTTCAATTTGAATATGGATCCAGATCACCACTAATTTGCTCCGACCATTAAATGTAAGAGAGCCTCTATGAGATTCACTGGTTTGAACAATAGGCAGGTTGTCTAAGACCTACTCGGACACGTAGGTCCTATAAGGGCTCTCTTATATTTATTTTCCGAATTTTCAACAATATGAACACCAAAATTGCTGATAATCTAAAAAAAAAAAAAAAAATAGAAAAAAAGAAAAAAGAAAAAAGAAACACAATAACTCAATTATTTTTTTCTTTATGAAACAGGTGTGGACGAATATAGAAGGCAACCGTGCAAATTTGGTCCAAACCGCATGGGCCTTGTTATCCCTCATTGAAGCTGGTCAGGTCAGTGCATCATTTTCTCCTCAACTATTTGCACTGCACTATAACATAGCATTGTTGCATAGCACCAAAGAATGTAATGCGTTTGAGAAAGAACAAATATCACTAAAGAAGTCTTCATATATATATATATATATATGAATAGAAAAATTAAGATTCACACAAATACATTCAAGAAAGTCTGAAGAACTATGTAAACTTTTAGGAAGTACAAACATACACATATGCTGATTCTGAGTGTTTCTACAACTTTAGGCCGAGATAGATCCAACACCAATTCACCGAGGAGTAAGAGTATTGATCAATTCACAGATGGAAGATGGTGACTTCCCTCAACAGGTAATTAATGTTGATTTAGAATCCAACATGTGTTCTTAGATATCAGTTTATTAAATGGTTTAAGAGAATTTCTTCGAATCTAATTTTGAAGAAAACTTTATCCATTCAAGTGTGTCTATGAGTTGGGCTACTTATTTTTTCCTTTTATTTTTATCAAAGTAAGTTTTTACCTATTAATTTATTTTTTCAATCATAATGTAATCAATGATTATTGGCAACAGGAAATCACTGGAGTGTTTATGCGAAACTGTACACTAAACTACTCATCATATCGAAACATTTTTCCGATATGGGCTCTTGGAGAATATTGGAGGCGAGTTCTGTTTGCATGATAATTTGAATGCGCAAGCAATGGATTGCATATTGAACTTCAGGAGCCCAAGTTAGGTTGAAAGAGAATGGTGTATCCAATACAATGCAACTTTCATGTTAGTGCATAACAAATGTTGATAATACTCTTACTAAATAAATGTAGAAAAGTGTTGAGAATACGCTTACTAAATAAATGTAGAAAAGTGTATACTACTTGAAAGATGCAAATTATGTCATAATTATGTTGATGTAAGAGAGACAACAATTCAATCATGTGATGTAATAAAATATATGTGTATGTTAAATGTACAATGTCACGTAATATAAACATTGTAGTTTTTACTTTTTTCCTTTTTCTAAGTTTTTTTTTTTTTTTTTTTTTTTTTTTTAATTTTAAAACGACACCATTCTTTCTAAAAAATATATGGTTAAATATATTTTTAATACCTGAGTTTTGACAAATTTATTTTTTGGTACTTGAGTTTCAATTCGTATCGTAGATGGTACTTAGGTTTTGGGAAAAGACGGACTTGGTACCTCCATCTATTTTTTCGTCCAATATTTAACGGCCCGCCACGTGTCAACCACTGATCGAGGTTGACACGTGGCACTATATAAAATAAATAAATAAAAATCTTTAAAAATTAATTAAAAAAATTGAAAAAAAGAAAAAAGAAGAGGGGTCCTGAGCCACCCACAACGGCCAAAACTCATCAAAAAAATTTTGAGGGTTTGCCCATAGGGGCGGCCGAACCACCCCTAAGGGCCACAGGGGGTGGTTCGGCTACCCCCAAGGTCCAAAACCTATCATTATTTTTTTTTTTTATCTGCCATGGGGTAGCCAACCCCCCCCACACCGGCTCAACCACCCCTTAAATATTGGACGGAAAAATAGACGGAGGTACTAAGTCTGTCTTTTTCCCAAAATCTAAGTACCATTTGCAATACGAATTGAAACTCAGGTACTAAAAGATAAAGTTTTCAAAACCCAAGTACTACAAGGTATTTAACCCAAAAATGCTGCAAGCTCTTGAAATTGTGAGAATTAGTGTGGTGCTCGCTTGAGCGACCTCTCAGATTTCTTCTATCTCATTCTAACGTTCCATTAAAATTTCGGTACAAAGCTTTTTATACAGCCACCTTTCTTATTAATAGATTTCTATCATTTGTTAATCGTTCAAATTTGGGGCTACTGAAATCTCTCTCTCATTTTATTGTTATTTATTTTTTAGGAAAATGCTTAGGGTACTTTAGTTTTTATCATAATCCATTACAAATTTACGAGGCAGTCCATATAGTATTTTACCATGTCAACCACTAATTAATTAAATTGACAAGCCAAATTTAACACTTAAATTTAATTGTTTAGTTGTAAACATGTAGATTTATACAGAATAAGTATCGCATAGACTACCACGTTAGTTTATAAGGAATTTGAACTAAAATGTACTACCTTAGCAGAACTCATGTTTTTAGGTAGACATTTAGATATTGAACACTGTATCAATGATTAGAATAATTTTAATATTTCCTGCTACAAATAAAAAAAAAAGAGTAATTTTATTACTAGGCTAAGCTCAAACCATGTTATTAACCAATCAAATGCTTCAATATTAAGATTATATGGCTGTGATTTGTGTTAGAATCTAGAAAATTTGAACCGTGAGGAGTTGACTTATTTTTCACTTGGACATTTATCTATTTGATATGAAAAAACTCACAGCGTAGAAGGAGAACTCATGTCCACCAATTCCTCCACCAGTGAAAGTGAAAGAAACAGATCGAGGTGATAACAAAGAAAGCAATGATTACTACACTGAGAAGGGCACTAAGCTTTTACTCATCCATTCAAGCTCACGATGGCCATTGGCCTCTGGTGAATCTGCTGGCCCTTGTTTTTCCTTCAACCCTTTTTATGTATTTTTCTCACCATTGTATACAAATGCATGTTTATTCTTTATTGTATTTTTCTTTCACTAAGATATTATAAAATGCATGCATTAATTGTTAAGCTTCTTGATTCCCACATGCATTTTTAATAAAAACATGTAACTATTACAAGCATTTTTACATGCATTTTGGACATGTCACTTTGGAGGAAATATTTATCCATAATATATTAATATTCCATGCCACCAAAAAAAAAGAAAGAAAAAATGACCAAATATATATTTTTATTTTTCCAAAATAACGTCAAACACACATGCACATGCATATATTTTGGGATTTATGTTTGGCTATTTTGGAATGGATAAATAAATTAACTGACTTGTTAAATCTAACTTAATTTCATATTATTATGATATGCAGGAAATGGCATTATACATAACTGGAAATCTCAATGCTATTTTTTCATCAGAACACCAAAAGGAACTTATTCGATACTTGCATAATCATCAGGTATAATTATTATTATTTTCTAAATATAAGTTTGTGTGTATAAAGGCCAAGAAAACTAAAAGGTTGGCTAATTTATAAACTTGTGTACTTGTTGGACATGCGAAACGAAGACGGAGGTTGGGAGTTCCATGTAGAGGGTCACATCACAATGTTTGGGTCAACTTTGAGCTACATTGCCTTGAGAATACTTGGAGAGGGACATGAAGATGGTGAAGATGAGGCTATGGCCAGAGGCCGAAGATGGATCCTTGACCATGATGGTCTAGTGCCTATTCCGTCATGGGGAAAGTTTTGGGTCACAGTATGATCAAATGAAACCATTACCTTAATTATGTTGGTTTTATTTAGCTGACACTTCAAATTATAAGCACAAATTCACATCCCAAAAATATAAATCAAAATCAGTATGTCAAAAATATACAAATGCAAGCAAAAAATTATAATTAAAGTTGCGTATCTTTAATGTTCGAATAAATTTATCACATATTAAGATACCCTGCAATTCCTCTAAATTGCAACCTCAAATTACATGGGTTGCAGTTCTAAAATTCAAGTCATTTATTCAAAATGAATGGTTTGAATTAAGTCATGTAAGCCTTAAAAGCTAAGAAAAAAAAAGATATTAAAAAAAAGGCATGGACGAACCACCCCTTGAGGAGTGGTCGACCACTGTTTTACCCTTTGAGAGGGTGGTCCACCCAGCATTTTAGTTATTTTGTTTTATAATTTTTAAGGCTTATGTGAATTAATCCGGGCCGTTCATTTTGAATGAACAACCTGAATCTTTGGAATTGTAGGCCCTGCAATTCCTTGATCTCAATCCAAGTACCACAACCTAGAAAAATATGTAAAGAAAAAAAATTGTACCACACATTGTACTTTAAATATTTAAAATTCCATTTTACTTTCTTATCAATTCTAGACTAGCATCAGCAATAATGGTTGAGCTTCTCCATTTAGATTCATGGATATAAAGTTCAAGCATTTACGAGAGTCTCTCCTACAGAACTGTCACACCCTCACCTTAGGGAGTGGGCCTAGTATGTATATGGGTTCTTAGTGTTGGGCTTTGTTGTGCGGGCCGATGATTTTAGGCCTAGTTAACTTAAATAAAAATTGGATCAAAGCCTAAAAATAAGACCACAATGACCAATGCTATTTCCTAATTTTAGTGTTTTAGTCTATGGCATATTTTAAACCCTAGTGACATGCATAATTTAATAGTTTGATATATGGCATATAGGACAATATGAATTAAAATCCTATGATTTTCTCTCAACATAAATTTTGGAATAATGAGGTAATTTACATGCATCAACTATAATTTTTAAATTAACCTTAACATGATTTTAAGTATTAGATTTCAAGATAAAACCTACTATTAACCACCTAGATTCGAGAAAAGGAAAGTTTACATTGTTTTAACCCTTGGTTTATGAAACTTTACATGCTATTGACAACCTAGATCTTGTAAAAATAACTTTACACTATATTATCTCTTGGATTTCAAGACAGCTTATACAAACCTACAACCATTGGATTTCAAAGTATAGAACAACCCCAGAACCCTTTGGTTTGAAACAGAAGTCTATGGATTGATGAAATAGCTACCTTTATGGGGTCTTACACCCCATTTTCTTTTATTGGTCACCCCTCCCCTATCACACACGGCAGCCCCCTTCTCCCCTCTCATTCTCCTATTTTTTTTCATCTCCTCTCAACTCCCTTCAAGTCCTCACTCAACCAATCCAAGTACCCATGCCTCCATGAACTCAAAACACTTATTACCACCTACTATTCCATAATATACCACACTATTTGGCAAGGGGAGAGCTTCATCAAATCTACATCTTCCACAAATCACATCATTGTAAGCAACCCATCATTTCTCTCTTTCAAAATCTTCATTATATGACATGCTTAAAATGTTTTATGGAAGTTATTTAGATGTTGCAAAACCCATTTGAAAACATCAGAGAATGATTTTGTTGTTACTAAATAGGAAAATAATTTCAAGTAGCATTAAACCTATGGATATTTACGAGATTGTGTACTAACCTATTCCATGAAAAACATGTATATTATGCTTAAACCTATATGTGATATTTTTACATAAGTATTGAAAGAAATCCATGTGAGCCATAAAAATATGACTTTGATGCTTTTATTAAATGACCATATGTTTTGTTAGGTTGCCAAAAACAAGTGTTCATAAACCCAACCATTTTCTTATAAAAAAAAAAAAAACTTGTGAAGTCATTTAGTAACCAAAAAGCATGATCTTGTAAAATGAAAGTTTATAACCAAAAAAAATATATATATATCTGTTAAGTTTATGTTTGCAAAATATGTTTATATCTTTGTAGAAAATACATTTTTTTTCTTAAAAGTGAAAACTCGGTAACGACCCTTTAATAATGTTCTTTATGGGAATGACCTAGGATTTCGTACCAAAAGTCCATAGTTGTATAATGATGTGAAAAGTGATTTTAAAAAAATGAGCAATGAGTATGAATTTTAGACTAAGTCATAAACTTCTAAAACAATAATAATAATAAAAATAAATAAATAAATAATCATCTTATAGTATGGTTCTTTTGAATGATAAAATATTTTTAAACACTAAGAGTATTTAAAGTGATGTTAAAACTATTTTATGAAAATACATTATTTCTCATATATGGCGTCAAGAAAGGCTTTGAGTTAAATCTAAAAAATTTATTTCCATGGTATGTTTGAGTGGGTGTTTGATCCAAAATTTATTAAGTGAATAACTTTATATGTGTTTTGGGTCAATGGGCCTAGTGACTAGGTGTAAAGCTCTAGCTAGGCCCATTTAGTGTATTGTAAGTCTTAGTTGGTTAACCTAGTTAGAAGAAGGACGGTCCAAATGAGTCATTTTTTACCTATGCCCCCCATTAAAACAATTTTGAGACTTTTGGAGAATAACAATTTTTTTTCTTTTTTAAAAAAAAAATGAAATTCCAAGATTAACTCTATTTTGGTTTCTTTATTCAAAAGTATGAAAATATTAACAAAATAAGTTAATAGTAGAACATGCTACTTTTCAAAAAAAATCAAAAAAAAAAAAAAAAAAAGAGGGAAAAAATAATCGGATTTATTCCTTACCTTATTTCTAAGAAGAAAACCTTTTTAATAATGGGGGTAAAGGTCAGAAATGCCAGGTAAGTTAGGACCGACTTCTAGTATGGATTTGTGTGCCTAGCATAGGGTTAACTTAGGTGAACCTTATTGTTCAGGATTTAACAGTTGCCGCGTATCTTTTAGTGCAGTATCGAGGTAAGTGGTACTCCTTCCCCATTCCAAATGTATTTCAATTCCAAGGATTCTCAATTCTTTTTACTATACATGTTATGATGGATTATTTTGAAAGTTTAATTACCCTGCAAAGTAATGCTTTATTATTACCTTAAATATTTTAATCACATGTACTTGTTACGGTATTTATCTTAATTTGTTAGTGCTTTATATATGTTCTTTTTTTTTTCTTTTTTTTTTTATGTCATCATATGATTTAAAAAACTCATTGCATCAGAATGATTTATAATTAAGTTGTCACTCAAAAGTGGGTATATATGCTCAGTATCAAAATGATGATTTCAAATTAGGGAAACTTCTGTTTCAGTGATTTTTCCCAAATGAAGAAAAGTTTCCATTTATGAAAAGTTTCTAATTAAGGAAAGTTTCTATTTTAGGAAATTTTACCAATAAAAAAGGTTTTACGGAAAGAAGTTGTACTCTTTTCACGTGCTAAGTTATGTGATTATTGAAAGTTTAAGGAAGTAAAGAATGGGCATGAGTAAGGTGTAATCAAATTTTGTCAATGAATGTTTTAAGACACTTGGTCCAAAGAAAAGAAGTATGGTACCGAGCTAGATGGAGTCTATCACACTGAAGTACGGTTTCGGGAATGTGTGGCCATCACTAATGTCATGTTGAGTGTACCCAAAAGTTAATCAGCTGACTAAAGCACCCCGCGGCCACGGGTGTTGCCTGATCTTCGAAGGTTGAATCGCACAACCCCACGCATACGGGGCATAATAGTATGCAAGGCTATAAATGACAAGTGAAAATATAAGTTTTTACTCATTCAAGAATCATGTCTCTATATCGAATTTGATGGAATGAGTTGATTTTTGAAATATTTTATGAACTTATGTTTTGTTTAGTAAAACTAAGAAAAATGCTTTTAGGGCAGAAAATGGAGTTTAATTCAAGTAATTACCTTATGTTATATGCTTAAGTCCTAACTTCAAATTCTAATGTTACTTACTTTCAAAATGTCCCAAACTCAACCATTTTAACTTGGTTGGGAACACAACTTACTGAGTCTTTCGCTCACCCTTTACTTTCTTCCCCTTCAGGTCTCTAGACGGTGGACATAGGTGGCCGGGATGTTTAGGTTTTATGGGGTAACCATGACATTTATTTTACTTTTGTTGTGTTCATGTGATTTTGTCAAGGTTTGTCTCAAGCACATATCAGTTAGAAAAAAAAAAAAAAAACAAGAAAAAGAAAGATATATATATATATATATATATATATATATATATATATATATATATATATATTGTTTTCTCAGGGCATGCATTATACAAGTGCTCTGGATCCTAAATAGGTAATCTTTGCGCCTCTAAGGCTTCGAAGCTAACAAACCGGACCCCTTGGGCCTAGGTCGTTACAAGAACGGTGGAAGTACATATTTACTCTAAACTGTATATAATCTTTAGCATATTGTGAACTTGTTCTATCTCTCGAGTGAAAACTCAAATGTCTCGTGTGTAGGTGCTGGGAGGGTATGAGTGGGCAGGCTGCAATCCACTGCCCCCAATGTTCTGGCTTCTTCCTAAATTCTTCCCCATGCATCCAGGTCCTTTCCACTCAATTATTTTTTATGGAAAACACATTTCGTAAGATGCACATACTACTAAAACATTTCTCAAAGATTTCAAGGTGTTCATATTACATTAAATGCAGGCAAAATGTTAAGCTATTGTCGTTTACATGCCAATGTCTTATTTATATGGTAAGAGGTTCGTTGGTCGAATCACTGGATTGATTCTATCACTAAGACAAGAGTTATATTACGAGCCTTACCATCAAATTAACTGGAATAAAGCCCGGAATATAATTGCAAAGGTTAGTTGTATCCTAATCCTCGATCTATGCCACACCCTCATCAGCAATCCTCACAAAATGTACGCAACTAAGCCAATATTATTAGAACATAATTCTTCAAAGATAAGAGGAATACATGAGTTACTTTAATAATGAATCAAGAGTTTGTAACTTTAAGAGGTATAGCATGAAGTTCATTATAGGGTTAAATACATTTTTGTCCCTTGTAGTTTAAAAACTTTTTTTTGCCCCCTCGGTTTTTATTTTTTTCATAAATGATACCTGTGCTATGGGAAAAGACAGAGATGGTACCTCCGTCCATTTTTCCGCCCAAAACTAACTGATTTTCACGTCAGCGACACGTGACACTATTAAAATTGTGACACTTGGCCCCATATATATATATTAAAAATAAAAAATAAAATAAAATTGTAAGGGTGGCTCAAGGCCAGTTTTAGGAGTAGCCAAACTACCTCCATGGCTCTTGAGGGTGGTTCGGCCACCCCTAAGGGCCAAAATGGGGTGGCTTTTGGCCTGGGGGTGACTGAACCACCCCCGTGGCCCATGGGGGTGGTTCGACCACCCAAAGGGCGAAAACCTAATTTTTTATTTTTTTTTTATTTTTTTTTTCACTTTGGCCCTTGAGAGTGGCCGAACCACCCCCAAAACTGGGGTTGGAGGTAAAAAAATAAAGGTTTTAAACCACATGAGTGTAAAATATTTAACCCTTCATTATAAATAGAAGACAAATCCTTGTAGTGCATTCATAGGAGTCAATCAATTACACTTTCGTCTTTTGTGTTCTTATATGTTTTATAGAGCTACAAGCTAACACCAATTTTTGATATTGTGGATTTGACTTTGCTCGTGTGGGTAAGCCCACAAGGGCAATGCTTTGTCAAGAAATTAAAGAGGTGTGCTTTCTCCAGTCCAGATTATGTTCTCCTTTTCTTGGCAAAATATTGTCATGTTCTCATGTATAGTCAATACTTGTGTCCTCTTCTTTTCTTGAATTGAAATTTTCAAAAGCCAAAACCTTTTTTGTTTTAGCTTATACAATTTTTTTTTCCTCTCACAAAGCAACTATTTTTTTTTTCCTTTCCCCTTTGTTTTTTAGCCTACCAACTTTCTATTAACACTCATAAGGTGTGCGAACCAGTTTGCCTCATCCTAGTTTCATTCCCCCACCCCCCAAAAAAAAGGGACCACCACATCACTATCAGAAGACGTTGTCAAAGCACCGCCCAGTCTTGCCTCACCCCTGTCGGCCTTTCTGCCGTTAGACCACATCTCCTCCCGCACCAGCAGCCGCCACGTTCATTCTGCCACTCTTCGCACGCTGCTCACAAAACACCTTTTACACGCGCGCCAATCTAGTCCACAGAAACCGGATCTAATCTCAACCCGGTTCAATAGGGTTTCATGTCGGTTCTACACAGCCCATCAACCCGACCCATCTCGTTTTTGGCCAACCCAGCCCAATTCACTTGGTTTGGGGTCTCGCGGTCCATTCAATGACCCGGTTCACTGGGTTCAACCTGAACTATCGTCTCTAAGAACATTCTCAACTTTTTGGTTTGAGAAGTTTTCTTTTACTATTCTTTTTATTTCATCTTTTTATAGTGAATTTCCTCCGGGTCGTCTCCGCAAGTGAATGTAGGCTTATTAAGCCAAACCAGTTAAAGCTTGGTGTCTTGTGTGATTATGTTATTTTCTGCTTTATTGAGGATTCATAAAATTAGTTTTGTCACAACAATAATAAATAAAGATTTTGTAATGTGAGGAGTTACAGTATGTAGTTCATTATAAATAGAAAACAAATCCTCCTAGTGCATTCACGGGAGTCAGTTAATTACATTTTACTCTTTTGTGTTCTTAAGAAAAGCATTATCAAACAAGCAATCATGAAGATTCCTGGTGAAATTAATGCATACATAAAAATCGATCACTAAATTTGCTAATTTAGGAGGATCTCTACTATCCGCATCCCCTCATACAAGATATGATATGGGGATTCACCATGCAGCCGAGCCTGTTCTGACGCATTGGCCCTTTTCAATGTTGAGAGAGAATGCAGTAAAAACTACAATTGGTCATGTACATTATGATGACGATAACAACAAATACCTTTGCATTGGATGCGTTGAAAAGGTCAATAACTAGTTTACTAGTGTTGCATATACAATCAAAATGAGAGAAATATATATCAAAGTAATTGATTTGTCATCAATGAACTTAATTGCCAATGTTATTTAGTACAGGTATTATGTTTCATTGCCTGTTGGGTTGAAGATCCAAATGGAGAGGCATACAAGCTTCATCTAGCCAGGATTCCAGACAACTATTGGGTTGCAGAAGATGGCTTAAAAATTCAGGTTATATATATGATCAAGAAACATGTGTGCATGTTAATCATTAAGTCACATATACTTGAAGCATTTACTTAAAAGTCTAATCCAGCAAAATTTTGGACCATTTAAAGTCAAATATTTCATTTTGAAATGTACTAAATGATGCCTGATTTATCTGATGCAGAGTTTCGGCAGTCAGATGTGGGATGCAGGTTTTGCTATTCAAGCAATTCTCTCTTGTAATCTAAACGAAGAGTATTGGCCAACACTTCGTAAAGCACATGAATTTGTAAAGACTTCACAGGTCAGAATATGTCATGTATGATATACTCCTTCAATTGTTTTATCAAAGATATTGCTTTAACTTAATCATGGTATTTTTTAGATCCTAGAAAACCCTTCTGGGGACTTCAAAGATATGTACCGCCACATAAATAAAGGAGCGTGGACATTCTCGATTCAGGACCATGGCTGGCAAGTCTTTGTGACGCAGCAAATGAAAACAGAGGCTGGATTTCATAAACTCTCACTTCTGGCTATCCAAAATTCACTCCAACTACAAGAAAACAAACCCAACGTCTCATTGGGGAAAGAGGAGTCTCACCTCAGGAATAAACGCAGCAAATTTTATTCTTCATTCTCTGTCTTTTCTCCATTACAACATGGTTATAATAATCAAGAAACCCTACCTTATTACGCCTATGATTAAGCTGTCTAATGGCTGAAATAGGAAAAACAACCTTATTAGCCTAGGCTTGCTGTCCGCGTCTAATATCAAGCCTACAGTCACGTGGATACATGCCGCTTTGGGTTAGGACCTTTATTGAATAGCATAAAATAATTCCTTAAATGTGCCCAACGGTCTTGTTGACGCCGTCACTCTGACTGCACTGCTGAAGGGCTGAAGGTAATGTCTCAAATCTAATAAAATACAAGACCAAAACTAAACATTGTCAAGGTTTGTTTCAAAGGAGAATCTGACATTCAGCAAAACCTTCTCCTTTGCAAGTTGCAATTTTGTTCTCACAAATGCCTCCTGACCTTGTTGGGGAAAAATTGGAGACAGAGCGGTTTTATGATGCTGTGAATGTCATTCTTTCTCTACAAGTAAGAATTCAACCTTAAAAATTCTATTTTTGACTCAGTTAGCAGTTAAGCAAAAGCTGTTTTCTAGCTAAATTAGCAATTAAGCACAAGTTGTTTCCAAAATACTTCATATGAATAGTTGACTTTCTTTTAATTGCCACCACAGAGTAGCAATGGTGGTTTTCCAGCATGGGAGCCTCAAAGAGCACATGAATGGTTAGAGGTAACTTCTCAAAGCTTGATAAGTCTGTTCATACTTATGACAAAAATTGTCATATTTACCCAATGCTCGTTAACATAATTCTTGTACCTATTTTTGGATAAGTTCAACCCCACGGAGTTCTTTGAAGATACCCTTATTGAGCAAGAGTAAGAAACCTTCAGCACAACAACATTTACCAAGGTATTGCTCATATTAGTTTGCCTCCTAACAAAAAGCTTGTGTCACCTTATAGGTACGTAGAGTGCACTTCATCTGCAATTCAAGGTCTACAACTCTTTAAGAGTTCTATCCCAGGCATCAGAGGAAGGAAATAAACAGTAGCATTTCCAAAGGAGTTCAATTCATTGAAGATGTGCAACAACTAGATGGATCATGGTAATATGATTTTTTTTTTTCACACATAATTCTTGAAGAATACTGCTCTATATATAGCCTAGCAATCAAACTACTGCAGCAAGAAAGCCAGAACGCATGACGAAGACCCCCTAGGTGAACCCGCCGGCACTACCGAAGGACACGACCGCAGAACATCTCTAGGCCATACAAACACACTAGCCCGATCTACACACACATCTCGCTTGCCCTGTAAACAACACACCTAATTAAGCCCCTAATTCAAAATATAGTGTGACCAGCAAATTTAGAAATTGTGAAGCCAAACATATTTCATTTTTTGTTCATCTAAGGGGACAGTGCTTCCATTTCTAGATGCTATATCTTTTGTTTGAGATGAACTCCCAGCTTTGAGTAGAGCCGGTAGCAGATAAAGGATTAGAGAAAGGCCTTGTTGACTTTGTTTAGAGAATGGCAACCTAGTATAACAATAGGAGACTGAATCAAATTTTTACTTCTTTTCTTTTCTTTTCTTTCGATTGATGTTGTTCAATCGCACGAATACAAAGTTTGAACTCAAGGCCTATACTTTGATACAATGTTGAATAACCAGTTTTCCTAAAAATTAAGCTTTAGAGGAAATAAATAATTTAATTATTTAATTAATATTTTAGTATATGTTATTATTATTATTGAAGGAGAAAAGATCATTTTTATAGGTATGGTAATTGGGGGATTTGCTACACCTATGCTACATGGTTTGCTGTAGGGGCACTAGCTGCTTGTGGAAGAAATTACAAAAGTTCCCCTGCATTGCGTAAAGCTTGTGAATTTTTGCTATCAAAGCAGCTACCTAACGGTGGATGGGGAGAAAGTTATCTATCAAGCCGAAACAAAGTATGGAGCAATTTGTTTAAATTTGAACTTGGATTAGGATCTCCACAAATTTGCTTCGGACGGCAAATGTAAGAGAACTTCTATAAAACTCACTTGTCCAAACATGGGACGAGTTGTCCAAAACCTGCTCAGACATGTGAGCCCCATAAGGACTCTTTCATATTTATTGTCAGAATTGTAAATAATCCGAATAGCAAAATTTTTGAAGATCTCTCTTCAATGAATGTATACTACTAAACTAAATGAAAAAAAGAAGAAGAAGAAACAAGGTAAATGAAAGGAAATAACTCGAGTTTGTTTCATTGTATACCAGGTGTGGACAAATATAGAAGGCGACCGTGCAAATTTGGTCCAAACTGCATGGGCCTTATTATGCCTCATGGATGCTGGGCAAGTCGGTCCATCATTTTCTCTTCAAATGTTTAACTATTTGCAATGCATTATAACATAAGGATTTTTTTTTTTTGCATGAATAATTATAACATAGCACTTCTGCATAAGAACACCAAAGAAATATCACTGAAGAACTCTACATGTATATGAACAGAAAAATTAAGATTTACACAAATAAAGTCAAGAAAATCTTGAGCTTAAGTATTCAACTATGTCAAATTTTAGGAAGTACAAACGTACACCATATGTTGATTCTTAATGCTTTTGAAACTTTAGGCCGAGATAGACCCAACACCAATTCATCGCGGAGTAAGACTATTGATCGATTCACATATGGAAGACGGTGACTTCCCTCAACAGGTAATTCATGTCTATTTAGAACACAACACATTTAGATAAGTTGACAAAGTTTTCCTCCAATCTAGTTTGTTAAATTGAGATATATCTTTAAATCACGTGATTCTCACTTGCTTTAATAATATATGTCAATTTAATGAGTAGTACCTACTCTTCACATCCATTTTACACCGGCTGACATGACGTATTTTACATAGTTTTCGTTTTCTCTAAATGGCTGACATGGGAAGCCACTTAAAACATGCTACGTAGCAAGTGTAAAATCGGTGTAAAGAATAGCATTTCTTCTAATTCAATTTGAAGGAAAAAAATTGTCCATTTAAATGTGGTTGTGATTTTCCTTTTCTATTTTTATCAAAATATGTTTTAAAGTATTAATTTAATTTTTCAAGCATGGTATAATCGATGGCTATTGGCAACAGGAAATCATCGGAATATTTTTTTCGAAACTGTACACTAAACTACTCAGCAAGTAGAAACATTTTTCCGATATGAGCTTTTGGAAAATATCATAGGCGAGTTTTGTTTGCATGATAACCTGAATGCCCAAGCAAAGGATTGCATATTGAGCTTCATAAGCCCAAGTTAGCTTGAAAGAAAATGGTCTCTCCAATACTTTTACAACTTTCCAAATAAATGTAGATGTAAATTATGTCATAATTAATTTGATGCGAGACAAACAGCAACTCAATCGTGTGATGTAATATTATAATATATGTGGATGTCAAATGTGCAATATATACCACGTAATATAAACATTAAAATAGTTTTTTCATTTTTCTAAATTTTGAATGAGGGACTGTGTTAATTGCCTTTCTCTTTGCATTCAACTTCAAGTAAAGCAGCTGACTTCGAAAAAAAAAAAAAAAAACTACAATATACTTACTTTTAATATTTATACGACACCTTTCTTCCTTAAAAAAAGTAAGTTCTAAAGAGTTCGCTCTAGTGAATATCTCGCCAATGTCGCACGAATTCTCGTGTTTTGTCGAGCTAATATCACGCAAACTTTTTGTCAACACTTCGCTACTTCGCTCGAGCAGGCGTCATGCGAATGTCACGAAGAGTCATAATATATTGTGAGAATTCGTGTGATGCTTGCTTGAGCAAAGTCTCGGATTTCTTTGATATTATCCAACATTAAGTGGAATATAATTACGAAGATATAATCAAAGTAACAAAAATATTTAACGTACAAGAGAATTCCTTTCATATTATATCTTGGGTTACACACTTAATTTTAACTCCATCAATTACCACTTATTTATACATGTTCTCACGAACTACCACATATCACATTCAACCGTCTCAAACTATCATTTTTTGGTAAAAAATTCATTTCCTAAATTAAACTGTTAAATCAAACGAAATCCCGATCACATGCATAACACATGCGTTTTTTAGACTTGCAATAACGAAAATACCTCAAATAATATATATATATATATATATATATACACACACACCGAATAGATATTGATTTTTTTTTATATTAATTTAATTTTCAATCTTAATATGTCTTTTTCATGCTTTGTCCCTATATCTTAATATATTTCTAATTCTAATTACTTTTATCTATTCCGATAAAAATTTATGGCTATATCCGTGCTTACAAGTTATGTTTATATGATTTAAATGATAATTAATTTTTATAAAATTATTTATTGATTTTGTTTGTTATACTTTCTGAATATTTTTAAACACTTTTGATTCAAGTCCATCTTTTAATCATGCTCCTTATGAATCCAAATCCTATCTCCATCCATCGTCACCAGTCAATTTTATATGGCTTTGACTGACATATAGTGTCATAGATATTGGTTGATTGTTGACATGGATCAATATTGCATATATGGTCCAAAATGTCTATTAAGTTCTAGTCTCATTGACATTATCAGGTTTGATTGCTTTTCAGCCAAGTCTCCATTTGGTTTATTGTCAACTCACATAGGCCTTGTTTGGTAAGGGAGTGTGTGTTTGGAGTAGTAGTAAGAAGTGATAGATTTGATATAAAATAAAATAAAATAATAAAATAAATGTATGGAAAAGTAAAAAAAAAATTATTGTAGTGAATTTTTTTATTTAAATTGTAATAAAAAATTATTGATGTAATATAAAGTTAGAATGTTTCGAAGTTGATTGTTTTTTAAAAAAAGTGAAGAGGAGGAGGGAGAATTTTCTCTCCCTTACCAAACAAGGCCATAATGTCTCGATTTAAACTACCCAATTGAGACATGTACGGTGGGGCAAGTTATGCTGACTTTCTCAATCAAGAAGAAATTCATCTTTTAATTTTTGTTTTGTTTTATGGTTTGTAATTTTTTTTAAAGGAATCAGGCGAAAGTACAACACTCAATAAAAATAATATTAAAAATATAATGAGAAACTTTTTCAATTAGAACAAGTTTTTCCCTCATAAATAACATGATTGACATTTCATTCTCAGGTATCCTATAGTATCCTCAAATTGATTGAAAAACAATAAAGAGGGTTCAAACATTTTCCGAACTCAAGGTTCTGTTCATGAAGACTATGCAGTGGACATCCCATCAATCACATATTGCATATACAAAGTCAAAATTTGAGACTAGTAATATGATGAGGCCAAGTACTAGATCTTTATTGCCTTTACTAAACGTGTGGGTTCACCATATTATTTATCAAATGTGTTTTTAACGAAATAATAACATCAACACATCTAAACACGGTTTCAAATAAGCTTTTCATCCCCCCATCGTCCCAATAAGTCGATTGACATATATAGCTTAGTGGGAAAGAAAAATATATATTAATTAACAGATAAAAATATTTTTATTTGTTAAAGTTTTTTTCTTCTCCTTTTTATTTTATTTTTATTTTTAAAATAAAAATATTAACAAAATAACCTTAAAAAAATTACCTACTCCATAAATTAAATAAAACATAAACTAATACGTGGAATTAAAAACCTAAATAAAATTAAAGGACCCAACAAACACTACAAAAAAAGGCAAATTCTGGATTACAGACGATTTAGATGAACCGTCTGCAAATATAAATTTTCAGACTGTTTTAATGAAACCGTCTGCAATTTCGTTTTTAAATATATACCACTCATCCATATATATTCCATGTCATCGATCCACACCATAAAATAACATAAACATCTCAACCGTCTCTTACATTTATATCAATGACTCATAACACCCACATGCAATCTGCACAATTTCTCCTTTTACATTATTCAGAGACTTGGCCGAGAATTCCCAAGAGGCAGGCTGACGTGCAGGTATCATTCTTCTTCTTCTCTCTTCGGCCGGCGACTGAAGACGGGCAATGGGATCTCGACGGAATGGCGAGATCGGGACGACGAGAACGGAAAGGCGGGAGAGAGTGCCGGATCTGTCAAACCCACGCCGGTGTGCGTGGGTTTCCGGCCGGATCCGGCGAGGTCGCTGGGTTTTCTAGCCGGATCCGGCCGAAACCGGGTTTGGGTCGTTTTGGGTTGGATCGGACCGTAGCTGACGGGTTGGTAATTGGGGTGGGTTTCAATGATTGTTATGGGTTGGAGCTGACCGGTTTTTTTGTTTTGATTGTTTGAGATATTATATTTTTTGGTTGATTGCTGAAAGGGAGGTTGTTGGCTGTGGCTGTGGCTTAGTTTCTCTCGGAGTGGAAGAGAAATAGAGGAAGACGATGGCGATTTGGTGCGGCTGAATGGTGGTGACCGGAGCTGATTTTCGGTGGATATTTCTGGACTCCGGTAGAGAACGTAGCTTTGAGCCTTTGACTGCTGGACAAATAATAATAATAATAATAATAATTATTACTATATTAAAAAAACAAAAAAAATAATAATAGGTTCTGGACGGTTTTTCCCAAAACCGTCCAGAATTTTTATGGACGGTTTGGGCCAAATCGTCTGTAATTGCGGACGGTTTGGCCCAAACCGTCCAGAAATTCATTTAGCGACATTATATCCTAGACGGTTTTAAACCGTCTAAAAAAAACCGTCTGGAATTGATTTCGGACGGTTTTTTTTGCATCTAGAATTTGCTTTTTTTTTTTTTTTTTGGTAGTGAAACTATTAATGGAAGTGTTCCGTAGCAGTCCCTCTTACAGAATGATGGAAGCATATTTATACCTTGAATTGTATATAATCTTTAGCATAAAATGTCTCGTTTCATGTATAGGTACTAGGAGTGTATGAGTGGTCAGGCTGCAATCCAATGCCCCCATAGTTCTAGCTTCTTCCAAAAATCCTCCCCATTCATCCAGGTTTTTTCCACTCACATCATTTTGCTAGAAAGCACATTTAAAAATATGTATGTAGTACTAAGACATTTATCAGAGAGTTCGACTTAATGCATGTATCTGATACTCAAACATTACATGAAATGCAGGTAAAATGTTATGCTACAATCGCTTGGTTTACATGCCAATGCCTTATTTATATGGGAAGAGATTGTTGGTCCAATCACTGGATTGATTCGATCACTAAGACAAGAGTTATATAACGAGCATAACCATCAAATTAACTGGAATAAAGCCCGGTATACAGTTGCAAAGGTTAGTTGAGTCTTAATCCTTTTGCAATTCGTTTTTATCAGAAACCTATATGTCACATCTTGCTTATTTGCAATCTTCGCAAAGTTTTTGCAAAATGCGTTCAAAAAAGACAATATCATTATCCCATACATATTCTAATTGCACAAGCAATTATGTAGATTTCTGGTGAAATTAATGCATACATAAAACTCACCCAAGTTGCTAATTCATGAGGATCTCTATCATCCGCATTTCCTCATACAAGATATGCTATGGGGATTTCTTCACAATGTAGCGGAGCCTTTCATGGTGTATTGGCCCTTTTCAATGTTGAGAGAGAAGGCACTAAAAGCTGCAATTGGTCATGTACATATATATATATATATATATATCAATGCAGGACCATGGTTGGCAAGTCTTTGACTGCACCGCTAAAGGGCTGAAGGTAATGCCTCAACTCTATCAAAACACATGACCAAAACTACACATTCTCGAGGTTTGCTTAAGAGGAGAATATGACATTTGGCAAAACCTTCTCTTTTGCAGGTTGCATTCTTGTTCTCAAAAATGCCTCAAGACCTAGTTGGGGAAAAAATTGAGACAGAACGGTTTTTTGATGCCATGAATGTCATTCTTTCTCTACAAGTAAGAATTCAACCTTACAAATTCTATTTTTGACTTAGTTAGTAATTTAGAAAAGTTGTTTTATAGCTATTATGTTTAAGCTTTCCCAAATGCTTCACATGAATAATTGATTTTCTTTCAATTGGCACTACAGAGTAGCAATGGTGGTTTCCCAGCATGGGAGCCTCAAATAGCATATGGTTGGTTGGAGGTAACTCCTTAAACCTTGATAAGTCTGCTCATACTTATGACAAAAATCATCTTCTTTACCCAACACTCGTAACATAATTTTTGTATCTATTTTTGCAGATGTTCAATTCCTCAGAGTTCTTTGAAGAAGCCCTTATTGAGCGAGAGTAAGACCTCTTCGATCCGCACAACAACATTTACCACAGTATTTCTCATATTTTCCTCCTAACAACAAGGTCGTGTCACCTTATAGGTACGTAGAGTGCACTTCATCTGCAGTTCAAGGCCTGGTACTCTTTAGGAAGATTTATCCTAGGCACCGGAGGACGGAGATAGACAGTAGCATTTCCAAGGGAATTCAGTACATTGAAAACGTGCAAGAACATGATGGATCATGGTAATATGTTTTTTTTCCACGTTAATTCTTGAAGAATACTGCTCTATATATAGCGGCAATTTTTTTTATTTTTGGAAAAAAAAAATGACTATGTTTAGACATACAAAACAATGGTAGCCTACATTAGGTATAACAATATGAGAGTGCATCAAATTTACTTATAGGTTTTTTTTTTTTTTTTTTTTATGCCTAACATGTAGAATATTTAATTGAAATAGATGGTAAATTACGAAGCAAATGTTCGAGCTCAAGACATTTACCCCGATACCATGTTCAATCACTCGTTGTCCTAAAAACTTAAATTTATTAGAAATCATGAATGTAATTATTTAATTAGTATTTTTACACATGATAGCGTTATTGAAGTAGTAAATATCATTTTTACAGATTTGGTCATTGGGGGATTTGCTACACCAATAGTACATGGTTTGTTGTAGGGGCACTAGCAGCATGTGGAAGAAACTTACAAAAATTGTCTTGCAATTCGCAAAGCTTGTGAATTTTTGCTATCAAAGGAGCTACCTAATGGTGGATGGGGAAAAAGTTACCTATCAAGCCAAAACAAGGTATGGAACAGTTTCTTTCAATTTGAATTTGGATTCGGATCACCCCTAATTTGCTTCAAACATTAAATGTAAGAGAGCCTTTTATGAAATTCTCTGATCTAAACAAGAGGCAGGTTGTTTAAGACCTATTCGGACACGTAGGTCCCATGAGGGCTTTCTTATATTTATTGTCTGAATTGTCAACAATCTGTCCAATGAATGTACACTACCAAAAAAAAAAAAAAAAAAGAAGAAGAAGAAAGGAAAATGAAACCAAAGAATTCAATTTTTTTTTTCTTTACAAAACAGGTGTGGACGAATATAGAAGGCAACCGTGCAAATTTGGTCCAAACCGCATGGGCCTTGTTATCCCTCATTGATGCTGGACAGGTCGGTGCATCCTTTTCTCTTTAACTATTTGCACTGTACTAGAACATAGCATTGTTGCAGAGGACCAAAGAATGTAATGCATTAAAGAAAGAAGAAATATCACTAAAGAAGTCTTCATGCATATATATGAATAGAAAAATTAAGATTTACACAAATACATTCAAGAAAGTCTGAAGAACTGTGTGAAATTTTAGGAAGTACAAACATACCCCCATATGCTGATTCTGAGTGTTTTTACAACTTTAGGCTGAGATAAATCCAACACCAATTCTTCGTGGAGTAAGAGTATTGATCAATTCATAGATGGAAGATGGTGACTACACTCAACAGGTAATTCATGTCAATCTAGAATCCAACATGTGTTCTTAGAGTACGTGATTTCTACACGGATTTTAAAAAATGCATGTGGGAATCCCATACTCTGTGAATATCTCTAAGAACAGATGTCAGTTTAATAGATTGGTTTAGAAGAATTTCTTTAAATCCAATTCTTAAAAAAAAAACTTTATTCATTTAAGTGTCTTTTAGTTGGGCTAGTTATGTTTTCCTTTTCTTTTTATCAAAATAAAATTTTACCTATTAATTTATTTTTTCACGCATAGTGTAATCGATGGTTATTGGCAATTGGAAATCACTGGAGTATTTATGCAAAACTGTACACGAAACTACTCATCATATCGAAACATTTTTCCGATATGGGCTATTGGAGAATATCAGAGGCAAGTTCTGTTTGCATGATAATTTGAATGCGCAAGCAAAGGATTGCATATTGAACTTGAGGAGCCCAAGTTAGGTTGAAAGAGAATGGTGTATCCAATACAATGCAGCTATATTGTAAGTACATAACAAATGTTGAGAATACTTTTACTAAATAAATGTAGAAAATTGTCTACTACTTGAAAGATGTAAATTATGTCATAATTATTTTGATGTAAGACAAACAACAACTCAATCATGTGTATGTAATATAATATATATTTGTATTTTAAATGTGCAATATCACGTAATATAAATGTTGAGATTTGTGTATGAATCTAAAGAAAGAGAATAGCGAAAGCATGAGAGAGAAAAGAGAGAGATTTTACGTCGTTCGGTCTATGACCTATGTCCACAGGATAAAGTCCAAAGGGCTACATTGTGCTCTTATTAACTTGATTGTCTACAATACAAAGGTCTCTATTTATAGGGTTTAGAGTAAAAACTAATATGGTAATCAAATCATGCTGATTTGATTACAATTCACCGTAAATAGAGAATATTACAATATTAACCAAATATGGAATATATGGAAAATATATTATATTTTCCATATATTCTAACATTCCCCCTCAAACTCAAGGTAGAAGATTCTGGAACCTTGAGTTTGAAATTAGAAGCCGGATTTAAATGCAACCGAAGTTGATGGTTGGATCAAAATGGTGTCGACGAGAAAGGCTGAAAGTGACGGCTGAAGAACGAAGACTAGCCGTTAATCCCGTGAGGGGCCAAGTTGCAACTGACAATGATGTTCAAAGAACAGAAATTAGCTGTCAATTTTGTGAAGGGCCAAACCACATTGTGCTAAAAGGCTGAAGGAGATAGCCGGAGAATGAAAAATATCCATTAATCCCACGAGGGGCCAAATCGCAACTTACAATGATGGTTGGAAACAGAAATTAGCCGTTAATCCTATGAATGGCCAAACTATATTGTGCCAAGTTTTGCTAATGAATTAAGCTGTAGATCACAACAAAATAGGCAAAAACAAATCCAAAAGAGGGGTTTTTTTTTTTTTTTTTTGAGTTTGCTAGAAAGTCGGTCAGAGAGTGGCGGCAGGCGGTGGAGGACTATGGCTGCTAGCGGCCGGCAGCGGATGGTGGTGGCAGTGAATGCTTGGTCCTTGAATTGGGCTGAGAATGGAGCCTAATAGAATAGGCAATTGGGCTGGTTTAATTGGGCCACAAATAGACCAAAACCCATGGACCATTGAATATGGTCTGAATCAAAATTAAGTGAATCGGGTTTAACTCAATAGATCAGGTTGACAAATAAAAAGACCGGTTACATTGGTGATCTGGAATAAAGGGACCTGGGTCTAACCCGGTTGGCCTGGTTGAAAAATTTGGACTAGGTTTAGAGTGGATCGGATCTGATCCGCTTGTTCGGGTAGGGCTGATGTGGCAGGTAGCAGGGGAGAATTTCATTAGGAGGATGTTCTTCACGCGTTTTATCGGCGGCTGGGCTCAGGCGCGTGAAGCCCTATGGACGCGTGTCTGATGTTACCTGGTAGAGATCTTGGCGGATTTGAAATCTGCGGCGTTGGATCTACCGATTGGCAGGGCCACAGATGCAATTTGTTGAACACGATGGCGCGTGGGCCAGAATGCTTGAAGACGTGCTCGGCTTGTGGCGGCGCGTGAGGGAGAGAACGGCAGAGTTTTTTTCACGAGAGGGAATTCCTGTACTTTGCGAATATGTTTCTGGACTTATTGTTCCAAAACTACAAAAAGGCTGAAAAGAACTCCAAACAGCGACTACCGTCACAAGAAAGAGCACCGAAAAATCGCAGGAAGAACGCCGAAAATTTGTCGGAAGGACACCAGAAAAAATCCTGCAGGCCATAGGTCTGTAGCTCTAATACCATGTTGAGATTTGTGTATGAATCTAAGAAAAGAGAATAGCGGAAGCATGAGAGAGAAAAGAGACAGAGATTTTATGTGGTTCGGTCTATGACCTATGTCCATAGGGTAAAGCCCAAAGGGTTACATTGTGCTCTTATTAACTTGATTGTCTACAACACAAATATTCATATTTAGACGGTTTAGAGTAAACACTAATATGGTAATCAAATCATGCAATTCACCGTAAATAGAGAATATTGCAATATCAAACAAATATGGAATATATGAAAAATATATTATATTTTCTGTATATTCTAACAATAAACATTATAGTTTGCTCTTATTTGTTTTTGTCATCTTGGGAGTAGAAATAAAGAGTAATTCTACATGTCATATAAATTTCATCAAGTATCCATCAAATAATGAGGTGGCTTTTAAAATTATCATTGGGCATATGATTGATTAAATAGTGATTTTAAAAGTCATCTCATTATTTGATGGACACTTAATGGACATTTACATGACATGTAGACTTATTCAGAAATGAAACATCGCAACCCCATGGCAAATTGTGAGAGTAATTATACATGTCACATAAATGTCCATCAAGTGTCCATCAAATAATGAGGTGGCTTTTAAAATTACAATTTGATCAAATTCACCATTTGATCAATTTTATGCACAATGGTAATTTTAAAAGCCACATCATTATTTGATAGACACTTGATGGACATTTATATAACACGTAGAATTACTCAAATTGTGAACATGGTAAAAATTAAAATATTGAATGGGAGACTGCAAATAGGATGAGACTTAGAGAAGAATAATTTAATTTCCTCAAATAATTATTACAGATCCCTTCTTTTCAAGGATAAGCCAAAATCATAGTATTATTTTGACCTAGAAGAATTCAGAAACTAATGAAATGATATAGAAAAATAATAATAAATTTAAAACTCTTTTACAACTTCTTGACAATGTTAATGTATTAACATGTGATTGAAATTCAAACCACGTACGTCGGTCATCGGTCACTAAAAAAAAAAAATTAAAACCCTCTAAACACTTGTTAACACGTGTCAAACAAATAATAAAAGAGTTGTAGGTTTATTATTTTTTTAATAGAAATTATATGAATACAAAGAAGAAACAAACAATTAAACAAATAATCCTTTCAATTTACAGTATCCTCCGTTCTGGGCCATATAACGAGACATGTCAAAAATAATTTATTGCTTGTAAGAATTGTATGAGTATGACCTTTAACAAATTTTTGATTACTTGAATAATTAGCATTACAGCAATTGGTCGACAGTACGTACTGACTTCCGGCTTCAATTCCACGATAACTACGCCTGTCCAATAAAGAACCTTCGTTTACTTCTTAAACAAGTATTATCTAGAGTAAGATCTTAGACTTGACTTCTTACAGACTGAAACCCAGAAATAAATATATGATCAACAACAGCAACACAATGCAAGTAGGAAGACAAAAAAATTACCATTAATTGGTAGAACAATTGACTGTGTGCTGATGCAGGACTGGAAGTGCTTGCAAATTAAAGAGACAAGAATTTAGCAAATGAGCTTGCTGGAATTGGCCGGTAGGAGATAGCTCAAATGCTATGAATAAAAGAGAATAATGTTAGAGCATTCACATGGTGGCTGCCACTCTTTATAATGGATTATTCTATAACCATTTGCCATGTGTTACACATTCATCTAACATTTCCCTACTGCGAATATTCACTACACACCACGAGCCCCTTCATGGGTATCGTTTCACGCCGGGATTAATCATGGGACGGTTACTGATGTAGTTTAAGAGGGGATTCAGTGTGGAGTTGTTTAGCAATTCTCGGGTCAGTTGGTTGATGGACCGGGTATCGGGTCCACTGGCCCAACAACCATAAAAAACTAAAAAAACTCAGAATTCCTCCTTTTATTTTTCCTTTCTAAAATGGATGATGAAACTAGAATTGTAGATCAAGTTATTGTGGGATGAGCCTTTGGTGCAATGAGTCTCATTTGTATAAGCAAAATTTAGTTGATAGTATAAATTAAAACTTCAAATCTTTAATTCACTTTGTCCGCCAAAGCATTATTAAATATTTTTTAATTTCCAGTAATCGAATTAGTTATTACATGATGATTCGTCATTAAAGCTAACTTCAATTACAAAATTAATAATAATAAATAAATTAAATTAAATTAAGTTGGTTAAGATTCGTTTGGATTTTCGATTTTAAAATAACAATTTTAAATATATGATTTAAAAACATGATTTTTTTTTAAAAAAAAAAAGATAAGTGGGTGGCAAAATCGTGATTTTTAAAAAAACAAGTTAACAAGTTAAAAGACTTTTAATTCGAGTAGTAGGTGTAGACAACGACATATTTAGTTTCTTTGTTTATAATAAATATAGGATTAGATTCTAAACACTACATAAATCTATTCCAGTTAATCATATAGGTTGGCAATTGATTAGGCAGCATGTGTGGTGGCCGGGTGTGAAACATGTAGGGATTAATATTCTTATCCTATTGCATAAGTATGTGAATGTAGGGAGGTGCGTTCTACGTGTTCGCGCAGGTTTTTTTTATTCATCTGAAAAAAAAAAAAAAAAAAAAACCCTTATTTATTCAGACTGTTCAAATACCTGTCTGAACGTATATCTCCCTACATTCACATGCCCCTATTTTATTGCAATTCTATATGGCAAAAGTCGGAAAAATATTATACCGGATCTCAATCCGTATAATACCCAGGGCCCGTCGCACAATGACATTTATCCTGCCTGCATGTTATAGGTGGCGGCAAGTAGTCTACATTAGCTACAAGGCTCTCAGGATGCTGACCTTTTCAAGCACAAATAGTCTACATTAGTTAGATGACACTGTAAAAGAAGACAAAAATAATAACCGTCTTTCCATGTATATTTGTGATGAGTAATGCTAAGGAGTAGGGATTATTTTTTTATTCTTCTAAATTGATGTGGCTCTTAAAATTATCATTAGATTTATAATGAATTACTATTAAATTTTGGTCTAATTGTAATTTTAAAAGCCACATCTATTTTAGGAGGATAAAAAAGATGGTCATTAGCCTTACTCGTTTGTGATGCATTCACACCCGGGTAAACAAATGGCATTTTGGCCGGCCCGGATGTAAATTTGGATAAAAATGTAGTTGTATTCAGTTAGTTACTTTAGTTCAAAATATGGTGAGTTGTTATCGTGTTCATCAAATTTGCTGAGCACTATAGCTCACCAAATATCCTCAAAATAATGAACCACCTATTGATCGAGGGTGTTTTTTCCTTCACTTTTTCTTTTTCCTTTTTATTTTTTTATTTTTATTTTATAAATAGGGTTATTTTGGTCATTTTTACTTCTTCAATCACAGAAGGGGTGATTGAAAGGGGCTGATACATCGGATATTGATATTACAAATTTTTTAAGTTTGGAGGATATTGAAAAAGCCGGTAGTCTACTAGAAGGGCAAGTGAAATTCTCCCTTTATATAATAAAATAAATATTTTACTATTATATTATTATTTAGAAGAAAAAAAAAGGTCCAATGATGATTGTTGATATACATACATATATCATCTATATATAAATCAGTCAATTCTAAGATTAATAAGTAAATTGTAAAAAATAACCTTTCGTAATGGACAACTATATATGACTCTATATGGTGTTTCCTTAGACAGTTTAACAAAAGAATTTAGGGTTAAATATCTTTTTGGTCTTTAAGTTTTTGGCAACTTTATTTTTTAGTCCTTAAGTTTTAATTCGCATAAACAAGGGGTGGCTCCTCGACCAAAATGGCTAATCATTTTCTGTGCTTTAATTTAAAATTCCACTTTTTTGTCCACAAAATTGTAATGGCAAACGAAACCGAAAGCTTGCTAACACCCAGCAAACATATTTACCTACCACCCGATCTCTCTCTCTCTCTCTCTCTCTCTCTCTCTCTCTCTCTCTCTCTCTCTCTCTCTCTCTCTCTCTCTCCTCTCTCTCTCTCTCTCTCTCTCTCTCTCTCTCTCTCTCTCTCTCTCTCTCTCTCTGTGCTTATATATAGGGGGAGAGCGATCTTCTCTGGACGTGCCACTCTCTTGCTCACTCAGAATTTATTCCTCTCAAAAACATTCAAGGTATTCAAGAAATTATCAATCATGAGCCTCTCTTTATTTTCATCGAGTCGATATATATCTCCGTCCATTTCGGTGGCCGACGAACACATGGCCAACTTCTTTTTACAAGTTACAGTGCTCGCTGCATAATTTCTACATACTCGTTTCATATATATATACTCTCTTGCTCCCTCAGATTTTATATTCCTCTAAAAAACTTTCAAGATATTCAAGAAATTATCAATCATGAGCCTCTCTTTATTTTCATCTAGTCAATATCTCTGGCCATTTCGGCGGCGAACACATGGTCTCCTTCTTTTTGCAAGTTACAATGCTCGCTGCATAATTTCTACATACTCGTTTTATATATATATATATATATATATATATATATACACACCTAGTTGTTTTTGGCAATATATATACTTGAAAATCATATATATTAATGTGTGGAATGTATACATAGAGGATGTGGAAGTTGAAGATAGCGGAAGGAGGGCCGGGGCTAGTGAGCGGAAACAATTTCATCGGGCGGCAACAATGGGAATTCGACCCTGATGCCGGCACTCCCGAAGAACGTGCTCAAGTTGAAAAGGCTCGCCACGAGTTCAAGAATAATCAATTTCGGACAAAACAAAGCGCTGATCTTTTCATGAGGATGCAGGTACATTTACAAAGATATAAGTTTATCAAAGATATATAAACCAGTTTGGAATATTGTTTGAAAGCTATTGGATGAAGCCAGTTAGTAAGAGTGAAAATACGGCCGGACAGATAATAAGAGTGAAAATGCTTGACCTTTGACCTTAGAGGCATGAGGCATCCATTTGTTTTAGAATTTAATTTTCTCAATTTTATTTCTAATATATACGGATATACCCACTTGCCATTTGTCAAATGGTGATTAAAAAATATGATCGTCAATAAGTGTATTAATGGGAATTCCCACGACGTCTATATTGGAAAATATACTCGCACAACCATAAGCTTGTTTGGGAGTGCAACTTTTTGAAAAATTGTACGTGAATGTTGAGATATTTTTTTTTTTTTAAAAAAAAAAATTATGTTTGGTTAGTTTACGAAATAAGTGTTAGGTAACGGTCTTCATTTTAATGATTGATATAATAAGCGCCATATATATATATATTTTGAAAGAATAATAAATGCCATATTAGTAATGCTAGTATCTCTAAAAAAATGATGTAACTTTTAAAATTAATATTGAATTTGTGAACATGATGTGTCATTTAGACTATCACGTGACCGTTTACATCTTAGTGACTGATGTGATAAGTGTCAAATTAGTTTATAATGAACTTATAATAAAAAATCTAGCACTCCTAACAACACTCATTATATTTTCTTTTAAAATGATAAATATATGTTATTCTTATGAGTAATGCTAGATTCTAAAAAGAGATGATGTGTTTACAACTTCTATATAACTCTTGTACAACTTCAACATTTTTTTAAAAAAAAAAAAATCAATAATTGGATATGTAGGACTCACATTGAAAAAAATTGTTAGAGTTGTATAAGAGTTTTATAGAAGTCGTAAACGAATAATATAACTTCTAAAAAATACATTTGTATCCTACAAATATCTCACAAAGTTGACGTGGCAAGGTTCTAATAGCACATGGGTTTTGACAAGTGGTACCAACAACACCAGTTAAGCTGATATCCAACTAGCACACGGGGCAAAGGATTAAGTTGGGCTTGGAATTAGTTTCCCACATTTGTTTCCATCATAATAAGTGTTACGAGAACTGTTAGGTTAGTTTTTAAAAAACATGTAATAAAAAACTGTAGTACCCTTGGGTATTAGTAGTACACATATTTTTATATAGACATTTAGATATTGACCACAATCACGTCAGCCACTAATTAATTAAATTGACAGAAAAATTTAATTATTTAGTAGCTAATATAATAAGTGTCACGTAGATTACAATATCAATTTATAAGAACTTATAGTAAATTTGTACTACCCTTAGCAATATTGATGTTTTTATTTCGACATTTAGATATTGATTGCGGTATCAATTATTAGAATAACTTTATTATTAGGCCAAGCTCAAACTATGTTATTAACTCACAAAATGCTTCAATATTATGATTATATGGTTGCGATTTGTGTTAGAATCTAGAAAATTTTAATAGTGAGGACTTAACTTATTTTTCACTTGGACATATTTCTCTGTTTGATATGGAAAACTCACAGCTTAGGAAGGAGAACCCATGTACACCAATTCCACCACCGGTGAAAGTGAAAGAAACAGAGGTGATAACAGAGGAAGCAGTGATCACTACATTGAGAAGAGCAATAAGCTTTTACTCCTCCATTCAAGCTCACGATGGCCACTGGCCAGCTGAATCTGCTGGCCCCTTGTTTTTCCTCCAACCCTTTGTATGTATTTTTCTCACCATTGTACAAAACTGCATATTTATTCTGTATTTTATTTTTCTTTCACTCAGATATAAAAATGCATGCATTAACTGTTACACATCTTGATTCTCACATGCATTTGGTACATGTTTGGAGGAAATTTTTTGATCCATAACATATTAATTAATATTCCTTGCCAACAAAAAGACAAAAAAGAAAAAGGAAAAAATGGCCAAATAATTTTTTATTTTATTTTTTTATTTTTCCAAAAAAATGGCCAATATGTTTGGCTATATTGGAATGGATAAATAAACCAACCCAGTGATTTGCTTATTAACTCTAAATTAATTTCATATTATTATGATATGTAGGTAATGGCATTATACATCACTGGAGGTCTCAATGCTATTTTTTCACCAGCACACCAGAAGGAAATTATTCGATACTTGTATAATCATCAGGTATTATTGGTATTATTATTATTTTGAATTTAAGTTTGTGTATAAAGGCCTAGAAAACCAAAAAGTGAGATAATTTATAAACTTGTGTATTTGTTGGACATGCAGAATGAAGATGGAGGTTGGGGATTCCATATAGAGGGTCACAGCACAATGTTTGGGTCAACTTTGAGCTACATTGCCTTGAGAATACTTGGAGAGGGACCTGAAGATGGTGAAGATGGGGCTATGGCTAGAGGCCGCAAGTGGATCCTTGACCATGGTGGTTTAACAACTATTCCTTCCTGGGGAAAGTTTTGGGTCACGGTATAACTATTTGAAACCATTAACTTAATTATGTTAGTTTTATCTGGCTAACACTTCAAATTATAAGGATAGATTCACATCCCATAAATGAAAATTAAAATCAGTATTTCATTTCATTTTGTTTGTCAAGTGAGAACTCAAATGTCTCTTCTCAATCATGTGTAGGTACTAGGAGTGTATGAGTGGTCTGGTTGCAATCCATTGCCCCCAGAGTTTTGGCTTCTTCCTAAAATCCTCCCCATGCATCCAGGTTTTTTTCACTCAATTATTTTTGCTGGAAAGCACATTTCATAAGATGTAAATAGTACTGCCACAGTTATCAAAGAGTTAGCCTTAGTGCATGTATCTGATACCCAAGGTGTTCATTACATGAAATGCAGGTAAAATGTTATGCCATTGTCGCTTGGTTTACATGCCAATGTCTTATTTATACGGGAAGAGGTTTGTTGGTCCAATCACTGGATTGATTCAATCAATAAGACAAGAGTTATATAACGAGCCTTATCATCAAATTAACTGGAATAAAGCCCGGAATACAATTGCAAAGGTTTGTTCAATCTTAATATATATATTTTTTATTTATTTATTTTTTTTGTTTTTTTTTTTTTGCATTCCTTTTGACATTAAATGTATACATAAAACTCACCCAAGTTGTTAATTTAGGAGGATCTCTACTATCCGCATCCCCTCATACAAGATATGCTATGGGGATTTCTTCACCATGTAGCCGAGCCTGTCCTGAAGCATTGGCCCTTTTCAATGTTGAGAGAGAAGGCACTAAAAGCTGCAATTGGTCATGTACATTATGAGGATGAGAACAGCAAATACCTTTGCATTGAAAGTGTTGAAAAGGTCAATAACTAGTGTTGTAGTTTTGCATATACAATCAAAATGAGGGAAATATATATATATATATATATATATATATATATATATATATATATATATATATCAGAGTATTTTATTTGTCATCAATGAACTTAATTTTCATGCTTAATTGTATTATAGGTATTATGTTTGATTGCCTGTTGGGTTGAAGATCCAAATGGGAAGGCATACAAGCTTCATCTAGGCAGGATTCCAGATAACTATTGGGTTGCTGAAGATGGCTTAAAAATTCAGGTTATATATATGATCACCCATTGCCTTTTTCAGTTACTAGTCTTTTGTGGAACATGAACAAACCATAATTGTCACATCCAAAAAAATGTTTGCATGTTATTGCAGTCACATATACTCGAAGCATTTACCCAAAAGTCAAGCCTGCAAAATCGTGGTCCATTTAAAATCAAATTTTTAATTTTGAAATGTACTAAATGATACCTGGTTTATCTGATCGATGCAGAGTTTCGGCTGTCAGATGTGGGATGCGGGTTTTGCTATTCAAGCAATTCTCTCTTGTAATCTAAACGAAGAGTATTGGCCAACACTTCAGTAAGCACATGAATTTGTAAAGGCTTCACAGGTCAGAGTATATGTCATATACTTCTTACATTGTATTATCAAAGATAATGCTTTTAATTAATCATGTTATTTTATAGGTCCCAGAAAACCCTTTTGGAGACTTCAAAGCTATGTATCGCCACATAAGCAAAGGAGCATGGACATTCTCGATGCAAGACCACGGCTGGCAAGTCTCTGATTGCACTGCTGAAGGGCTGAAGGTAATCAAACTACATGACTATAACTACACATTCTCGAGGTTTGTAACAAAAGAGCATCTGAAATTTGGCAAAACCTTCTCTTTTGTAGGTTGCAATCTTGTTCTCACAAATGCCTCCGGACCTTGTTGGGGAAAAAATGGAAGCAAAGCGGTTTTATGATGCTGTGAATGTCATTCTTTCACTACAAGTAAAAATTTATCCTTATAAATTATTTTTGACTCAGTTAGAAATTAGGCCCTTTTTTTTTTTTGTCATATGATATTTTTTGGTAAAAGTTTATTTAGCTGACCAAGGAAAATAAACTTTACGTGGCTTAAAATAATTTATGCTTCTCATATGCGTAAATCATTATTTGTCGCTCTCCTACACCCCCGAACAAGCACTTGTGATAGGGCCTCTTATGCTGTCTACCTGCTCGAACACCTGCTCGGACAGGTGTGCTGTACAAGAGCTATCTCAGAATTGCCTTTCCAAATTGCAGACAATATGGGTATGCAATCGCAATGGATCTCAATCCCACCTCAAATGCCTTATATTCACAAAGACTCTTTTTATCCACAACTCCTCTTTACCGTCTCTCTCGATTTCTCTCAGCTTAATAGATTATATATAGATTATATAAAAATATATGATCATTGTTAGTCAATATGTGTATATTTTAATTAAACATAATTTTTAAGCTGATTTGTTTTTGTTATTTTGTATTAATATTTTTATGATGTGAATAAAATTTGTTTTTAGTGGTTAATATAATTGAATGGAAATATAATAAATATTTGTTGATTTTCTATATGAGTCAAATGCCGAAAGATATTCTCAACTGAAATTTCTTTCTTAAAAAGAAAAAAAAAAGATTTTAACTAAAACCATTTATCGAACTAAAACATTTTACACTGAAACAAACTGCCTAATTTTCTAGCTAAATAGTCCACTTCACTTATGCAACTTTAATATATTTAAGCTTTCCCAAATGCTTCACATGAATGGTTGACTTTCTTTCTATTGCCACTACAGAGTAGCAATGGTGGTTTCCCAGCATGGGAGCCTCAAAGAGCGTATAAATGGTTGGAGGTGACTTCTCAAAGCTTGATAAGTCTGTTCATACGTATGACAAAAATTAACATATTTCCCCAGCACTCGTTAACATAATTCTTGAACCTATTTTCACAGAAGTTCAACCCCACAGAGTTCTTTGAAGATACCCTTATTGAACGAGAGTAAGAAACCTTTAGCACAACCACATTTACTAAGGTATTGCTCATATTAATTTGCCTCCTAACAAAATGGTTGTGTCACCTTAATTATAGGTATGTAGAGTGTACTGCATCTGCAATTCAAGGTCTGGCACTCTTTAGGAAGTTCTATCCCCGGCACCGGAGGACAGAGATTGACAGTAGCATTTCTAGAGGAATTCAATACATTGAAGACGTGCAAGAACCTGATGGATCATGGTAATATGTTTTTTTTTTTTTTTCACACAATTCTTGAAGAAATAATACTGCATCAAATTTACGTTTTGAAAATGTTTAACTCGAGACCTTTATTTTGATATCATATTAAATCACCGGTTGTCCTAAAAACTTAAGCTTACCGGAAATGGTGAATTTATTATTTAATTAATATTTTAGCATACTTTAGTATTATTGAAGGAGAAAAAAAAATCATTTTTACAGGTATGGTCATTGGGGGATTTGCTACACCTATGGTACATGGTTTGCCGTAGGGGCACTGGCAGCCTGTGGAAGAAACTACAGAAATTGTTCTGGATTGCGCAAAGCTTGTGAATTTTTGCTATCAAAAGAGCTACCTAATGGTGGATGGGGAGAAAGTTACCTATCAAGCCAAAACAAGGTATGGAACAGTTCATTTCAATTTGAATTTGGATTCGGATCACTACTAATTTGCTCCGAACATTAAATGCAAGAGAGCCTCTATGGGATTCAGTGGTCTGAACAATAAGCGGGTTGTCTAAGACCTGCTCGGATACGTAGGTCTTATAAGGGTTCTTTTATATTTATTTTTTGAATTTTCAGCAATATGAACATCAAAATTGCCGAGAATCTCTGTCTAATGAATGTATACTACCAAACCACATGAAAAAAAGGAAAAAAAAAAAGGGAAAATGAAATGAAAGAATTAACTCAATTTTTTTTATTTTTTTTATGAAACAGGTGTGGACGAATATAGAAGGTAACCGTGCAAATTTGGTCCAAACCGCATGGGCCTTGTTATCCCTCATTGATGCTGGTCAGGTCGGTTCATCATTTTCTCTTCAACTATTTGCACTGCATTATAACATAGCATTGTTGCAGAGCACCAAAGAATATAATGCGTTAGAGAAAGAACAAATATCACTAAAGAAGTCTTCATACGGGCGCGCGCGCGCGCACACACACACACATATATATATATATATAAACGTACACACATGCTGATTCTGAGTGTTTCCACAAATTTAGGCCGAGATAGATCCAACACCAACTCACCGTGGGGTAAGAGTATTGATCAATTCACAGTTGGAAGATGGTGACTTCCCTCAACAGGTAATTCATGTCGATCTAGAATTCAACATGTGTTTTTAAAGTACGTGATTTCTACATGCATTTTAAAAAATACATATAGGAATCCCATACTTTGTGACTATCTCTAAGAACAGATATCAATTTACTAAGTTGGTTTAAGAGAATTTCTTCGAATCTAATTTCGAAGAAATTTTTTTCCATTTAAGTGTGTCTCTGAGTTGGGCTATTTATTTTTTCCTTTTATTTTTATCAAAATAAGTTTTTACCTATTAATTTATTTTTTCAATCATAATGAAATCAATGGTTATTGGCAATAGGAAATCACTGGAGTATTTATGCGAAACTGTACACTAAACTACTCATCATATCGAAACATTTTTCCGATATGGGCTCTTGGAGAATATCGGAGGCGAGTTCTATTTGCATGATAATTTGAATGCGCAAGCAATGGATTGCATATTGAACTTCAGGAGCCCAAGTTTGGTTGAAAGAGAATGTTGTATCCAATACAATGCAACTTTCATGTAAGCACATAACAAATATGTTGAGAATACTCTTACTAAATAAATGTAGAAAAGTGTCTACTACTTGAAAGATGTAAATTATGTCATAATTATTTTGATGTAAGACAAACAACAACTCAATCATGTGATGTAATATAATATATATGTGTATGTTAAATATGCAATATCACGTACTATAAACATTGTAGTTCTTAATTTTTTTTCCTTTTTCTAAGTTTTGAATGAGGGACCATGTTGTTGTTATGTGTGAATTCAACTTCAAATAAAAAAGCTACAATATAGTTATTTTTTTATATTTTAAAACGACGTACACCATTCTTCCTAAAAAATATAAGTTACTGTTTTTGCTCTTTTTCTCAATGAGAGGCCATTTGGCACATAACAGTTTGATCAAGCAAAATGTGAAGCGAAAATCACGAGAACTTTCTGTCAACAATTCGCACATGCAAGCGTCACGCAAATGCTGCAATCTCTTCAAATTGTGAGAATTAGTGTGATGCTCGCTTGAGCGACCTCTCAGATTTCTTTTAGATTATCCAACAATTAAATCACCATTATCCAAGAAAAGGGAATATAATCTTGATGGTCTAATGAAAGTTCCAAAAATCTTTACCAACAACAATTCCTTGTATCACTACAAAAAAATTTGGAATTCTGGACGGTTCTAAACTGTTCAGAAATTGAAAAGAACCGTCTAAAAAAAGGTCTAGACGATTTTTTCTGTACGGTTTCAAACCGTCCAGGAAAATGGGTCGGTAATCTAGGTTACGGATGGTTTGTGCCCAACCGTCCGCAATTCCAGACGGTTTGGCACAAACCGTCCGGAACCAATTCTGGATGGTTTTCTCAAACCGTCTAGAATTAATTCCGGATGGTTTGGGCCAAAACCGTCTATAACTCTTTATAGACGGTTTGGGCCTAAACCGTTTGGAATTGGTTATGGATGGTTTGGGTCAAAACCGTCTGTAAAATTACGGATGGTTTTGACCCAAACCGTCCAGAATATTGTATATATATATTTTTTTAATATTAACCTCATAGGCACCCAAAAATCCCTAATACAAAATTCATTTATACATAAATCCAAATCCAAATCAATTTTCACTTCCAAAATCCCAAATCCAAATCCAAATCTATTTTCAAATTCAAATTCTTCACAACAACAGTCTACTAGCTTACTTATTACAAAATTCATGCATACCTTTTACAGAATTCAAATCTAAATACATAATTAAAACCCAAAAAATTGGAAACCTATAGTTCATGCCCCATAATCATCAATGCAAGCACAAAGAGAATTTGATTTTCGGCCTTGTGTACATTCCTTACTTCAGCTTTAATGCGCTCAACCATCTTGTTCATTTATGCGTCTAGTGTTTGCTGCAATAGGTATACAAATCCCAAATTGTTAGGTAAAAATCATCTTGATAAGGCTATGATTAACATGTTGCAAGGTGAAAACTAATCACAACTAATGATTATAATATAACCACCTAGATACTCATACAACCAACCTCCTATTTTCTTTTTCGCTTCAAAGGATAGAATCAGGGGTGTAGATAGGTGAAGGCTTGGGGGGTCCATGGCCCCCCCAAGCCCCAAGCTTTTCTCCAAAAAAATTCTAAAAATAATTAAGTTTTACAACTATTTTTTATTTTTTATTTTTATTCAATTTGGCCCGCCCAAAGTCTAAAAGCTGGCTTCACCCCTGGATAAAATAGATCCTTGAACAAGTAGTAGCATTAGGGCTCATAGTTTTTTACATGACACAACGAACTCAATACAAATAACGGGTTAGGATTAAAAGATCTAACACGTTTAATTAAAAAAATCTAGTTAAGCATATATATATAAACCCACATTTACACTCGAACACACATATAATGCTTCATTTCAACTGAAGTGCGTACATCCAACTGCTGGGTTCAACATTAAAATCATTGATTTCAAGTACAAAATATAAATCAATACAAAATGATATATCAACACATTTGAGAGGATCATGGAAAGTAGCTAACTTTTAACTGACAAAATCACACTGCTATGCTAATGATAGAATAGAAAAAACAATAATGGCATTTAGCACTACAAAGCCATTTTAGCACCTACACTACCAAAGAGTACAAAGTTTTACAGAAGATCATTGATAAGCAGCTAAAATTGAAACTAATTGAAAATACGAGCCGACGATGTTTTCCCCAAAGAAAAGACATGTTCACGAGGATTCCAAGATTCAACCTAAACATATAATAATACCACGTGTTTTTTATTCTCATTTTAATTACCATTTTTCAGTTGAGAGGTAAAATTATGGCAAGTGGCAACAACTCATAACTACCTTTGGGATTCTGAATGGTACAATGCTACACCTAGACACATCTTCACTAGTTACGTCATCCTTCCACCTAGACTCATTGCATGATGTACATTGTCTAACTTTTCATTTTCCCTCCAAAATAGCATACAACCTTTGCGAGAAGCCGATAGCTTCTCGTACTCAAGGTCCGAATCCCTGAAGTACTGTTTCGTCTCATATGAGTCTTTAGGCAAATTTGCATCCGGATGCATTAGCTCGTTGATGAATTCGAGCAACATGGAGAATGATGTATTGCTCCAACCGCCTATAGACTTAATACTATATAGACAAACAATAGCTCCCAATTTGCTATGTTTTGTATTTCCATGGAGTGACATATCGGCATCCTTTAACAATTCATCTAACTTATTTGCCCCCTTATTAGAGTCTTCAATTCAGCATCCACAGATTCGGCTTTAGCTTCGGCTTCGGCTTCAACTCCGACTTGAGACCCACCGACTTCTACACAAACATCGTGCATCGCAAAAACATCATTAAGCATGTCTTGCATCCCACTAGACTCCCCATGTAATGGAGTGCTATCCACTTGAACCGTCTTGGGAGCTTCAGATATTGCCTCATTATCAGCGGGAGGGACAAGTGGTTCCCCATTCATTATCCATTCGATAGGTGTAACCCTCAATAATCCCGGCACCTGACGTTAAATGGACAAATACAACATTACTGGATCATGATTTTCCCAACAAACACTTCTTACAGGGGCACACAATGACCCCTTTTCTATTCTCAAATTTCACAAAACGCCATAACCCCGCGAATATACTTTCGTGAACTTTTTAGCAACTTCGTCCAACTCTTGTCCATCTTTCTCACTACATGACAAAAGATTCCAAATATTTCAAGAGTACTTATTAACTCCTAATAATAAACATAAAGCACTAATGATCATTGTCACTTGTCCCCTTATAGTAAATGTCTCTTCCACTAGCTAGCTGAAGCTACTATATAATGATCCTTATCTCCGTATGAAATTAAGAGAAAGTCTGCGACTCCTACGATCGGGCTGACATGTCAGTCCTAATATGTCAGCCTCGGGTTGAGATGTCAATTCAGTCGTAGTCAAGTCTACGATATAGTAGGCCTCTAAAAATAATATTGGAAAAAGTTTAAATATTTTTCTCAAACTATCATTCAATTGACAATGTTTTTCTAAACTTTCAATTAGGACAATATCTCCTCCCAAACTACCAAAAAATTGTCAATGTCCCTCAAGGCCAGCCAAAAGACAAAAATGACCCAATAAATTTTTCAATAAGACAAAAATATCCTTGTAAATTTGGGAAAAAAATATTAATTTAGAAAATTATTAAATACATTTTTACCCCCTGTGGTTTAACAACCTTATTATTTTGGGAAAAATATTAAAAAAAAAAAAACCCATTAAAGTAACAGCCGATTTTAAAATTGTCACATGAATTTTTTAGCGTGCTAAATTGACCTATCAAACTACCAAGGTCTGGCAAAAATGCCACTTTTTCGATAACACCCAATTCTCTTAATTTTTTTTATTTTTTTTTTTCATTTTAAAAAAAAAAAAAAAAAAAAACTTAAAATGGGGGTGGCTGAAACCACCTCCATACGTTTGGCCTAGTGGTGGGTTCGGCCACCCTAGACCTGCCGCTGGTATGGGGGTGGCTGAAACAACCCTATGACTCCTAGAGGTGGTTCGGCCAACCCTATAAGGACCAAAAAAAAAAAAAAATCTTAGGGTTTGACCCTTTGGGGTGGCCAAACCACCCCTATGGCTCATGGGGGTGCTTCGGCCACTCTCGAACCAGCAATGTGGGTGGCCCTGTAGGTTTTTTTTTTTTCAATTTTTTCTTTTGTCTTTAATTTTTTAGTTTCTTAATTGTTTAATTTTATTTTTAATGGGGCATAAGACACGTAGTAGCTTAATTAATAAATGTGTTGATGTGGACTTCCGTCAGGGGCAAAACTATTAATGAAGTACCATCTACTACTAAATGAATCACAATGGGCAAAAAATAAAATCTTTAAACCACAAGGGGGGGAATAAAGGTATTTAACCTTATTTTTATACTGCATGGAGAAATTTATAATTTAGGCTAATTATAGGGTCTGATTTTGTATTTATCCAAAAAGAAAAAATAGTTATTTTTTTATTTTGGTAATAATCCACCCCCTTGGTTTTTTCTCTCTTTTTTATTTATTTATTTTTTTAAAAAAAAGATATATATATATATATATATATATATATATATATATATATTTATTGTAGTTTTAAGGAGAATAAGGGTATTATCGAAAAAAAAAATGGCATTTTTTGCACACCTTGGTAGTTTGATATGTCACTTTAGCACAATTGAAAATTCATAAAACTACTTTAAAATTTGTTGTTAGTTGAGGGTGCTTTTTTTTTTTCCCCTTATTTTTTCACTTAAGCTTCATTTTGTATAATAGATGGTACTTGAATTGTTTTAAAAAATGATGTGTCCCTATGCCTCATTAAAAAAATAGAAAATTAAAAAATGGGTTAAATACCCCATTGGTACCTGAGTTTTAACTATTTTTAAATTTAGTACCTAAATTTTGTTTTGTATCATAGGTGATACTTGAATAATAGGTAAAAACCAGTTGGTACCTTTGTTAGATTTTCCATCCAAAACTTAACGTCCGGCCACGTCATTGCCACATGGTGCCTTATTAACACGACACCTGTCCTCTTTGCCACATCATTTGCTACATAACTGTCATCTCAGTAAGTCATGCCACATGTATGACTAATTAAAGCATAATTAAACCTGTTTTAATTAAACATCGTTTTGTTTTGAAAATTTTTTACCGTTCTTTAAACATATTGAACAACAGAGAAGAGAACGAAAATAATTTGAACATTTCAAGAATCGGCCAAAACAAGGGTTCATCGGCCATTTCCCCCCAAATTGCAGAACCATCGGCCACTCTCCCCAATACCTGAAACACTCTCCGAAATCTTCACAATTTTCATCGGCCACTCCCAAATCTCTCAAACAGTCTCCGAAGTATCCATTATAGGGTTCATCAACCAGTCTCTCAAATCTACACTCTCGGGTTCGAAATCTGCATACTTGTCGATTTTTCACACCAAATCGGCTGGATATTAGTTTTGCAAGGTCTCTATTGTGGTTTGGAAGGTGATTTTTCGGAACAGAGGTAGTTTCAGTGGAACTTGTGACACTACATCGAACTCCAAATTAGAGGTAGTTTCAGTCGCACCATCTTTTGAAAAAGTACTTGGTTGGAGTTTGTTTGTGGTAAGTATAGGTTTTGTTTGATTATCGGTTGTTAGGCAAAGTGTGGGTAGGGCCTCCTAGCACGTGTTATTGTCGTTTTTTGTGTGTTTCAAAACCAATTTCGTTTGGTTGTTGTCCAGCACATTTTAACCTTTGTCATATGTCTATTTACATATTAACCTTTTATTTAACATATATTGTTTTGTCAATACCGGGACTCCTCGATGCTTTGGAGGATCTAATGCCCAGTCTCGAACATCGATTTTGTGTCAGGTACTTGTATGAGAATTTAAAGGACAAGGGATTTAAGGGGAAGGAATTCAAAGACGCATTGTGGGGTGCAACTAGGGCACTGAATGAAATTCAGTTCAAGTACTACCTCTCCGTGATTAGAGATATGCATTGTGAAGCAGGCAATTAAATTGATAAAATTGACCCAAAAATGTGGCCAAGGCATGCATTCTGAACCACCAGCTGCAGTGATATTTTGTTAAATAACATTGTAGAGAGCTTCAATGCATGGATATTGGAAGCAAGAGAGCAACCAATACTGACTTGTTTTGAGTCAATAAGGCGGCAAATTATGAACCGGTTCAATCAGAAAAGGGCTGGAGCAGCGATTGCAACAAATGTTATTTTCCCTAAGATAATGAAAAAAATAAAGAGAAACAAGTCAGATGCAAGGAACTATATATGTCATTGGAGCAACAAATTGCAGTTTGAGGTCGACAGTACCCACGAGGCTCGCAAGGTGGTAAATCTTGAGCAATGTACTTGTGGTTGTGGGAGGTGGCAGCTAAATGGAATTCCATGCCCATATGCAATTGCTGCCATATACCTAAATCATCAAAAACTCGAGCAATATGTCAGTAAATGTTACCTTATGGATACATTCAGACAGGCCTATGCTAGTGGGATTAATCCTATGCCTGGACCAGATGACTAGCCGGCTGACCGTGATGTGGATCCCATAGATCCACTTAAGCCAAAGAAACAACGCGGGAGGCCCAAAAAACAGAGAAAAAGAGAACCTGATGAGCAAAAACTAGATGAGAACGTTAAAATGTGTCGCAAGGGATATGATGTACGCTATGGAAACTGTGGTAAAACAGGTCACAATGCTAGAAGTTACCGCGAACCAAAAAATCCCAATAGGAAGAAGCATCCGAAAAAGGCTAAGAAGCAGAAGGCAGATGTTGTGAGTTTGTTTCTTACTTGTGGAATAACCATAATTTAAATTCTGCTTGACCGTTAAATTTTTGATATATTGATGTGTTTGTTAAATTTGAGGCAGCGAGAGCCATCAGGGATACTGTCACCTCCTAGGACAACCGAAGCTACAAATATATCGGAGGACATCCCACAAACCGAAAGCCAACCGATAAGACGGAGACTCTCTAGGACAACCCAATCTAGAAATACAGTTGGTCAACAACTGGATGACATCCCACAAACCGAATGCCAACCGATACGACGGAGACAAAGGCGAGTCTCTTCGATATACCGGATGAATTCAAAGGTGTCACAGTCTGGGGGGCCACAACCACAACAGCTGAGTACAACTCAGTAGGGATCCAGTCCTAAATTTTGTCCAGTTGTAATTTTTTGGATACATTAACACACCGTCGGTGTAATTTGTTTTTATGATGGTGTAAACAATCTGGGTTAGTTATTGTTTGGTGTAGAAGACCTTAACTTTTCAACATTTATGGGTTAATTATTGTGATACCATTTTGTTGATGAACATATCACTTTGTTGATGAACTCATTTTATTGTTGTGTTGGCAATCTTATTGTGATACAATTTTATTGTTGTGTTGGTAATCTAGATTAAGTGAAATATTGTGATGGTGTAAGTAAAATATTGATGGGGTACCATTTGAGAAAATATAGTAAAACTTAGGTACCAAAAACGGTACAATGTTAAAACTTAAGTACTATTTGTGATACAAGTTTAAAACCTAGGTACTAATAGTGATACGTTTTTATTCACATCGATACCAAAACTGTAACTTTTGGACATTGATAAACCACATTGAATAAAAGTAGTGCACAAGACCTAAACTAAACTTTAGAACATTTTTTGGATACAACGTCAAATATAGAAGGGGTACCATTAGTGAAACTATAGTAAAACTTAGGTACCAAAAGTAGTACCTTGATAAAACATAAGTATTATATGTGATACAATTTAAATAAACAACATTAAATAAATTTCCAGGTACCAAAGTTACATAATTTCCATACATATACAAATATCTTTTAAAAATCATTTCATAAGTGCAACACAACCAATCAACAACATGGTAACCCATGATAGGAACAAAGCATACATCAGAAATTTCTCTCTTGCCCCATAGTTGACATTTTCCTTCTTTAGACAATTGACTATTTCCATGCGTTTATCATCCCCCTTCTGCAATTACCTAACCCTTTCCATACAATTGTCCCTTTCATTCTCCAAGTCTTTCTACCTTGCCACCAAGTTACCATCTTCATCCTCCAGCTCATTAACCTTCTTCATAATCTCTTTTAAGACCTCCTCACCTTTTGCACAAGTTGGGTTGTCCTTCCATTTGAAAAATTTGCATACAGCTTTTGTCTGTATGTTGAAGTAAATTAATAACCCACCCTTATAGGAAGTACTTCAATCATAAAAAATGCTTACTCTTGAATTGTAGGTGATGCAACCCTAAAATCTTCTTCTAGGGTTATCCGTAGTCCAGGAGGTCTTGAATGGTGAGGGTAAATCGCAGTAACATAATAAGACCCCTTTTCTCGGGTCACCAACGAAGATCCCGAAGATGAAATGAAAACATGTTTTTTTTTTTTAATTTTTTTTTTAAAATATCTACATTATCTAAATCCAAACGAAAAAAATTTAAACAACCAACATTCTCTAAACCACGGGAAACTTCCTTCCCTTTCCAATCTCGTAGGCGACTTGATGCCATCTCGTCCACGGAACAGCTGGTATCATCCACGGGGAGCTAAAATTCGGCCTGATTTGCTGCAGATTCGACGTTTCGTTTGGGAAGAAACAGTCGTACCTGAGCTAGTTAGGAATCAACGATTTTTGGCATTTTTGGGGAATGTCGTCCACGGGAAGCTAAATTCGGCATGATCTTGTGAAGATTCAAATTTGGGGTTAGGGAAGAATGGTCGACTGGAGCACTAGTTCTGGTTACTGTTGGTTCTTCAATTTGGGGGAAATGGCCGATGAACCCTAGTTTTGGGCAATTTTCGCAATGTTCAAATTATGTTCGTTCTTTTCTTTGTCATCCAATAAGTTTAACCAACGGTAAATTTTTTTTGAAACAAAACGTTGTTTAATTAAAAAAGTTTTAATTATGATTTAATCGGACATACATGTGGCATGAGTTACTGAGATGGCAGTTATGTAGCAAATGATGTAGGCCAGGAGGACAGGTGTCGCGTTAATAAGGCACCTTGTGGCAATGACATGGCCGGACATTAAGTTTTGGATGGAAAATCTAAAAGAGGTACCAACTGAGTTTTTTTAATTTTTAATGAATGATAGAGACATGCGTTACTTTTTTAAGGGTATTGATGTGGACTTCTGTCAATTTATGGGCAGAAGTTGGACAGATGTACTATTTTCATTTCTAGCCATAGAAAAATGATCGTTACACTTCACCTGTACAACTTGTGTACTCACATCAGACACAAGGAAGTGGGGCCCAATGTGTGGGTCCCTCTTCCTTGTGTCTGGTGTGAGTGCAGGAGTTGTGCAGCATGAGTGTAACAATCACTCCTCCTACTCATAAGCGAGATACCATCTACGATACAAATTAAAACCTAATTCTAGAAAATTAAAGTTGTTAAACGATAGAGGGTCAAAGTTTTTTAACCCTTTTTTTTAAAAATAAATAAATAAATAAATAAATTTTTGTTTTTTGTTTTTAAATGAAAATTTTTAAATTTGGCCACCCTTGGTTTTTATGTGTGTTTTTTTTTAATTTATATATATTTGTTATTGTTGGTTTTTTATTTTATTTTAATTAACAGTATTTATTAGTCATTGGGGGAACAATGTTAATTTTTTGTAGTTCATGAGAACATTATCCCAATTAAAAGTTTGGAGGAGACTTTACCAATTGGGTAGTAATTTGAGAGGAATACGTGGACTTTCCCCAACAATATTCAACCAATGTCTATAAAATTAGTTGGTGGTTGATCCAGAATTTGGATTCATAAGTATAATAAAAGATGTTCTCACAATAATTATATTATTGTAATCAACCCAATCGTTCATTGGGTGTTGCTTTGTATTTATACAATGTACATAGAATAGTCCTGAAAAGGAAATATACAATTTGTAGGGAAAGTAAATCGTTCCAATTCTAAATTACAAACAAGTATGGAAGCAACAACACATAAGGAAAAATATAAAGCATTGAATGCAGGATCTGTTGCTGTCAACGATTTTTCTCAACTTGGGCAGCACGCACAATATCTTGGACAAGTGGTAGTAGATGGTACTTTGTTTATATCTTAAGATTGGAGATGTACATTCGTTCAACTTTCATTCAAAAATTGGCGGAAGTTCACATTAATATATCTAATAAGCTACAACGTGTCCTATGTCCAATTAAAAATAAAATTAAACAATTTAAAACATTAAAACATCTAAAAAAATTTGAAAAAAAAAAAAAAAAAAAAAAAAAACTAGAGTGGTGGCTGAGCCACCCTCATGGCTAGTTTGGGAGAGGCTAAAGCTATCCGCATGGGCCATAGGGGTGGTTTGGCCACCTCAAAGGGTCAAACCCTAAGAGAAATTTTTATTTAGTTATTTATTTATTTTGTCTTTTGGCCTTATGGGGGTGGTCGAACCACCTCCAAGGGCCATAGGGTTGATTCGGCCATCCCCATATCAGCCGGTCTGGGTGGCGGAATCCACCACTAGGCCAAACGAAGGTGGTTTCGACCACCCCCAATTTAAGTTTTTTTTTTTTTTTTTAAAAAAAAATAAGAGTAAGTGTTATCATAAAAGTGGCATTTTTGTCACACCTTGGTAGTTGATAGGTCATTTTAGCATATTGGGAAATTCATGTGACTATTTTAAAATTGGCTATTAGCTTAAAGGGTTTTTTTTTTAATTTTTTTTTTTTATAATAATAAGGGAAAATTGCACCGTTGGTCTTTGTGGTATGCCATAATTATTTTTTACTCCCTATGGTTAAAAAAGTTACTGGGAGGTCCTCGTCGTATGCAATAATTACAAATCGATCCTTGTCGTCAAATTCTGTTAAATTTTTTAACAGATTCCGTCAAATGCCACGTCAGCGACACGTGTCCATCTTAATAAAAAAATAAAAATTTATTAAAAAATAAACAAAAATACTTTTTTTTTAAAAAAAAAAATTCAAAAAAAAAATTTCGAAAAAAAAAAAACTGAACGGGTGGCTTGGCCACCCCTTTGGGGGTGGCCGGGGGTGGCGCGCGGCCACCCCCAAGCCACAGGGGGTGGCCTTCGGGCCACCCCTGGAAGATCCGGGGGTGGCGCGCAGCCACCTCAATGGCCTGGGGGTGGCCGCGCGCCACCCCGGAGTTGTCTGGGGGTGGCGCGCGGCCACCCCTAGTGGCCTGGGGTGGCCATCGCCGTAAGATGGCGACACGTGTCGCTGACGTGGCATTTGACAGAATCTGTTAAAAAATTTAACAGAATTTGACGCCAGGGATCGATTTGTAATTATTGCATACCACGAAAACCTCCCAGTAACTTTTTAAATCATAGGGAGTAAAAAATAATTATGGAATACCACAGGGACCAACGGTACAATTTTTCCTAATAATAAAATTGTTAAACTATAGGGGGCAAAATTGTATTTAACAATTTTCTTTTCCAAATTTACAAGGATATTTTTGTGTTATTAAAAAATTTGTTGGGTCATTTTTGTCTTTTTGTTGGACTTTGAGGGACATTGACAATTTTTTAATAGTTTGGGTGAGAATATTGTCCTAATTGAAAGTTTAGAAAGACATTGTTTTGAATAATAATTTGAGAAAAATATTTAAAACTTTTTTCAATATTATTTTTAGAGACCTATATCGTAGAGTGGACTACGACCAAATTATTGACATCTGAGCCCGAGGCGGACATAACAAGGCTGACATGTCAGCCCGGTCCCAGCCAAGTCGTAGACTTTCTCTTAATTTCATAAGGAGATAAGGATCATTATATAGTAGCTTGAGCTAGTGGGAAGAGACATTTATTATATGGGGACTAGGGACAACGATCATCAGTGCATGGGTCCAAAATGTCTATTATGAGAATTAGTAACAGCTTCTCTAAACTAGTAACATACCCTAAGCCACGTCTCCGATCAGTTATTGTCAACTACTACCCGTTTGGTTTATTGTTAAATGTCTTGATTTAAACTTCTCAACAAATCCTCTCAACATTCTCCCCCACTCCATTTAAAGTATTGATAAGAAATCCATCAGTCGCATTGTATATACAAAGTCAAAAATTGAGAGTAGTAATCGGATGAGAGTCATGAGACCACTTTGTTTAAAAATAAATAAAAAGTTTTTTTTATTAATTTTTTATTTTTATTAATTCCATCTAAACAGCATTTCAAACAAATCCACTTTATCACTTAAAGTAGTCTAGAGTGTTTTGTTTATTTATATCTAGTTAAAAAAATGTTTTTTTTTTTCTTATCTATTTGGCTTGTCCTTTTCAATGCTGTAGGAGGTCCCGTGGCGTATGGAATAAGATCCTCGATCTCCATTTCATTTAGTAAAATCAATATTATTAATTTCAAATGAAAAGTTAGTATATAAAGTTGATACATTTAATGGTGTATGCGAAGTCAATATTCACATGTCTTTTAAAAAATTAAATAATGTAAAATCATGTATACTATTAAATGCATCAATTTTAAATTTTGACTATAAAATTACTAGTTTTCATTTAATTTAAAATAGAAAGGATCGGATCCTATTATATGCATGCTACACAGGTGTTAGAAAGGGACAGACGCGTGCATGGGGATCGAAACAGTCAAAATATGTACTACCAGACGATCTCCCTCTCCTTCCCTCCCTCCCCTTAAATATAGGGGGGAGTCTTCTGCCTATTTTGCATCCCAGTTAAGTGTTCTTTCTCTAGACGTGCCACCTTCTTGCTACTCGATCTTGAGGGAACAAACTCAGAAGTTATATTCCTCTAAAAATCTTTCAAGGTATTCAAGAAATTATCAATCATCAGCCTCTCTTTATTTTCATCTAGTCGATATCTCCGGCCATTTCGGCGGCGAACTTCTTTAATTTTTGCATGTTATACTGTTTGCTGCATAATTTCTACTTAGTCGTTAATTTCATATATATGCACATAGTTGTTTTTGGCAATATACATTACTTGAAAATCATAGTGTCTCAATGTGTATACAGGGGATGTGGAAGTTGAAGATAGCGGAAGGAGGGCCGGGGCTGGTGAGTGGAAACAATTTCATTGGGCGGCAACACTGGGAATTCGACCCTAATGCCGGCACTCCTGAAGAACGTGCTCAAGTTGAAAAGTCCCGTCAAGAGTTCAAGAATAATCGATTTCGGACTAAACAAAGCGCTGATCTTTTTATGAGGATGCAGGTATATTTACATGCCTATATATATATATATATATAGTTTCTTTGAGAAGCGATATTGGACGGACATTTATGGCTTCTACTGATCAGTCAAATCATCAATTTGCACAGGAAGAGATAGGCTTATATGGGAAAGTTGATAAGACTAAAAATGGTTTTTTTTTTTTTTTTTTGGTTGTTCTGAGCAAGTGAGTAAATGGATTACGGATCACATCTGACATCAAACAAAGATCGTTAAATGTCCTGGAGAAAGAAAGAAAAGGAAAGAACCAAGACCGCTAAATGAATTTTCAAAAAAAAAAAACTCGAAAGCTTGCAGATTTCTTGGAGAATTTAAGTGGATCGATTTTCTAGCTTTAGTTACGTACAATTCTAGGTCTTTGGGTTTCTTCTGTATACATGAGTAAGCATAGTTCAGAATCTGCATATCAGGGGCAAACTCAAAGAATTCTATATTTGTGCATGTGTAAAATAATAACAGGCAAGTCTTAAATTTAACTTCATATTGTTAAAATAGTTTTCCGTTAAGTGACAAGAGCTTCAACCAATTTGGATAGTCTCCTTATGCAAAACAAAAAATTTGGTGAGGACGCTTGCTGGGGGTGCCAGCTTATCCCACTTCGATTCTTAATTCAATTTTCCGTATAACAAGAAGTTTGCTCTTTTTAGAAAAATTTCCCTAGTCGAATACCTAATTGCATGCATATATTTATAGAGAGGGGAGATTCGGTTATCCCCAAAATGGGTGGGAGTTGGCTCTAGCTTGGATCATGGGTTTCAATTTTCGAACATGGGCAAGTGCAACCATGCGATCCGGAACATGGACCTTAGAATCTTCTGAGACATGGGTCTACACGTGTTGAATAGGCACGCCTTCTTGTACTTAGATCGTGTATACACGTGCTCCGGGGCATGAATGGCCAGATCATGGGTCGGAACGTGCTGGGGCCCTCTCTGGGATATCTCGGAGTTTCAATGAAATCCCAGGCTATCATGGGTCATTTTCGGATGGGCTCGATTAGTGGGTTTTCACACGGCCCGACTTGTGGCCCTGTACAAAAGGGCTCGGTTAGTGAGCCCAAATATGAGGCCTGGTTGATGAGCCCGATAGAGAAGACAATGTATTGGCTTTTGGGCCCATTCATTAACTATTGAGAATATTTCCCAATGCATACTAAGTTATAAGTCATAAGTGCTGTAGTAAAATTCATCCATTATCATTTCTTTAGTGAAATCCTTAGATATTTCTTTCTTAATATAAACTAACTACCAAATGGTATGCTAGAAACTCATATTCCATTTTACTATGCAATCTAGTTTTTACTAGTAGAATAAATTTTTTTGAGGGGGTTGAATTTTATATTTGTCAGGGCTATCATATAATTAACCCTTAAAAAATAATATTTTTTCAACGGTTTTGAAATTTTTTGGAGGGCCATGGATCCCCCACCCTCTAAGTGCCTCCACCCCTGCTTCAGATAGTGGTGTTGTGCTTGGCTTAGAGTGAGTGATTGATGTGTTGGGAAATAATTTTGACGGTGTAAAAATTATTATTTATAACAAAATAATATTAATCTTAAAATTAATAATATAATATATAAAATATATGAGATGAAAGTAGAATATAAAAAGATCTCACAATGCTACAGAATCACAGTAAAATGTTATCTTTAAAAGTTTATTCGTGTCTCTTGGAGTATTTAAATTGGTGCGATCGAATCCCTTGACACGCAACTTCCGAAAATTAAACTGTAGCATCTGTCTTTGTTAAGGACGTACTTCCAAAAGCAAACCGTTTAATAAAACAACTTATTTTCTTGTGAGATCTTTCAGAATACCCAAAGAATATATTATTCTTAGCTAGAAAAGTGTTAGGTTACAAAATAAGCTAGCAACCAACTATCACAAGAAGGTCCAATCACCAATGGCTATAACATGTAGGAGTGTAAAAAACTGTAGTTGTAAAGGTCAAAAGACAAGTTCGTTTAGGTGTTCGATTTTTGAAATTAGAATTTAATTCTTATTTTGATGCGCGAATTTTGAGGTTGGACTTTGTGAAATAAAATTAGAAAAAGTTGAATAAAATATGATTTGTTTTTTGTAAAAGCAAACACTGTAACAAAATGTTAAAAGAATAAGAATTCCACTATTGCGTCCAAACAGACCTCCCAGTAGCTATTGCCAACTAATAAAGGTAATTTCTAAGGGAAATAATTTATAATATTGTGATTAGTTACATGACAATATATAAATAGTTGAATAAAATAAAGAACAACTTAATAAGTGTTTGGAACACACTCCAACATGAGGAAGGGCAAGTTGGGCAACCAAGAAAATTCTACGAGGCTAAAGAAAGTTTTGGACAAATCAGAGCTATCAAGAGCCACCCTCTCGACTCTATTGGCTCCGCCCCTAGTACTACATGCCAGTCTACATTTTAACAATTGAAGTTATAAGTACTAGATGAATTGCCTAGTTAATTTGTAATTATGATAAGTGTCATTTAGACTATTACATGACATTCTACATTTTAATTGCTGGCATAATAAGTGTTACACTAGTTTGTAATGAACTTGTGGTAAAAACTGTAGCATCCCTACCAATACTCATAATATATATTTTTTTAAATAACAAACATATGTTATTCTTATAAATAATGTAAGAAATTATATTTTTATTTCACAAAATTGACGTGACAAAATCTAGTAATCAATGGATTTTTTTTTTTTGGAAAAAAAAAAATCAAGGCTAATCCAATGGCGGCTAGATCTTATAAGGTTAACTTTTTTGAGTATTTGTGGATGGCTTGTGTGGAATTTAACATTTTTCTATAATCATATCAAAAAGTACAACCTTCTTTAAATTTAGTTTTTAACACTTGATTTTTTTCATGGCCATGTTTTAGGTATAAAAGTCAACATATCAGCTACTCTCCTAACCAATTAGAAAAGAAAGAAATTTCCTACAAATCAATTTGTAAGAAATTTTCTACAACATACTATAATGTTACGTACTTCTTTAATTGAAATATAATGACTTTCCAAGAAATAAGCGCTAGAGATATTTGAACATATTGTCTAAGTAATGCAATGCATTACACTTTCATTTTATTGGGTTGATATGGTAATGTCTGTTAGCCTTAGACTAGTCTATGTTTTTTTTTTAAAAAAAAAATAAAAAATAAAAATAAATTGAAGGCAGCCAAGTAAACTATTAGTGGGATGTGAATATAGTATATAACATTTCTTTACCGACAATAAGGAGAAAAAGAAGGAAAAGTAGATATCATTCCTCAAACTATACCATCACATTGTCAATGTCTCTCCTAACTATTGATTTAGTCAATATCCTCAACAAATTACTAAAAATTGTTAATGTCCCCTAAGGTTAGCAAAAAGACCAAACTAGCCTCAATTTTTTTTCAATACAAAAATACCCTTGTAAATTTAAGAAAAATGAGGAAAAAATAAAAAGAAAAAGAAAAGAAAGAAAACTAAAAACTAAATCAAAGACAAGGTTCCAGCCTCTATGGGGTGACCAAGCCGGCCACCATGGTGTTGGGAGTGGTTACCATGGTTCTGCGACCGCCCGGCCTGTTCGGGGCAAAACAACTTAGAAAGTACAAATTTGTTGAGCTCATATGATTAAGACCCTCATATCCGTAAGAAATCCACTTCGTTCATGAGCAAAATTTTGCAACAAATAAGCCCAAGGGGGTGGCTTAGTAGTTAAGGCTTGTGGCTTCTAAGGATATCATCCCTTGAGGTCTCAAGTTCGAGACTTAGCTAGGTGCTACCTTCCTCTTGGGGTCAGCCACTTGGGCATAGCCCGTGTTTCAAGGCTCCATTCCTATAGTGGCGCTGGGGATGGGGCTAAGAAATTAGTCTGCGGATTCTGACTGGGCTTCTAAGCTCGGTAAGCTAACATTGTGTGTGGGCCAGTTAGCCTGAGGTACTGTTCGGCTAAAGGTGAACTAGTATACCCTGTATACATACATAAATAAATAAATAAAATAAAAAATTGCAACAAATCAAAGTAGTTGTTGAAACCTGAGGCTGATATGTTTGTGGATGAAGAGCGATTTGGGAGGGACGAGGTTCCGAGGTGCAGGAGAGCTATGGAAAAAGGTTGCTGGGTTCTGAATTTAATTCTATTTAGGGTACCAACGACACCCGTTAAGCTGATGCCAAACTAGCACGTGGGGCAAAGGATTGAATTGGGCTTGAAATTAGTTTTCCATTTTCGTTTCCTTCAAAGAGGCCCTGATCAAATGTTTTGACCCATGAGAATTAGGCCCAAATTTGAGGCTTCTGAAATCTCTCTCTCATTTTATTGTTATGTATTTTTTAGGAAAATGTTTAGGGTATTATAATTTTTATCATAAATCCATTACAAATTTACAAGGCACTCCATTTATCACGTCAGCCACCAATTAATTAAATTTACAAGCCAGATTTGACACGTAAATTTAAATGTTTAGTTATAACATAATAAGTGTCGTATAGATCGACTACCACGTTAGTTTGTAAGGAACTTGTACTAAAATGTAGTACCTTTAGTAGAACTCGTGTTTTTAGGTAGGCATTTAGATATTGACTTATGTATCAATGATTAGAATAATTTTATTACCTGCTACAAATAAAAAAAAATAAAAAAAGGAATAATTTTATTACTAGGGTAGGCTCAAACCATGTTATTAACCAACCAAATGCTTCAATATTAAGATTATATGGTTGTGATTTGTGTTAGAATCTAGAAAATTTTAACTGTGAGGAGCTGACTTATTTTTCACTTGGACATATTTCTTTGTTTGATATGGAAAACTCACAGCTTAGGAAGGAGAACCCATGTCCACCAATTCCTCCACCAGTGAAAGTGAAAGAAACAGATCGAGGTGATAATAGAGGAAGCAATGATTACTACACTGAGAAGAGCACTAAGCTTTTACTCCTCCATTCAAGCTCATGATGGTCATTGGCCTGCTGAATCTTCTGGCCCCTTGTTTTTCCTTCAACCCTTTGTATGTATTTTTCTCACCCTTGTATACAAATGCCTGTTTATTCTTTATTTTACTTTTCTTGTCTCTAAGATATATATTATAAAATACATCCATTAACTGTTAAGCTTCTTGATTCCCACATGCATTTTAATTTTAATACAAACATTAATTATTACATGTCACTTTGGAGGAAATTTTATCCAGAATATATTAATATTCCATGCCACAAAAAAAGAAAAAGGAAAAAACGAACAAATTTTTTTTTATTATTTTTCCAAAATAATGTCAAACACATGCACATGCATATATTTCAAGGGATTTATGTTTGGCCATTTTGGAATGGATAAATAAATTAACCGACTGGTTAAATCTAATTAACTTAATTAATTTCATATTATTATGATATGCAGGTAATGGCATTATACATCACTGGAGATCTCAATGCTATTTTTTCACCAGAACACCAAAAGGAACTTCTTCGATACTTGTATAATCATCAGGTGTATTGTTATTACTATTGTTGTTGTTATTATTATTATTATTATTATTATTATTATTATTATTATTTTCTAAATATAAGTTTGTGTACACATATAAAAGCCAAAAAAACTAAAAAGTTGCTATTTTTTATAAACTTGTGTACTTGTTGGATATGCAGAACGAAGACGGAGGTTGGGGTTTCCATATAGAGGGTCACAGCACAATGTTTGGGTCAGCTTTGAGCTACATTGCCTTGAGAATACTTGGAGAGGGACCTGAAGATGGTGAAGATGGGGCTATGGCTAGAGGCCGAAGATGGATCCTTGACCATGGTGGTCTAGTGGCTATTCCTTCATGGGGAAAGTTTTGGGTCACAGTATGACCAAATGAAACCATTACCTTAATTATGTTGGTTTTATCTAGCTAACACTTCAAATTATAAGCACAGATTCACATACCAAAAATAAAAATAAAAATTAGTGTGTCATTTTGGTGGCTAGATTTCTTGATAATATACATATGCAAGCAAAAAGTCAGGATAACCTACAATTCCTCTAAATTGCAACCTCAAATTACAAGGGTTGCAATTCAAAAAATTTAAGTCATTTATTCAAAATAAACAGTTTGAATTAAGTCATGTAAGCCTTAAAAGCAAAAAAAAATACTATAAAAAAAGAGGCATGGACGAACCATTTCTTAAGGAGTGGTCGACCACCATTTTAACCTTTTAGAGGATGGTTTGGCCAGCGCGCATTTTAGTTATTTTGTTTAATAATTTTTTAAGGCTTATGTAAAGATAAAAAATCGTACCACACATTGTACTTTAAATATTTAAAATTCCATCATACTTTCTTATCAACTCTAGATTAGTAGCAGCAACAATGGTTGAGCTTCTCCATTTAGATTCATGGATATAAAGATCAAGCATTTACAAGAGTCTCTCTTACAAAACGATGGAAGTATATATTTTCTTTGAACTGTATATAATCTTTAGCGTATTGTGAACTTGTTTTATCTGTCGAGTGAAAACACAAATTTCTCATGTGTAGGTACTTGGAGTGTATGAGTGGGCAGGCTGCAATCCACTGCCCCCAGAGTTCTGGCTTCTTCCTAAATTCTTCCCCATGCATCCAGGTTTTTTTCCACACAATTCCTTTTTATGGAAAGCACATTTCGTAAGATGCACATACTACTAAAACATTTCTCAAAGATTTCAAGGTGTTCATTACATTAAATGCAGGCAAGATGTTAAGCTATTGTCGCTTGGTTTACATGCCAATGTCTTATTTATATGGGAAGAGGTTCGTTGGTCGAATCACTGAATTGATTCTATCACTAAGACAAGAGTTATATAACGAGCCTTACCATCAAATTAACTGGAATAAAGCCCGGAATACAATTGCAAAGGTTAGTTGAATCTTAATCCTCTATGCCACATCCTCATTAGCAATCTTCACAAAATGTATGCAACTAAGACAATATTATTAGAACATAATTCTTCAAAGATAAGAGGAATACATGAGTTACATTAATAATAAATCAAGAGTTTGTAACTTCAGGAGGTATAGCATGTAGTTCATTACAAATCCAAGACAAAGCACGCGCAAAACCTCTTACATGAGCGCCAATCCAGTCCACAGAAACTGGATCCAATCTCAACCAGGTTCAATAGGGTTTCATGCCCGTTTTGCACAGCCTTCAACCTGGCTCGTCTCATTTTTGGCCAACCCAGCCAAATTCACCTGGTTGGGGCCTTCGTGGTCCATTCAATGACCCAGTTCATTGGGTTTAACCTAAACCATCGTGTCTAAGAACAGTCTCAGCTTTTGGGTTTGAGTGATTTTCTTTCACTACTTTTTGTACTCCATCATTTTATAGTGAATTTCCTTTGGGTCGTCGTCTCTGCCGGTGGATGTAGACTTATTAAGCTGAACCATTTAAATCTTTGGGTCTTGTGTGATTATGTTATGTTTTATTATGTTATTTTTTGCTTTTTTTTAGGGATTCCTAAAATTAGTTTTGTCAATAAATAAAGAGTTTGTAATGTGAGGAGTTATAGTATGTAGTTCATTATAAATAGAAGACAAATCCTCCTAGTGCCCACGACAGTCAATTACGTACATTTTATTCTTTTGTGTTCTTAAAAAAAGCATTATAAAGATTCTTGGTGACATTAATGCATACATATATAAAACTCACCCAAGTTGTTAATTTAGGAGGATCTCTACTATCCGCATCCCCTCATACAAGATATGGTATGGGGATTTCTTCACCATGTAGCCGAGCCTGTCCTGAAGCATTGGCCCTTTTCAATGTTGAGAGAGAAGGCACTAAAAGCTGCAATTAGTCATGTACATTATGAGGATGAGAACAGCAAATACCTTTGCATTGGATGCGTTGAAAAGGTCAATAACTAGTGTACTAGTGTTGCAGATACAAATCAAAATGAGAGAAACATAAATCAAAGTATTTGTCATCAATGAACTGAATTGCCAATGTTATTTAGTACAGGTATTATGTTTGATTGCCTGTTGGGTTGAAGATCCAAATGGGGAGGCATACAAGCTTCATCTAGGCAGGATTCCAGACAACTATTGGGTTGCAGAAGATGGCTTAAAAATTCAGGTTATATATATGATCAAGAAACATGTGTGCATGTTAATCAATAATCACATATACTTGAAGCATTTACTCAAAAGTTTGATCCCGAAAATTTTTGGTCCATTTAAAGTCAAATTTTTATTTTGAAATGTACTAAATAATGCCTGATTTATCTGATGCAGAGTTTCGGCAGTCAGATGTGGGATGCAGGTTTTGCTATTCAAGCAATTCTCTCTTGTAATCTAAACGAAGAGTATTGGCCAACACTTCGTAAAGCACATGAATTTGTAAAGGCTTCACAGGTTAGAATATATGTATGATATATTCCTTACATTTTTTTAATCAAAGATATTGCTTTAACTTTCATGGTATTTTTTAGGTCCTGAAAAACCCTTCTGGGGACTTCAAAGCCATGTACCGCCACATAAGTAAAGGAGCATGGACATTCTCGATTCAAGACCATGGCTGGCAAGTCTCTGACTGTACCGCTGAAGGGCTGAAGGTAATGTCTCCAATCTATCAAAATACATGATCAAAACTACACATGGTCGATGTTTGTTTCAAAGGAGAATCTGACATTTGGCAAAACCTTCTCTTTTGCAGGTTGCAATCTTGTTCTCACAAATGCCTCCAGACCTTGTTGGGAAAAAATTGGAGACAGAGCGGTTTTATGATGCTGTGAATGTCATTCTTTCTCTACAAGTAAGAATTCAACCTTTAAAATTCTATTTTTGACTCAGTTAGCATTTAAGCACAAGCAGTTTTCTAGCTGAATTAGCAATTAAGCACAAGTTATTTCCCAAATACTTCATATGAATAGTTGACTTTCGTTTAATTGCGACTACAGAGTAGAAATGGTGGTTTCCCTGCATGGGAGCCTCAAAGAGCACATGAATGGTTGGAGGTAACTTCTCAAAGCTTGATAAGTCTGTTCATACTTATGACAAAAATTGTCATATTAACCCAGCACTCATTAACATAATTCTTGTACCTATTTTCCCAGAAGCTCAACCCCACAGAGTTCTTTGAAAATGTCCTTATTGAGCAAGAGTAATAAACCTTCAGCACAACAACATTTACCAAGGTATTGCTCATATTAATTTGCCAACTAACAAAAAGGTTGTGTCACCTTATAAGTACGTAGAGTGCACTTCATCTGCAGTTCAAGGTCTGGCACTCTTTAGGAAATTCTATCCCAGGCACCGGAGGACAGAGATAGACAACAGCATTTTCAGAGGACTTCAATTCATTGAAAATGTGCAAGAACTAGATGGATCATGGTAATATGTTTTTTTTTTTTTCACACAAAATTCTTGAAGAATACTGCTCTATATATAGCTTAGCAATCAAATTACTGCAGCGAGAAAACCAAAACGCATGACGAAGACCACCTAGGTGCACCAGCCGGCACTACCGAAGGACACAACAGCAGAACATCTTTAGGCCACACAAACACACCGGCCCGATCTACACTCACATGCATCTCGCCTTCCTCGCAAACGACACACCCCTAATTAAGCCCCTAATTCAAAATATAGTGTGAGCAAGAAACTCAGAAATTGTGAAGCCAAACAAATTTCATTCTTTGTTCATCTAAGGGGATAGAGCTTCCATTTCTAGATATTATATCTTTTGTTTGAGATGAGCTCCCGGCTTTAAGCAGAACTGTTAGCAAATAGAGGATTAGAGAAAGACCTTCCTGACTTTGCTTAGACAATGGCAGCCTAGTATAACAATAGGAGACTGCATCAAATTTTTACTTTTTTTCTTTTCTTTTCTTTGGAGTGATGTTGTTAAATTGCACGAATATAAAGTTCGAACTGAAGACCTCTACTTTGATACAATGTTGAATAACCAGTTTTCCTAAAAAATTAAGCTTTAGAGGAAAGAGTGAATTTAATTATTCAATTAATATTTTAGTATATGTTATTATTATTATTATTATTGAAGGAGAAAATATCATTTTTATAGGTATGGTAATTGGGGGATTTGCTACACCTATGCTACGTGGTTTGCTGTAGGGGCACTGGCTGCTTGTGGAAGAAACTACAAAAATTCTCTTGCATTGCGTAAAGCTTGTGAATTTTTGCTATCAAAGCAGCTACCTAATGGTGGATGGGGGGAAAGTTACCTATCTAGCCAAAAAAAAGTATGGAGCAATTTGTTTAAATTTGAATTTGGATTAGGATCTCCAGAAATTTGCTTCGGATGGCAAATGTAAGAGAACTTCTATAGGACTTACTTGTTCGAACATGGGACGGGTTGTCCAAAACCTGCTCGGACATATGAGTCTCATAAGGACTCTCTCACATTTACTGTTTGAATTGTTAATAATCTGAACAGCAAAATTGTTGCAGATCTCTCTTCAATGAATGTATACTACTAAACTAAATGAAAAAAGAAACAAGGTTTGAAAGGAAAGAACTGAAGTTTGTTTCATTGTGAAACAGGTGTGGACGAATATAGAAGGCAACCGTGCAAATTTGGTCCAAACTGCATGGGCCTTGTTAGGCCTCATGGATGCTGGGCAGGTCGATCCATCATTTTCTCTTCAAATGTTTAACTATTTACGGTGTATAACATAAGCATTTTTTTGGGATATATGAATAATTATAAACATACACCATATGTTGATTCTGAATGCTTTTAAAACTTTAGGCCGAGATAGACCCAACACCAATTCATCGCGGAGTAAGGCTACTGATCAATTCACAGATGGAAGATGGTGACTTCCCTCAACAGGTAATTCATGTCTATTTAGAACCCAGCACATTTAGATAAGTTGACAAAGTTTTCTTTCAATTCAATTTATTAAATTGTGATATATCTTTAAAGCACATGATTCTCACGTGCTTTAAAAATATATATCAATTTAATGAGTAATGCTACTATTCACATCCATTTTACACCAGTTGATCACGTGATGTATTTTATATAGTTTTCGTTTTCTTTAAATGACTGACATGGGAAGCTACTTAAAACATGCTACGTAACAAGTGTAAAATCAATGTGATAAATTAGTGTGAAGAGTAGCATTTCTTCTTATTCAATTTGAAGGAAAACTTTGTTCATTTAAGTGTGTTTGTGATTTTCCTTTTCTATTTTTATCAAAATATGTTTAAGTATTAATTTAATTTTTCAAGCATAGTATAATTGATGGCTATTGGCAACAGGAAATTACAGGAGTATTTTTTCGAAATTGTACGCTAAACTACTCAGCAAATAGAAACATTTTTCCAATATGGGCTCTTGGAGAATATCGGAGGCGAGTTCTGTTAGCATGATAACCTCAATGGGCAAGCAAAGGATTGCATATCGAGCTTCAGAAGCCCAAGATAGCTAGAAAGAGAATGGTCTCTCCAATAAATAACCAACTTTCGTGTAACTACGTAACCAATGTTGAGAAAGGTTTCCAAATAAATGTAGAAAATTGTCTACTACTAGAAAGATGTAAATTATGTCATAATTAGTTTGATGTGAGACAAACAGCAACTCAATCATGTGATGTAATATTATAATATATGTGGATGTTAAATAAATGTGCAATATAAACATTATAGTTTTTTCATTTTTCTAAATTTTGAATGAGCTGACTGTGTTGCCTTTCTCTTTGCACGTCATGATTCTCGACTGTGTTACCCCTCATTTATAAACTATTAGAATTATAACTTTTTATTAGAATTATTTTTTATTTTTTATTATTATTTTTTTCTCAAGAAAAGGTTTGCTTGAGGAAGAAGATGGTTTTACAAATTCTGAGATTTGGGTTCTCCAAAGCTAAGATTTTTTTTCTCACCTTCACGTGCTTGAGAAAGAAGTGAGTTTTGCCAAAGCTAATCTCTTTTCTCACCTTCATGTGAGGAAGAAGAACCGAATGAAGCTAGAGGAAGAAGGATGTCTTTTTAGGTTTGGAAGTGAAACGAGTTTTGCTACTTTGCTGCTTTCTCGATATCTCAAAAATCGTAGCAAGTATTATACCTTTAGATTAGAGAATTTGAAAATCTTGAATTTAAGAAGAATTTGAGGGGATCTAATTAATTCCTGGAATTTACAGAATTTGTATTATGTAACTCATTTTTGTTTAAAACAAAATAGGGAGGACAAGACATCAATAATATTAATAATGGATATGTGAAATGGGACTCATAATATTTTTGCAATCTATATTGAAAATGGCAAACGTTAATTTGTAAAGAAATTGTGGTAAAAATTGTACCCCTTACAACACTACAATGATAAACATATGTTATCATTGAAACCTTGAAATTTGGAATTTTCAGACGTTGAAACCTTGTATTGGGCCTTTGTTTGCAAAGCTGATGGGATTTATAATTTTGTGGACGATAAAATAATTAATGATCATAGGATAAAGGTCAAAATTAACTGCGCGCTCTGAATTAAATTTTGGACTCTTCCATTACTACAATTGCTAATTAGGAACCCATCTTCTGTCAATTCCATATACTAGGATTTTCACATTGAGATCGATGAAAAATAGACAAAGAAGAGGTTGTTGAGAAAATTGACAATAGTTTTTGTCAATTAATATAATATAAGCTAAGATCCATTTTTGTGGTAGAAAATTATCCTTAGCATAATATCGTTAATGATTATGGTCTATTTTTGTGGATCATAACCATAAGATAAGGTAAGAAAATACTGCATTTGAGATAATGATACGTTTATAACTTCTATATAATTTTAACTTTTTTTATTTTTTATTTTTAAGATCAACCATTAGAGATCGATGTAAGACCTACATATAAGAAAACAGATTTCATGATTAATTTTTTTTAAAAAAATAAAATTATTAGAGTTGTACAAAAATTGTAAAAAAATCATTTCGCATTACATTCAGAGACAGAAACAAGGGCCATGGCCTCCAGTTTTGGAAATTATCTTTCAGCTTTGACCAAAAAGTTGTAGACTAAGGACATTATTAATGAGTATTGAACCAACTAAGAAGTTATGAGCTGGACCTGGCCTGGTTCCATAGTCTAAACCTTAGAAATTGACAATAGTTTTTTCGTGAAAAACTTTTGGGAAAAGTATACATAACCCCTCAACCTACTACTTTATTGTTAATGTTTCCCCCTAAACTACCAATTGTGTCAATCTCTGGCCCTCTAAACTACTGAAAAATGTCAATGTCCCTAATGACAGAAATACCCTTCATAAAATTATTAAAAAAACTAAAAACATTATTTGAAAAAAATATAAAATAACAAAAAAGTTATACAAAAAAAAACTAAAAACAAAAAGTAAAAATAAAAAACAGGTTTTTTTTTCGTTTGTTTTTATTTATTTTTTATATAATTTTCAGTTATTTTTTTGTTTGTTTTTTTTTTTAAATTTCCTTAATTTTTTTAATTTGTTTTTTAAAAATTTATTTATTTTTTATTTTTTAGTTTTAGTTTTAGTTTTTTTTGTTAAAATTTATAAGGACATTTTTTGTCTTATTGAAAAAAATGTATGGTATTTTTGTCTTTTTATTAGTCTTAGGGGTACATTCATGACCATGTTTTGGTGTTTTGAGGGGTGATATTGACACAATTAGTAGTTTAAAAAGAACATTGACAATTGAATGGTAGTTTGAAGATGATATGTGTAATTTTCCTTCAAACTTTTTTTTTTTATTTTTTTTTATTTTTATGTTTCTTCTGGTTTTTCAGTAAGAAATTCTGGAACAGCAACTATCTAATACCAGTATGTACTTTGATTAACAAAGAATGACTTTCCAAGAAATAAGCTAGAGATACATGTCATAGCGTATTAATGAAGAAAAAAAAGAAAAATAAATAAATAAATTCAAATATATTTAGAGGTAGTACCAACTACCAAGGACACCAGTTAAGTTTATGCCCAACTAGCACGTAATTGGGGTAAAGGATTGACTTGGACCTGGACTTAGTTTCATATTCGTTTTCATCATAATAAATGTTATTTAAAGATCTTGTAATAAAATTGTAGTATTCTTCGCAGAACTCATGTTTTTATGTAGACATTGAGTGGTACTATAAGGCACACTTTCATCACTTTATTGGCAGACTTTTTGAGTCTACGTGGCACATCTTGTGGTGAAAATATGTGCCACGTAGACACAAAAGTCTGTCAATAATGTGATAAAAGTGTGCCTTATAACATTACTCGTAGACATTTAGATATTGATCACGGTATGACGTTTACCACGTCAACCACTAACTAATTAAATTGTCAAGTCTAATTTGATAGGTAAATTTAATTATTAGTGACTAATATAATAAGTGCCATGTAATCTGTTAAGCCAGTTTTGAAGGAACTTATAATAAAATTGTAGTACCATTAGCAGCACTCATGTTTTTACGTCGACATTATTTAGATGTTGACGACAGTATCAATGATTAGAATAATTTTATTACCAGGCCAAGCTCAGACCATGTTATTAACCAACAAATTGCTTCAATATTATGATCATATGGTTGTGATTGTGTTAGAATCTAGAAAATTTAATTGTGAGGACTTGACTTATTTTTCACTTGGACATATTTCTGTCTTTGATATGGAAAACTCACAGCTTAGGAAGGAGATCCCATGTCCACCAATTCCACCACCACTGAAAGTGAAAGAAACATAGGTGATAACAGAGGAAACAATGATTACTACACAGAGAAGAGCACTAAGCTTTTACTCCTCCATTCAAGCTCATGATGGCCACTGGCCTGCTGAATCTGCTGGCCCCTTGTTTTTCCTTCAACCCTTTGTATGTATTTTTCTCACCATTGTATACAAATGCATGTTTATTCTTTATTTTATTTTTCTTTCACTGAGATATAAAAATGCATGCATTAACTGTTACACATGCATTTGGAACATGTTTGGAGGAAATTTGGATCCATAATATATTAATATTCATTGCTAACAAAAAAAAAAAAAAAAAAGGAAAAAATTGCCAAATAATTTTTATTTATTTATTTTTTTTAAATTTTTTTTTTTTTTTTCCAAAAGAATCTCAAACACACATGCACATGCATATATTTTGGGATTTATGTCTAGCTATATTGGAATGGATAAATAAACCAATCCAGTGATTTGTTTGTTAAATCTAAATTAATTTCAAATCATTATGATATGTAGGTAATGGCATTATACATCATGGGAGGTCTCAATGCTATTTTTTCAACAGCACACTAGAAGGAAATTATTCGATACTTGTATAATCATCAGGTATTATTATTATTATTATTATTATTATTTTGAATATAAATTTGTGTATAAAGGCCTAGAAAACTAAAAAGTGAGCTAATTTATAAACTTGTGTATTTGTTGAACACCTTGAGTTACATTGCCTTGAGAATACTTGGAGAGGGACTTGAAGATGGTGAAGATGGGGCTATGGCTAGAGGCCGCAAATGGATCCTTGACCATGGTAGTTTAACGGCTATTCCTTCATGGGGAAAGTTTTGGGTCACGGTATAACCATTTGAAACCATTAACTTAATTATGTTAGTTTTATTTGGCTAACACTTCAAATTATAAGGACAGACTCACATCCCATAAATGAAAATTAAAATCAGTATTTCATTTCATTCTGTTTGTTGAGTGAGAACTCAAATGTCTCGTCTCGATCATGTGTAGGTACTAGGAGTGTATGAGTGGTCTGGTTGCAATCCACTGCCCCCAGAGTTCTGGCTTCTTCCTAAAATCTTCCCCATGCATCCAGGTTTTTTCCACTCAATTATTTTTGCTAGAAAGCACATTTCGTAAGATATAAATAATACTAACACAGTTATCAAAGAGTTAGACTTAGAGCATGTATCTGATACTCAAGGTGTTCATTACATGAAATGCAAGTAAATTGTTATGCTATTGTCGCTTGGTTTACATGCCAATGTCTTATTTATACGGGAAGAGGTTTGTTGGTCCAATCACTGGATTGATTCAATCAATAAGACAAGAGTTATATAACGAGCCTTATCATCAAATTAACTGGAATAAAGCCCGGAATACAATTGCAAAGGTTAGTCGTTGAATCTAAATCTTTTTGCATTTTTTTTTTTTTATAAACCTCTATGTCACATCCTCCTTATGATCAACAATCTTCACAAAGTTCTTGCAAAAAGTATATCATTTTCACCATACATATTCTAATTACACAAACAATTATAAAGATTCCTTTTGACATTAATGCATACATAAAACTCACCCAAGTTGTTAATTTAGGAGGATCTCTATTATCTGCATCCACTCATACAAGATATGCTATGGGGATTTCTTCACCATGTAGTGGAGCCTGTCCTGACGCATTGGCCCTTTTCAATGTTGAGGGAGAAGGCACTAAAAGCCGCAATTGGTCATGTACATTATGAGGATGAGAATAGCAAATACCTTTGCATTGGAAGCGTTGAAAAGGTCAATAACTAGTGTTGTAGTTTTGCATATACAATCAAAATGAGGGAAATATATATATATATATATCAGAGTATTTTATTTGTCATCAATGAACTTAATTGTCAAGCTTAGTTGTATTATAGGTATTATGTTTGATTGCCTGTTGGGCTGAAGATCCAAATGGGAAGGCATACAAGCTTCATCTAGGCAGGATTCCAGACAAACCATAATTATCACTTGCTTTAATAATATATGTCAATTTAATGAGTAGTACCTACTCTTCACATCCATTTTATACCGGCTGACATGACGTATTTTACATAGTTTTCGTTTTCTCTAAATGGCTGACATGGGAAGCCACTTAAAACATGCTACGTAGCAAGTGTAAAATCGGTGTAAAGAGTAGCATTTCTTCTAATTCAATTTGAAGGAAAAATTTGTCCATTTAAATGTGTTTGTAATTTTCCTTTTCTATTTTTATCAAAATATGTTTTAAAGTATTAATTTAATTTTTCAAGCATGGTATAATCGATGGCTATTGGCAACAGGAAATCATCAGAGTATTTTTTTTTGAAACTGTACACTAAACTACTCAGCAAGTAGAAACATTTTTCCGATATGAGCTTTTGGAAAATATCAGAGGCGAGTTTTGTTTGCATGATAACCTGAATGCCCAAGCAAAGAATTGCATATTGAGCATCATAAGCCCTAGTTAGCTTGAAAGAAAATGGTCTCTCCAATACTTTTACAACTTTCCAAATAAATGTAGATGTAAATTATGTCATAATTAATTTGATGCGAGACAAACAGCAACTCAATCGTGTGATGTAATATTATAATATATGTGGATGTTAAATGTGCAATATATACCACGTAATATAAACATTAAAATAGTTTTTTCATTTTTCTAAATTTTGAATGAGGGACTGTGTTAATTGCCTTTCTCTTTGCATTCAACTTCAAGTAAAGCAGCTGACTTCAAAAAAAAAAAAAAAAAAAAAAAAAAAAAAAAAAAAAAAAAAAAACTTCAAGTAAAGAATAAGTATATTGTAGTCTAAAAACTACAATATACTTACTTTTAATATTTATACGACACCTTTCTTCCTTAAAAAAAGTAAGTTCTAGATTTAACATGGGTCATGGCCTCCTCCAGTTTTGAAAATTATCTTTCAGCTTTGCCCAAAAAATTGTAGACTAAGGAAATTATTAATGATTTCAGTGAATTGAACCAACTTATAAGTAATGAGCTGGACCCCGCCTGTTCTGTATTCTAAACCTTCGAAATTGACAAAAGCCTTCTAGAAAAACTTAAAAACACACATAACCCTTCAAACTACAACCTTTTGTTAAACACACATAGCGTATTAATGAAGAAAAAAAAAAAGGACATAAATTCAAATATATTTAGTGGTAGTACCAACGACACCATTTAAGCTTATGCCCGACTAGCACTTGGGCCTTGGGGCAGAGGATTGAGTTGGGCTTGAAAGTAGTTTCCTATATTCATGTTTTCATTATAATAAATGTTACGTGAACTGTTACGTCAGTTTTTAAAGAATTTGTAATAAAATTGTAGTACTCTTGGCAATACACATATTTTTATATATGTAGACATTTAGATATTGATCACGGTATGACATTTATCACATTAATCATTAACTAATTAAATTGCCAGGTTAAATTTGATATGTAAATTTAATTATTAGTGAATAACATAATAAGTTTCACGTAAACTGTTAAGCTCGTTTTTAAGGAACTTATAATAAAATTGTAGTACCCTTAGAAGTACTCATGTTTTTACGTCAACATTTAGATATTGACAACAGTATCAATTATTAGAATAATTTTATTATCGTGTCGAGCTTAGACCATGTTATTAACCAACAAAATGCTGCAATACTATGATCATATGGTTGTGATTTGTGTTAGAATCTAGAAAATTTAAATTGTGAGGACTTGAATTATTTTTCACTTGGACATATTTGTAGCTTTGATATGGAAAACTCACAGCTTAGGAAGGAGAACCCATGCCCACCAATTCCACCACCAGTGAAAGTGAAAGAAACAGATGGGATAACAGAGGAGACAATGATTTACTACACTGAGAAAAGCACTAAGCTTTTACTCTTCCATTCAAGCTCGATCATGATGGCCACTGGCCTGCTGAATCTGCTGGCCTATTTTTTTTCCTTCAACCCTTTGTATGTATTTTTCTCACCATTATATTGTATACAAATGCATGTTTATTCTTTATTTTATTTTTCTTTTACTGAGATATAAAAATGCTTGCATTAACTGTTACACTTCTTGATTCTCACATGCCTTTGAAGGAAGAAGATAATATATTAATAGTTCTTGCGAAAAAAAAAATTAAAAAATTAAAAAATAAAGGAAAAAATAGCCAAATATTTTTCTTTCCAAAATAACCTCAAACACATGCACACGCAGTGGCAGAGCCAAAAATTAAGATAATAAAACGTAATAATAAGATTTTTTTTTAAAATGCTTGCATTAACTGTTACACTTCTTGATTCTCACATGCCTTTGAAGGAAGAAGATAATATATTAATAGTTCTAGCGAAAAAAAAAATTAAAAAATTAAAAAATAAAGGAAAAAATAGCCAAATATTTTTCTTTCCAAAATAACCTCAAACACATGCACACGCAGTGGCAGAGCCAAAAATTAAGATAATAAAACGTAATAATAAAAAAAAAAAATTTCTCTCTTTATATACTATGTTTTTATTTTATATAAAAGATGTGATAAATGCAAATCAAAATAGAAATGACATTTTAATCAAATTATTAGCATATTCTAATGATTATTAATATAAAAAATCAAAATAAATGTCTCAATAAAAGGAACAAACAATAATAAATAACGTATTTGAGAGTAACAAAACTCTTCTGAAACTTGTTGACACCGGTGAAATTCTAAACTCTGAAGAAAACATTATCAAAAATTGTAAATGTTATCCTTATCGGAATAAGGGAAAAAAATTATAATAAAAAAAGAAAAGTCAATGCATTTCTCCCATGCACATACACAATAACCACGACAATCAATTTGATTTAAGAAATTAAAGTGTCATCTGTTATGTAATACTCCCATAGATAGTATTTAGTATATGGTGTGTGTTTACTATGATTTCCAATCAAATTTTTCATTAATTATTTTCTAAACTTTTTTCGTTTTTGGATTGATATTATTTTAGCTTAATTGTTAGGCAAACTCATATATGTGTCCTTTGCTAGTTGTTCACATGAAAAAAAAAAAAAAAGAAAAAAAAAAAAAAAAGAAGAAGAAGAAGAAGAAGAAGAAGAAGAGAGGAGGAGGAGGAGGAGGAGGAGGAGGAGGAGGAGGAGGGAGAGAGAGAGAGAGAGAGAGAAGGGTAATGCTAGAAATTACATTTTTATTCCACAATTATCACACAATGATAATCAACCACTGCATCAATCCTTGTTAAAAAAAATAAAAGAGAAAATCTAATAATTGGTTAGAACTGCTATGTACGTCAACATTTTGGATAAAAATATGTTATATAATTAGCATTACTTTAACCAAAAAAGAATATCAAACTAGACATTTAAGAAAATAGTAATGATAGATATTACATTTTTATCCCAAAACTATCATATAATGTTGATATGCCAGTTCCAATTAATCAACCATTGTATTTTTTTTTAACAAGAACTAATCTAAAAGTTAGTTGGAACTATCACATTAACATTGTAACTTTATAAGATAATTGTGAGATAAAAACATGGTTTCTAACGTTAGTAACAAGAAAAAAGACAAAATAATGAAAAATGGATTTTCAAAAAATAATAATAATGAAAATGAAAATGTTGTAACAGAGGCACCAAAATAAATTGAGAAGTAAAGGTCAAGAAACAAAACTACCGAAATTGACAAAAGGATTTAAGTGGTTCGGCCCCAACTTGACCTACGTCCACTGTAAAAGACAGATCAAGATCTTTTACTATGAAAACAATGGAGATACAAATAGTGGCTCACACCCAAAGACCCAAGTACATCCAAAACAACACTTGATAGTGTTTCTACAAAGAGAATTCTCTCACTCTCTCAAATGGCTCACTTGAGCTTTGGATATTCTTTCTCTCACTATTCTCTAGCTCTCTTGTAATGGGATACACAAATGAGTTCTCATTCCTTTATATAGGCAAGCTCCACCAACCCATCTTAAATGCCTAACTACCCATGCGCAATTAAGAAGCCCAACTCTTAACTATGAGCCTCTCAACTACTCATATGCAATTAAGATGCTCAATTCTCAACCATGACCGTCTTAACTATCCAAGTGCATTGATGGTTGACAAGTCAAAACCCAACAATCTGCACCTTGACTTGAAAACCATCAAGAATGTATCTCCACCTTTTCGGGAAAACCATCCATCTACCATGTCTGACGCACTACCATAAGGCAGCACCAATGCAGACTCTCCTGCATTTGCACAGCAGCCCACACAAGGCAGCAACAGCTTCACCAATGCCCAGGCAGCACACTGCCACATGTCTACCTCTTGCAGGCATGTCACAGCAACACTTTGTCCACTGCAACACGTAAGCTTCCTGCAGATAACATGAGCAGCACCACAGGCTCAGTGTTGAACACCACAGCCAATTGGCACGCCCAACACATGTATAGCAACCTGGCATCACTAGCATTCTCCACAACAGCATTCACCCTTTATGCAGATCACTTGGGCAGAGCCCATGGCAGGCTCATTGCCTCACTCAAGGCCCTTCTGCACACCCATCATCATGCAGAAGCCATATGGTGCACTCATTACACCCTAGCACGACGGGTTCACTTGGGTAGGACATCATAGACGCCATGTGATCCCTCTTAGCAGCATCCATCAACAAGGGTCAAGTCAGCAAGCAATCTGGGCCTTGCCCAACCCACTCACAAGCCACACCAACAAGTCCTGCGCCCCACAACAGCACTTGGGCCCCATCGGCATAGACCATGCACCTTACATTGGCCACACCAACTGATTCTTTACAGCACCCTTAACCCTTCTCCAACACACAAGGTTAGGCCCCAACCCACAAGGTTAGGCCCCAACCCAACCATCCAGCAAATGGTTGGGCCATGTGCCCTCCATAGACCCAGCATAATCCATCTTGCACCCGTGGCATTCCTTCCTCATGCCATGGCTCGGCGGTTAGCAAGGGTGCAAGGCACACACCCATGCCGCCACACCACAGTCATGTCAAGTTTGTGACAAACCACCCACACTTCTTGAATTCAACGTCCTCGTCGAACCGGTGGATGAACTATCTAGGGCCTTCAACCAGTCCTTTCTCAAAGCATTTTGAGGTAACTCCAACATGGCCTCGGCTTGTCTAGAAGTTTCGAAAGTCTGCCCCATCATCTTCTCCAACTTCTGCCTCTATTGCTCCCTAGTCATGTTTCACCAGTAAGATGATACAAATTTCCCACCTTGATGCCTTTCATCATGACCAGGGCACCACGAATAACCATCAAAACTCCATTTTCCTGCACGATCTTGCAACCGATGGTGTCTAGAGCACCCGTGGAGATTAGATTTTTCTTCAATTCTGAAACATGTCTCACCTCCGTAAGTGTTCTCACAATTCCGTCGTGCATCTTGATTTTGATTGTTCCAATCCCCACTATTTTACAGGCCATGTCATTGCCCATCAAAACAGTGCCTTTAGTACTCTTGTAAGAAGCAAACTAGTCCCGGTTGGGATATAAATGAAACGAACATACGGAATCAAGAACCCAGCCTTCGAAAATACTAGAAGATGATACGGCTAAAACATTTCCGTCGTCATCAGAATCGCCTTCTGCTACAACTGCATTACCATCATTAGAGGCTTTCTCTTTCCCTTTATTTTTGAGCTCAGGACAATTTTTTCGAAAATGCCCTTCCTTGTGACCCTCGAAACATTTTAGTTTCTTTTTTCTGGACTATGATTTGGATCGTCCTCTTACAACCAGTCCTTCACCCGAGCTTTCTGCAACAGCTTCAGACACCATTTTCTTCAATATATTCTTTGGAGTTTAGGGCTGCTTTCACATCTTCTACAGATAGAGTTTCTCTACTATACATCATGGTATTGACAAAGTGCTCATATGAAGGTGGTAAAGAACACAAAAGAGCAATAGCTTGATCCTCGTCCTCAATTTTAACATTAATGTTTCTCAAATCAATAATCACTCGATTGAATTTATCAAGATGATCCTTAACTGACATACCTTCATGCATATGAAGTGTGGCCAACCGCTTCTTCAAATACAAGCAATTTATGAGTGATTTGGTCATGTACAAACTCTCCAGCTTCAACCACAAATTGTCAGCTGTGTCTTCTTCTACTACTTCGCGTAGTACTTCATTACTCAAGCACAACTGAATTGCACTGTGTGCCTTTTCCAAGATCTCTTCCTTCTCATCTTTAGTTAATGATTCTGGCAGTGCATCCTTTCCCTTTAGCGCCTTGGACAGCCCTTGTTGCACTAACAAGGCCTTCATCCTGACCCGCCAGAGGTTGAAGTCGTTTCTTCCATCGAACTTCTCAATATCAAATTTTGCCGCCATCTTTTGTTGAATCTATCAATACTGTCACAAGTTACAACTGTCAAACAGGTAAGTCAAAAATACAACCAGGAAAGTTTCCAGGAAAGGCTGGAGGGGTCACACCAGTCCCACTTGAAACCCAGTTTCCTTAGACAACAAAGTTGTTGGTTGATGGAACTTCCCTAGATGTAGAATTGAACAAAACCCGTACACAGTACCTGCAAACAATATCCAGACAGATAAAACCCAATTTGGCTTACGTCCACAGGAAAAGACAGATCAAGATCTTTTACTATGAAAACAAGGGAGATACAAATAGTGGCTCACACTCAAAGACCCAAGTATACCCAAAACAACACTTGATAGTGTTTCTACAAAGAGAGTTCTCTCACTCTCTCAAATGGCTCACTTGAGCTTTGGATATTCTTTCTCTCACTATTCTCTAGCTCTTTTGTAATGGGATACACAAATGAGCTCTCATTCCTTTATATAGCCAAGCTCCACCAACTCATCTTAAATGCCCAATTACCCATATACAATTAAGAAGCCCAACTCTTAACCATAAGCCTCTCAACTACCCATATGTAATTTAGATGTCCAACTCTCAACCATGAGCCTCTTAACTACCCAAGTGCATTGATGGTTGACAAGTCAAAACCCAACAGAAAAATGAAATTGAACCACACTTTGACACGTCAGTAGTCAAACACCACACTACACTACTTTCATGAAGTGGCAACAAAACTGATTCTTAAAAGAAAAAGAACTTCTGCAGAAGAAGGGAGAAACTTTGGTAGAAGAAGAAGAGACTTTTGTAGAAGAAAAAGAACTTTTGCCGGGGCGGGAGCTTCGCCGTCCCCCTTCCCTCCACCCTTGAAAACGAACTTTGACAAAACAAAATCGTCAAAAATTTTCAGGGGCGAAACCACCCCCCCTCCCCTTCGCCACTGTGCGCATGCATATATTTTGCGATTTATGTCTGGCTATATTGGAATGGATAAATAAATCAACCCAATGACTTGTTTGTATATTATGATGATATGCAGGTAATGGCATTATACATCACTAGAGATCTCAATGCTATTTTTTCACCAGTACACCAGAAAGAAATTATTCGATACTTGTATAATCATCAGGTATTATTTTTCTGAATATTAGTTTGTGTATAAAGGCCTAAAAAACTTAAAAGTTGTCTAATTTATAAACTCGTGTATTTGTTGGACATGAAGAATGAAGACGGAGGTTGGGGGTTCCATATAGTGGGTCACAGCACAATGTTTGCGTCAGCTTTGAGCTACATTGCCTTGAGAATACTTGGAGAGGGACCTGAAGATGGTGAAGATGGGGCTATGGCTAGAGGATGAAGATGGATCCTTGACCATGGTGGTCTAGTGGCTATTCCTTCATGGGGAAAGTTTTTGGTCATGGTGTGACCATTTTTCTTGATAATTTACATCTATCTGGAAGAAATTTTTTTTTTATTAAAGTAACATGTCCCTAATGTCCGAAAAAAGTCTCACATATCAAAATGCCCTGCAATTCCTTGCAATTCAAAAAATTTTGGTCATGAACAGATTGGATCGAGACATGTAAGCCTTAAAAACTAATACAAGTAATACAAAAAAAAGGTATGGACGAACCATCCCTTGAGGTGGCCAACGACCAACGTTTTACCCTTTGAGCAGGTGGTCATTGAGGGGGTGGCTGACCACCTCAAGGGGTGGTCTGGCCACCATTTTAGTTATTTTTCTTTATATTTTTTAAAGGCTTATGTAGCTTAATTAATCCAAGCCATTCATTTTGAATGAATAACATGAATTGTAGGCCCTGCAATTCCTTGATCTCAATCCAAGTATCTGAAAAATATGTAAAGAATAATGCCACACATTGCACTTTAAATATTTACAAATATTCCATCGTACTTTCTTATCAACTCTAGACTAGTAGCAGCAACAATGGTTGAGCTTCTCCATTTAGATTCATGCATATAAAGTTCAAGTTTATACAAGAGTCCCTGATGCAGGACAAACCAAGATTTACAAGAAAGTAATTAGAGAGAGGAGAAACAGAGAAAAATAAGCAAAGGGGAAGAGAGAAGAAATAAGGTGACGAAGAGAAGAAAAATAAGCTGACGAATAGACGAAATACAAGGGGGAGAAGAGAAAACTACTCTCTCAATAATTTTATTCCATATCATAGTCTATCTCCATATATTAGAGTACAGAGCATGCTTAAATAGACCCCGATTAAAAACCCTAGGGCAACGCCCATTTATTAACTTATCTAACATGGTATTATTGATTTGCCTAACATATCCTAGGGCAACCGTAATGCCCATTTATTGAATTACAAAAAATGGATTAGGATTAGGTGTTATATAAAAAACTACAACACTTATGTTGTAATTACTTTAGAGGTCTACATTTAATTTTAAGTGTTCCGTGAGAAAGAGAGAGAGAAAATAAAATTAAATATAAACCCTTAAAACAATTTACTACAACATAAGTGCTGTAGTTTTTTCTTTTCTTTCCTTTTCTTTTTTTTTTTTTCTTTTTTTTTTTGAATATAGAATCTAAGCCAAATCCTAAAAAAATTACCTACTCCAGAAATTAAATAAAACATAAACTAATACGTGAAATTAAAAACCTAAATAAAATTAAAGGACCCAACAAAAACTACAAAAAAAGGGCAAATTCTGGATTACAGACGGTTTAGATGAACCGTCTGCAAATATAAATTTTCAGACGGTTTTAATGAAACCGTCTGTAAATTTACAGATGGTTTTAAATAAAACCGTCTAAAAATTATTTTGCAGACGGTTTCTAATTTCGTTTTTAAATACCACTCATCCATATATATTCCATGTCATCGATCCGCACCACAAAATAACATAAACATCTCAACCGTCTCTTACATTTATATCAACGACTCAGAACACCCACATGCAATCTGCACAATTTCTCCTTTTACATTATTCATAGACTTGGCCGAGAATTCCCAAGAGGCAGGCCGACGTGCAGGTATCATTCTTCTTCTTCTCTCTTCGGCCCGCGACTGAAGACGGGCAATGGGATCTTGACGGAACGGCGAGATCGGGACGACGGGAACGGAACGGCGGGAGAAAGTGCTGGATCTGTCAATCCCACGCCGGTGTGCGTGGGTTTCCGGCAGATCTGCCGAGGTTGTTGGGGTTTCCGGTCGGATCCGGCGAGGTCGCTGGGGTTTCCAGTCGGATTCGGCCGAAATCGGGTCTGGATCGTTTTGGGTTGGATCGAAGCACAGCTGACGGGTTGGTAATTGGGGTGGGTTTTGGTGGTTGTTATGGGTTGGAGCTGACCGGTTTTTTTTGTTTTGATTGTTTGAGGTATTATATTTTTTGGTTGATTGCTGAAATGGGGGTTGTTGGCTGTGGCTGTGGCTTAGTTTCTCTCGGAGTGGAAGAGAAACAGAGGAAGACGATGGCGATTTGGTGGGGCTGGATGGTGGTGACCGGAGCTGATTTTCGGTGGATATTTCCGGACTCCGGTAGAGAACGTAGCTTTGAGCCTTTGACTGCTGGACAAAAAATAATAATAATAATTATTACTATATTAAAAAAGACAAAAAAAATAACAGGTTCTAGACGGTTTTTCCCAAAACCATCTGTAATTGCGGACGGTTTGGCCCAAACCGTCCAGAAATTCATTTAGCGACATTATATCCTAGACGGTTTTAAACCATCTAGAAAAAACCGTTTGGGATTGATTCCAGACGGTTTTTTTGCATTTCTAGACGGTTTAAAACCGTCTAGAATTTGCTTTTTTTTTTTTGTAGTGAAACTATTATTGTAGTGTTCCGCAACAGTCCCTCTTACAGAATGATGGAAGCATATTTATACCTTGAATTTTATATAATATTTAGCATAAAATGTCTTGTCTCATGTATAGGTACTAGGAGTGTATGAGTGGTCAGGCTGCAATCCACTGCCCCCAGAGTTCTGGCTTCTTCCTAAAATCCTCCCCATTCATCCAAGTTTTTTCCACTCACATCATTTTGCTAGAAAGCACATTTAAAAATATGTATGTAGTACTAAAACATTTATCAGAGAGTTCGACTTAATGAATGTATCTGATACTCAAACATTACATGAAATGCAGTTAAAATGTTATGCTACAGTCGCTTGGTTTACATGCCAATGCCTTATTTATATGGGAAGAGATTTGTTGGTCCAATCACTGGATTGATTCAATCACTAAGACAAGAGTTATATAACGAGCCTAACCATCAAATTAACTGGAATAAGCCCGGTATACAGTTGCAAAGGTTAGTTGAATCTTAATCCTTTTGCAATTTGTTTTTATCAGAAACCTATATGTCACATCTTGCTTATTGGCAATCTTCACAAAGTTCTTGCAAAATGCGTTCAAATAAGACAATATCATTATCCCATACATATTCTAATTGCACAAGCAATTATGAAGATTTTTGGTGAAATTAATGCATACATAAAACTCACCCAAGTTGCTAATTCATGAGGATCTCTATTATCCGCATTTCCTCATACAAGATATGCTATGGGGATTTCTTCACAATGTAGCGGAGCCTTTCATGGTGTATTGGCCCTTTTCAATGTTGAAAGAGAAGGCACTAAAAGCTGCAATTGGTCATGTACATTATGAGGACGAGAATAGCAGATACCTTTGCATTGGAAGCGTTGAAAATGAGTGTACTTGTATTGCGGTTCCAATCAAAATGTATATATATATATATATATCAATGCAGGACCATGGTTGGCAAGTCTCTGACTGCACCGCTAAAGGGCTGAAGGTAATGCCTCAACTCTATCAAAACACATGACCAAAACTACACATTCTCGAGGTTTGCTTAAGAGGAGAATATGACATTTGGCGAAACCTTTTCTTTTGCAGGTTGCAATCTTGTTCTAAAAAATGCCTCAAGACCTAGTTGGGGAAAAAATTGAGACATAGCGGTTTTTATGATGCCATGAATGTCATTCTTTCTCTACAAGTAAGAATTCAACCTTACAAATTCTTTTTTTGACTCAGTTAGTAATTAAGAAAAGTTGTTTTATAGCTATTATGTTTAAGCTTTCCCAAATGCTTCACATGAATAATTGATTTTCTTTCAATTGGCACTACAGAGTAGCAATGGTGGTTTCCCAGCATGGGAGCCTCAAAAAGCATATGGTTGGTTGGAGGTAACTCCTTAAAACTTGATAAGTTTGCTCATACTTATGACAAAAATCATCTTCTTTACCCAGCACTCATAACATAATTTTTGTATCTATTTTTGCAGATGTTCAACTCCTCGGAGTTCTTTGAAGAAGCCTGTTGGGAAATAATCCCGACCCTGCCCAATGGGCCAGAATCACAGCCCATCTGAATCATCTTTGGCTAATTTTCGAGAAACGTACTCAAAGTTGGTAATTTACGGATGCCACGTAAAGGTCAAGGACGGTAAATTCCGACCTCGCACCAACCAGGGAAGAAAGCCCACTACCTACACGATCACTATCACTTAGGAAGGTGTCCCCACGATCTAAGAGCAGTTGAGGACCGACTTGGCCACGATCGTGAGGGCGGTTGAGAACCGATTCCAGAAGCGATCGTGAAGCACTGCTCTCCACGATCTCAAGACGGTTGAAGATCAACCTGGCCACGATCGTGAAGTGTGTGCCTTAATCCCACAATTTGAGCGGTCGATAAGTGCTCCAAATTTGACACGTGGTCCAATGAAAGAACCAGATCGCTCACAACGTGACATGTGTAAATACCTCACGACTGAACAGGTAATTTAGATTGCTCATTGTGATACAAGGGTGATATACACTTAAGATAAAAACTGACAAAGGCATCGGAGTGGGATTGTCGGATTCCCCCCGACGTAGTTTGTTTTATTTGCAAGATAGCGAAGATAGGCTCTTCTGGTTCGTCAACTACCATATCAGAAACTGTTCTAACAGTTTGGCGTCGTCTGTGGGAAACGACCAGCACACGTACGTCGTTTACTACGCAAAAACAAAAATTATCTGAAATGGTACGAACAAGAGCCACGACCTCAGGAGCAAACAACCCTCACCACGAGACGGGAGGTGGGTCTCACCAGAATGCAACCGAGATGGAGGCACGAATAGCCCAGATGTCTAGGGACATGGAGGTCCTAACTCAACAGAACCTTCGTCTGTTAAGGCGATTAACGGACGAACAAATTCCTGAAGTGGCCGAGGGAAATGAAGAAGGAGAAAGCAATACCCATAATGAAGCGAACAGGGAGAGCAGAAGGATCACAGAAAGAACTTAACAAGAAGACCAACCCCGGCGAGCTGAAGGAATCGCAAACCCCCCTCCTGGTGAAGGTATGGTGAATCCTCAATATGAAGAAAGAAGACTTAACAAAGCCATCGCCACACTCGATGAGAAATATGAAGATAAGTATAACCAGCTGCAACTTGAAATCCAGTAAAACAACAAAGGGAAAACTTCTCGGGTGGATAGCCTGTTGAACAGGTCTCCCCCATTCACCGAGCGTGTCATGGCAATTCAGCTCCCCGAGAAATTTAAAATTCCGGCCATTCAAGCTTATACCGGGATTGAAGATCCCATTGAGCATCTCGACAACTATAAGATGCATATGGATCTGCAGGGGACCCCTCAGGAGATTGCGTGCCGAGCTTTTCCACTTACCCTGTCTGGTTCAGCTCAGGATTGGTTCCGAAAACTCCCTCCGAAATCCATCACATGTTTTGATGATCTCGGGCGGAAATTCGTAACTCAATTCCTGGCTGGGTGCAAGAGGAAGAAGCCCTATGGGCAACTGATGGCGATGCGCCAAAAAGAAGGCGAGTCTCTGAAAGACTATGTGGCCCGATTCAATCAAGCAAAGCTCACAGTTGATAATCCAACTGAAGAAATGGTCTATGCTGCCCTATACCAGGGCTTACGGGTGGAAGGGCCCTTGATGTCGGAAATTGCTCTCAATCATCCTGAAAATTTGACCGCCCTCACAGACGTGATTGAGAAGTATGTAAACCAAGAGGAAACCCTCACATCTCTGAGGGAATCCCAGAAGCAGAAGGTTGAGGAGTCGAACAACTCCGGAAAGAAGGAAAAAAAAGATCAGAAAGAAGAAAAGCGGACAGAAACCAAACCAGCAAAGTATTACCAGCTCTCCATAGAGGAATGGACTCCCTTGAATTCTCCCATTAATGAGGTATTGATGGAAATCAAGAAGGACTCGCAATACGAGAGGCCTTATCCCCTTCACAACAAGCGGGTAAGGGAAGAAAATAGAAACAAGTTCTGCGCGTACCATGATGCTCGGGGTCATGTTACCGAGGAATGCAGAAACCTCAGAATCCTGATCGAGAAGTTTATCAAAAATGAAAAATTACTCCGTTTTATAGCAGACAACTAGGGCCTGCCTCGGCAGAATCAGAGGCCTCAAGAGCGTAGAGACCGAGAGCAAGGACATAGAGAGCGTTCTCCTCAGAGACATAGAGAGCGTTCTCCTTAGAGACATAATGAGGATCACCGAGGCAGAAGGGAGGAACCTCAGCGAGACAGAAGCAGAAGCAGAGGCGCACGAGGTCATGAACCACGGAATGGGCCGGTCATCACCGACATCCGAACTATATTCAGAGGTTTTGGCGGAGGAGGAGAAACAAGTGCGGATAGGAAGGCATACGCTCGGTATCAGAGACATCAGGAGGTGATGGCTATAGAGAGACCCCACAAATCCCACCGGAGAGAATCTGTGGTGGTGGGGTTTTCAGATTAAGATTACGCGGGAGTTTCACTTCCGCATACCGACGCGATCGTGGTCACGCTGCAGGTGGCTAACCACCGAATCCATTGAATGTTCATCGATAATGGGAGCTCGGCTGATATCCTATATTGGTCGGCCTTTCGAAATATGGAGATTAGTCCGAAAAAGGTGATCCCGGCAACCTGCCCTTTGGTAGGATTTGCCGGGGAACAGGTCTTGCCGGTCAGGTCGATTGAACTCCCTGTGATTGCTGGGGATTATCCGACCACAAAACTATTATGGTTAAGTTTTTGTTGATCGATAGACCATCGGCCTACAACGCAATCATTGGAAGAACAACACTTAATGATCTGAAGGCGATCACTTCCACTTCACATTTGAAGATCAAATTCCCAACCGAGAGAGGTGTTGGAGAAGTAAGGGGAGAACAGGGAGTGGCACGTCAGTGTTACAACATAACGCTGAAAGGGACCCCTTCACAGAAGAGTTGCAGGGAGAAAGGCGAGCAATAGCAATCACAGCAGGGGGAACCAACCGAGGAGATGAAAGAATTTGAAGTGGGAGGTAAAGGGAAAAAAGTTAAGGTCGGATCCCTGTTATCTCCGGAAGTCGAAGAATCCTTGGTAGCTTTCCTCCGAAATAATACCGACGTGTTCGCCTGGTAACATGATGATATGCCAGGAATTGATCCTTCGGTAATTTCGCATAGGCTAAATGTCGACCCAAATCACCGACCCGTTAAGCAAAAAAGAAGATGCTTTGCTCCAGAAAGAAACCAAGCCATACATGAAGAAGTGGAGAGGCTATTAAAAGTCGGTTTTATCCGAGAGGTGGACTACCCTCAGTGGCTGGCCAACATTGTCTTGGTGAAAAAGTCAAGCGGAAAATGCAGAATGTGCGTGGACTTCACCGATCTCAACAAGGCATGCCCAAAAGATAGTTTCCCTCTCCCCCGGATGGATGTCCTAATCGACTCCACCTCGGGGCATGAGCTCCTAAGCTTTATGGATGCCTTCTCGGGGTATAACCAGATACACATGAGCGAACTCGATAAAGAAAAAACCTCTTTCATCACTGACCGAGGGCTGTATTGCTACAATATGATGCCATTCGGCTTGAAGAATGCCGGTGCAACCTATCAACGGCTAGTCAACAGAATGTTCCGTGACCAGATCGGAAGGAATGTAGAAGTATATGTGGATGACATGTTGGTGAAAAGTTGAAAAGCGACCAACCATCTGACCGATCTCGAAGAAACCTTTGACACATTAAGGAGATATCAAATGAAATTAAACCCGGCGAAATGTGCTTTCGGTGTCTCATCCGAAAAGTTTCTGGGATTCATGGTCTCGAGTAGAGGAATCGAGGCTAACCCCGAAAAAGTCCGAGCTGTACTGGAGATGCAAGCTCCCCGTACAACAAAGCAACTGCAGCAATTGATCGGGAGGAATGCAGCCCTAAACTAGTTCATCTCTCGATCAACAGATAAATGCTTGCCCTTCTTCAAGATACTCCGGAAGGCGTTTGTTTGGAACGACGAGTGCGAAGTGGCTTTCTGTCATTTGAAAGAATACCTAGCCAGCCCACCGCTCCAAAGCTCGCCAGAAGAAGGGGAAATTCTCTACCTATACTTAGCAGTGTCACTATCCGCTGTTAGCTCGGTCTTGGTTCGGGAGGAGTCCAAACTGCAAAAGCCAATATACTTCACCAGCAGGGCGCTACACGGGGCCGAAGAAAGGTATCCCCGGATTAAGAAGTTAGCTTTTGCCCTTATTACTTCAGCCCGAAGGTTGCGACCATACTTCCAGGCACATGCTATAAGGGTACTCACAGAGTATCCTTTGAAGAAAGTATTGCAAAAGCCCGACCTCTCAGGAAGGTTAGTATGTTGGGCCGTGGAACTCAGAGAATTTGACCTGGAGTTTTATCTGAGAACCACCATCAAAGCCCAAGTTCTGGCAGACTTTATAGCAGAATTCAGCAATCTCCCCGAAAGCCATGAAATGCCTGGGAAAGAAGCCTAGATAGCTTATGTGGATGGATCATCCACGAAGTCCCGAAGCGGAGCTGGGGTGGCCTTGATAACACCGGATAAGGAGGAAATCGCAGTGGCATTGAAGTTAGACTTTCCAACCACAAAAAACGAGGCGGAGTACGAAGCAGTAATAGCAGGCCTTAGCCTGGCAGAACATCTGGGAGCAAAAACCCTCGAAGTACGAAGCGACTCACAAGTTGTTGTCGGCCACATCCAAGGAGGATCTGAGGCCAAAGGTGAAAAAATGATAAAGTATCTTGCCAAGGTATTGGGTTTTTGGGACCGCTTTGAGCGAGTGGTGGTTACACAAATCCCGAGGGCCGAAAACGGACGAGCCGACGCACTAGCTCGGCTGGGATCGGCAACGGACGAAATGATTTTAGCTTCAAAACACCGGGTTATCATTCTGGACAAACCTTCCGTGGAGGATGGCGGATCGGTAATGCAGATCGATGACGCCTACGTAATTCCTGAATGGGCAAGGTACGTGATTGAATATCTCAAAAATGGACAACTGCCGAATGACAAAAAGGAGGCTCGGAAAATCCAGATGCAACCAGCACGATACACTCTTGTCGGCAACATTCTATATCGCCGAGGCTATTCACTCCCATTATTAAAGTGTCTCTCGGCAATTGAGGCTAAGTACGTGTTAAAGGAAATTCATGAGTGAGTCTGTGGCAGTCACTCGAGGGGTAGAATGTTGGCGCACAAGGCTGTACGAGCGGGCTACTATTGGCCAATGATGAATCAAGAATCAATGGAAATGGTCTGAAGGTGTGACAAGTGCCAAAGGTTCGCCAAGTTACAAACCAAACCGCCAGCAGAACTTAGCTCGGTTTCTTCATCCTGGCCGTTTACCCAATGGGGGGTTGACATTGTAGGACCCATGCCCACGGGAAAGGGGAATTGCAGATTCCTAGTGGTCGCAGTGGATTACTTCACCAAATGGGCAGAAGCGGGGCCTTTAATGACTATCACGACCGGGGCAATCAAAAATTTCCTCTGGAAGGCAATCATATGTAGATTTGGGATACCTTACGCCCTAATAACTGACAATGGAACACAATTCAACTGCAAGCCATTCCAAGAGTGGTGCGATGAGCTCAAGATTTGACATTTTTTCTCGTCGGTATATCATCCACAATCAAATGAGTAGGTGGAAGCGACAAACAAAACTTTGGTGAAAATATTGAAGAATAAACTCCCGAAGCGTAAGGGAGGATGGGTAGAGTACCTACCGGAAGTTATGTGGTCATATCGAATGACAGTCAGCTCGGCAACTTCCGAAACTCCTTACTCACTAGCCTTCGGAGTCGAAGCGGTGATACCAGTTGAAATTGGTTCACCAAACTTCCGCATTCAGCACTATAATCCCGGGTTCAACAGCACAGGATTAAAGCTACACCTAGATCTTCTGGAAGAAAAACGAGAAGATGCGAGAGTCAGAACTTTCGCTTATCAAGAAAAGGCAGCTCGGTATTATAACAAAAGGGTAAAGCCCCAATCGTTCAATACTGGCGATTGGGTGCTTCGGAGGATAACAACGGCAGCTAAAGACCCCACAGAAGGGAAGCTGGGGCCGGTCTGGGAAGGACCATTCTGAGTTATTAAAAGCAACCCAAAAGGAGCGTACCAGCTTGAAGATACAAACGGGAAAAAGCTGCAAAGACCATGGAATGCCGAGCATCTCCGGAAAATATTATATGTAATTCCGGTTATATTATATGTAATCTGTTTATTTTTAAACTTAATGTTTATCAATAAAATGCAGATTCAAACAGCATATTAGATCCAAGTACAACATTCGCAAGATTGAGACTTGAATCACTTTGAGGGGATTCAAGTCGGTCAAATTCCGAGTTTTGAATCACGTTGAAAGGATTCAAACCGGACAAACTCTGAGACTTGAATCACGTTGAGGGGATTCAAGTCGGTCAAATTCCGAGTTTTGAATCACGTTGAGGGGATTCAAACCGGACAAACTCCGAGACTTTAATCACGTTGAGGGGGTTCAAGTCGGCCAAGTTTGGAGTTTTGAATCACGTTGAGGGGATTCAAAGCGGACAAACTCCGAGACTTGAATCACGTTGAGGGGATTCAAGTCGTTCAAATTCCGAGTCTTGAATCACGTTGAGGGGGTTCAAGTCGGCCAAGTTTGGAGTTTTGAATCACGTTGAGGGGATTCAAAGTGGACAAACTCTGAGACTTGAATCAAGTTGGGGGGATTCAAGTAGTTCAAATTTCGAGTTTTGAATCACGTTGAGGGGATTCAAACCGGACGAATTCTGAGACTTGAATCACGTTGAGGGGGTTCAAGTCGGCCAAGTTTGGAGTTTTGAATCACGCTGAGGGGATTCAAAGCGAACAAACTCCGAGACTTGAATCACGTTGAGGGGATTCAAGTCGGTCAAATTATGAGTTTTGAATCACGTTGAGGGGGTTCAAGTCGGCCAAGTTTGGAGTTTTGAATCATGCTGAGGGGATTCAAAGCGAACAAACTCCGAGACTTGAATCACGTTGAGGGGATTCAAGTCGGTCAAATTCCGAGTTTTGAATCACGTTGAGGGGATTCAAACCGGACAAATTCTGAGACTTGAATCACGTTGAGGGGGTTCAAGTCGGCCAAGTTTGGAGTTTTGAATCACGCTGAGGGGATTCAAAGCGGACAAACTCCGAGACTTGAATCACGTTGAGGGGATTCAAGTCGGTCAAATTCTGAGTTTTGAATAACGTTGAGGGGATTCAAACCGGACGAATTCCGAGACTTGAATCACGTTGAGGGGGTTCAAGTCGGCCAAGTTTGGAGTTTTGAATCACGTTGAGGGGATTCAAAGTGGACAAACTCCGAGACTTGAATCAAGTTGGGGGGATTCAAGTAGTTCAAATTTCGAGTTTTGAATCACGTTGAGGGGATTCAAACCGGACGAATTCTGAGACTTGAATCACGTTGAGGGGGTTCAAGTCGGCCAAGTTTGGAGTTTTGAATCACGCTGAGGGGATTCAAAGCGAACAAACTCCGAGACTTGAATCACGTTGAGGGGATTCAAGTCGGTCAAATTCTGAGTTTTGAATCACGTTGAGGGGATTCAAACCGGACAAATTCTGAGACTTCAATCACGTTGAGGGGGTTCAAGTCGGCCAAGTTTGGAGTTTTGAATCACGTTGAGGGGATTCAAAGCGGACAAACTCCGAGACTTGAATCACGTTGAGGGGATTCAAGTCGGTCAAATTCCGAGATCTAAATCAAATTTAAAGATTTCAAGTTTAAAAAAAATAAAAAAATCTCTCTTTCAAATTTCAAATTTCCCGATGTTTTAACGGTTTCCAGCTTACTTCAATTTCAAACTAGGCAGAAACGCACAGAGAAATTCCTTTCACCGAAACTATGTCATGCAAAAGGAATTGGGGGGTAACTGTTGGGAAATAATCCCGACCCTGCCCAATGGGCCAGAATCACAGCCCATCAGAATCATCTTTAGCTAATTTATGAGAAACGTACTCAAAGTCGGTAATTTACCGATGCCACGTAAAGGTCAAGGACGGTAAATTCCAACCTCGCACCAACCAGGGAAGAAAGCCCACTACCTACACGATCACTATCACTTAGGAAGGCGTCCCCACGATCTAAGAGCAGTTGAGGACTGACTTGGCCACGATCGCTTCTGGAATCGGTTCTCAAGACGGTTGAAGATCAACTTGGCCACGTTCGTGAAGCGTGTGCCTTAATCCCACAATTTGAGCGGTCGATAAGTGCTCCAAATCTGACACGTGGTCCAATGAAAGAACCAGATCGCTCACAACGTGACATGTATAAATACCTCACGACTGAACAGGTAATTTAGATTGCTCATTGTGATACAAGGGTGATATACACTTAAGATAAAAACTGACAAAGGCATCGGAGTGGGATTGTCCGATTCCCCCCGACGTAGTTTGTTTTATTTGCAGGATAGCGAAGATAGGCTCTTCTGGTTCGTCAACTACCATATCAGAAACTGTTCTAACAAAGCCCTTATTGAGCGAGAGTAAGACCTCTTCAATCCGCACAACAACATTTACCACAATATTGCTCATATTTTCCTCCTAACAACAAGGTCGTGTCACCTTATAGGTACGTAGAGTGCACTTCATCTGCAGTTCAAGGCCTGGTACTCTTTAGGAAGTTCTATCCTAGACACCAGAGGACGGAGATAGACAGTAGCATTTCCAAGGGAATTCAGTACATTGAAAACGTGCAAGAACATGATGGATCATGGTAATATGTTTTTTTTCCACGTTAATTCTCGAAGAATATTGCTCTATATATAGCAACAATTTTTTTTATTTTTGGAAGAAAAAAAATGACTATGTTTAGACATACAAAACAATGGTAGCCTGCATTAGGTATAACAATATGAGAATGCATCAAATTTACTTATAGTTTTTTTTTTTAGGCCTAACATGTAGAATATTTAATTGAAATAGATGGTAAATTACGAAGAAAATGTTCGAGCTCAAGACATTTACCCCGATATTATGTTAAATCACTCGTTCTCCTAAAAACTTAAATTTATTAGAAATCATGAATGTAATTATTTAATTAGTATTTTTACACATGATAGCGTTATTGAAGTAGTAAATATCATTTTTACAGGTATGGTCATTGGGGGATTTGCTATACCAATAGTACATGGTTTGCTGTAGGGGCACTAGCGGCATGTGGAAGAAACTTACAAAAATTGTCTTGCAATTCGCAAAGCTTGTGAATTTTTGCTATCAAAGGATGTACCTAATGGTGGATGGGGAGAAAGTTACCTATCAAGCCAAAACAAGGTATGGAACAGTTCGTTTCAATTTGAATTTGGATTCGGATCACCACTAATTTGCTTCGAACATTAAATGTAAAAGAGCCTTTTATGAAATTCTCTGATCTAAACAAGAGGCAGGTTGTTTAAGACCTATTCGGACACGTAGGTCTCATAAGGGTTTTCTTATATTTATTGTCTGAATTGTCAAAAATCTATCCAATGAATGTACACTACAAAAAAAAGAAGAAAAGAAGAAGAAAGGAAAATGAAACCAAAGAATTCAATTTTTTTTTTCTTTACAAAACAGGTGTGGACGAATATAGAAGGCAACCGTGCAAATTTGGTCCAAACCGCATGGGCCTTGTTATCCCTCATTGATGCTGGACAGGTCGGTGCATCCTTTTCTCTTTAACTATTTGCACTGTACTAGAACACAGCATTGTTGCAGAGGACCGAAGAATGTAATGCATTAGAGAAAGAAGAAATATCACTAAAGAAGTCTTCATGCATATATATGAATAGAAAAATTAAGATTTACACAAATACATTCAAGAAAGTCGGAAGAATTGTGTCAAATTTTAGGAAGTACAAACATACCCCCATATGCTGATTCTGAGTGTTTTTACAACTTTAGGCTGAGATAAATCCAACACCAATTCTTCGTGGAGTAAGAGTATTGATCAATTCACAAATGGAAGATGGTGACTACACTCAACAAGTAATTCATGTCAATCTAGAATCCGACATGTGTTCTTAGAGTACGTGATTTCTACATGAATTTTAAAAAATGCATGTGGGAATCCCATACTCTGTGAATATCTCTAAGAACAGATGTCAGTTTAATAGATTGGTTTAGAAGAATTTCTTCAGATCCAATTCTGAAAAAAAAAAAAAAAAAAACTTTATTCATTTAAGTGTCTTTTAGTTGGGCTAGTTATGTTTTCCTTTTCTTTTTATCAAAATAATTTTTTACCTATTAATTTATTTTTTCACGCATAATGTAATCGATGGTTATTGGCAATTGGAAATCACTGGAGTATTTATGCAAAACTGTACACGAAACTACTCATCATATCGAAACATTTTTCCGATATGGGCTATTGGAGAATATCAGAGGCAAGTTCTGTTTGCATGATAATTTGAATGCGCAAGCAAAGGATTGCATATTGAACTTGAGGAGCCCAAGTTAGGTTGAAAGAGAATGGTGTATCCAATACAATGCAACTTTCATGTAAGTACATAAGAAATGTTGAGAATACTCTTACTAAATAAATGTAGAAAATTGTCCACTAGAAAGATGTAAATTATGTCATAATTATTTTGATTTAAGACAAACAACAACTCAATCATGTGTATGTAATATAATATATATATATATATAATATTTGGGATGATGTACGTACGTGGACCGTAGGTCGTAATATATGGGATGAATACATACATACATATATATATATATATATATATATATATATATATATGCTAGAAAATATATATTTAGGTTTTAACCCCATTTGTTAGCATTTGACCTACATATACCTAGCTAGATATGTTAAGTTGGTACGTCAATTCGTGTGACCGACATATACCTAGTTTTGATATTTCCTAATCACCATTATACCCCGCATCAGATGTATGAAAATACAGTTGTACTCGTTAGATAAAAATAAAATAAAAACTAAAATAATATATAGTTAAACTATGCCATAGTTTTCACTCGGTAGTCGGTATGCTATTCCTCCTTCGACTCTAGTTTTTTTTCTAATTCCCTCGACTTGCTAGTTTTTCTTACAAAATATAAAATAAAAATTATTTCTTAATCTTTACTCATAAGCCAAACAAAAGATAAAAACATATAAATAAAAAAATAAATGTGAGTGCATGGGAGGGTTCTACGGTTCTACCTAATCGGACAGGTGTCCAAGCACGTTGGGTCCAAGCTACCTGAATATCTATCCGAACAGGTAGTACCCTCCCTTATACTTACATAACCCTTCAATACGATAAAAATATTTTATTGGATTTTAATCGGTATTACCCGCTTGTTTACGTATGCCCGAGTAGAAGTAGTGGATCGTGGTACATGGTTTCACACCAACACATACTCTCTAGTTATGGCCGACTCATTGGTTAGGCCAATTAAGCGGTCGCCTAAGTCTTCGATAAGCAATAGTATAATTAATTAAGTTTTTTTTAATAAAAAAAAATCTTATAAGGCTCCAATTATGGTAAAATCAAATTACAAAAAAAAAAAAAAAAAGGAATCCCAAAATATTCGGACTTTCAAGGAAATAAAAGAAAAGAATTGAAAGTTACATTAATGGCAACCTAAAGCAGTAATTAATTTTGCCCGAATGTGAAACTAACATAACATTTTGACTAAGTTTGTTTGTTAAAATAAATTAAATTTTGTTTTACACAAATTAAATTCTACATCAAATGAATTATATATACATCAATACAAAATACATCATTCATTAAAACTTAAATGTCTTGCCTGGAGAGATGAATTCTACATGTTGCTCGGAAAAACTAAGAGCAATAATCAATAATAATAAAAAAGATATTTAAATAGAAATTTAAAATATAAACTAAAAATTAAAATTAATATTTAAATATAAAAAAAGATCTTACTTAAATTTGTCGCCTTAGATCATTCACATTTGGCTCAACAAATGTTTAGTTAAAAACCACATTTTTCTAGTTTAGCTATATATCCACTTCTGCTCAACATTTTTTTTTCTATCACAAGGTCTTAGTATTTTATTGATCAAAGATTACGAGCATAAAGCTCTTACGTTACAAAGCATAAGCCTCTGCAAAATCATAGTCACATGCTATGAGGTTACATAGTCATAGATACAAACAAAATTCTTACAATAAAGTGCTATATATGACTTTCATCTTCTACTAATCCATGTACAAAAATAGTTAAACAGCAGATATGCTCCAAGCAGACTAGATCTAAAACAATGGTAGCCAAATATCGTAGAAAAATTTATTTAAATGGACCGTAAGAGATAACCCCTCATTTTTATAATATTTAATTCTTGAACCTATGCCATCATCTTTTATCACATAAATGTGGACATAAGAAATGTCTTATTATTATTATTATTATTATTATTTGAAGACATGTCACTTAAGTTAGAATTCATTGCCCCTTACTATTGATCCCCTCAAATAAAGAACCTTTGTTTACTTCTTAAACAAGTATTATCTAGAGTAAGATCTTAGACTTAACTTCTTACAGACTGAAACCCAGAAACAAATATATGATCAACAACAACAACGACAAGGCTAGGGTTGCTTGCATTATTCTAGTTATATTCAATTTATTATTGCTTCTTCAAATCAGCAATCAATTGTGAAACCCACGATTCTTGTAAGTTGCAAATAAAGAATTATTGATGTAGCCTGGCATATAACTTAACCATAGCTACAAGATCTTTCAACTTCCAAAAATAAATAAAATTACCAATTAAGCTAAGTCAATCTGATTATGACACATATTATCAATTTAATCAAAATGTGTGCTAAAGGGCGACCTGGTACAACCATGTACAGCAGATTTGGTCAGTTTGATTAACTTTGTAAAATTGTAATTCAACATCCTTGAATCAAGTTTCAAACTATGTGTGATATATATTATTTGTTTATGTCTGTCTTCTAGACTGCCATTCATGATTGCTCAACATAAGCAGTAGTACACAAGTAGGTGAATGATTCATCAAAGATGTGAACACAAGTACTTAGGATGGATCTAGTCATCTGAATCCTTGCTTGCTTCAAATTACTACACCATCCAATGCAAGCAGTAGGAAGACAAAAAATAACCATTAATTGGACCCTTTTTTAAATGAACAATTGACTGTGCTGATGCAAGGACCGAAAGTGCGCTTGCAAATTAAAGAGAGAAGAATTTAGCAAAAGAGCTTGCTAGAATTGGCCAGTAGGAGATAGCTCAAACGCTATGAATAAAAGAGAATAATGTTAGAGCATTCACAGGATGCCTGCCACTCTTTATAATGGATTATTCTATAACCATTTGCCATGTGTTACGCATTCATCGAACATTTGCCTACTGTGAATATTCACTACACCCCACGAGCCCTTTCATGGGTATCATTTCACGCCGGGATTAATCATGGGACGATTACTGATGTAGTTTAAGAGGGGATTCAGTGTGGAGTTGTTTAGCAATTCTTGGGTCAGTTGGTTGATGGACCGGGTATCGGGTCCATTGGCCCAACAACCATAAAAAACTAAAAAAACTCATAATTCCTCCATTTATTTTTCCTCTCTAAAACGGATGATGAAACTAGAATTGTAGATCGAGTTATTGTGGGATGAGCCTTTGGTACAATGAGTCTCGTTGATTTGTATAAGCAAAATTTAGTTGATAGTATAAATTAAAACTTCAAATCTTTAATTCACTTTGTCCGCCAAGGCATTATTAAATATTTTTTAATTTCCAGTAATCGAATTAGTTATTACATAATGACTCGTCATTAAAGCTAACTTTAATTACAAAATTAATAATAATAAATAAATAAAATTAAATTAAGTCGGTTAAGATTTGTTTGGATTTTTGATTTTAAAATAATAATTTTAAATATATGATTTAAAAACATGATTTTTTTTAAAAAAAAAAATAAGATAAGTGGGTGGCAAAATCGTGATTTTTTAAAAAACAAGTTAACAAGTTAAAAGAACGTGACTTTTAATTCAAGTAGTAGGTGCATGTAGACAACGACATATTTAGTTTCTTTGTTTATAATAAATATAGGATTAGATTCAACACACATAAATCTATTGCAGTTAATCACATAGGATTTGACTTAGGTTGACAATTGATTAGGCAGCATGTGTGATGGGTGTGAAACATGTAGGGATTAATATCTACTACAATATTCTTATCCTATTGCATAAGTATGTGAATGTAGGGAAGTGGGTTCTACGTGTTCGCTATAAGCAGATGGAACATCTTGTACCACGAGTAACATCTTGCTTAAACATTTTATAAATATGTAAAGATGCATGACAGGAAAATGGGTTTAAGTTTTACCAGCAAATAGATCTTTTATATACTCAAACCATCTAAATAGATCTAATATATTCAAACCGGCCATCTAAATATTATCCAAATATTTAGTAAGAAAGATATATATATCTGTAAGTTTACTCAGATCTATGCATCCAAATATTATCTTATTACTCTATTTTTATTTTTTATTTTTTATTTTTGATTTATTATCTTTCGTGCAAAAGATCTTTAATCAATTGACTATATATTATATAACAAACGCGAACATACGAGCCACTATATTGTGTGTGAAAATTGTTAGTATCCGTCGAAGTTGATATGTGGATCGATCAGTACTATCTTATCATAGTTTATCAATTATTCTTCTTTTATCTTTTGGTTGGCTTATAAGTAAAGATTAATTAAAAGCTAATTTTTATTTTATATTTTGTAAGAAAAACTAGCAAGTTGAAGGAATTAAAAAAATTAGAGTCAAAGGAGGAATGCCGATTGAAATTTTGAATTGTTGGCGTAGTAAATCTAGCGTTCGTAGTTATCATGGAATCCAAGCTGAAGTCGTGGCTAATTGCATTCAATGTAATAAAATGCGCGCGGCTACCCTCGGCCGTCACCATCCCGTATATATCTTCTTGGGAATACGCAAGAAATATCTTCTGTAACTTCAAACTTGAAGATGAAGTACGTACAATAAAAGTATAAACCTAATTTGCTTCCTCTAAACTGTAGTTCTCATGCATATACGTGGATCGATAAAATCAGATCAAAAACATCTAATCTTGATGATATTGAGTATTGACTACGTACAAGTGATATATACACAAGAAGCCGGCCAGTTATGGGGATCAATCTCATCCAAGACTTCAAACAAAACCGTGATATAGATCCCAAATAATGAAAAAAATGAGGCCGAATGCTTGACTATGGGAGGAGGGTATGACTTGTGCCACTTACGTGATTAATCAGGTATCTCTTAGCTCGATAAACGTGAAATCACTATATGAGCTAATGTTTGAAGAAAAGTTTAGTGTCAAGCACTTCAAGAGCTCTATTTGTTATGTTCATATGCCGGATGTAGAAAAGAACTAAATTGGATGCCAAGGCTCGAAAATGCATCTTTATTGGGTATGATGAAAGAAAAAAAATGGTGAAAGTCTAACAACTCATTCCCAACAACACAATATTGTTCATTTTTTTGACTCCCCTGAACTAGACCTCTTAGGAAGTCACCCATCTTAGTACTACTCTTGCAGAAGTATGCTTAACTACAGAGTTTTGATAGATGATGGGTGACCTCCTGAAAGTTTGGTTCGGGGAAACCAAAAGCGGACAATATTGTGTCGTTGGGAGTGGGTCATTACAAGAAGTGCATGGATCTCGAGACCCATAAATTTATTGTTTCTCAAGATGTTGTCTTTGATGAAGTCTCTTCATATTATAAGGCGGAAGGTGATATTATTGGGAGTACTAGTGGTGACACTAGTGTTCATAATCAGCCGCATACAGAAATCAGTTTACCATTGTCTCCTAATGCTCCTATAATCAGATTTGTCACGCAAGGACGTACAATGCATATTGAGATTGAGCACCATTTTATTCATGAAAAGATGCTTAAGGGTTCAATTGAAGTTTTGGAAGTGAAGTAAGGACACCATCGCTGACATCTTTACTAATTAAGTCATTTTCCAAATGCCCATTTGAATCTCTAAGAGATCGAGACGCTTGGTATCATTTCTAGAAAATCACTTTAGGGGGAAGTGTTAAATTTTAAAGTGTATTTTTTATAATCTACAGTTATTAATTTTCTTCTTGTTTTTAGTGATGTAATGAGAAACTTATGTAATTTTAAATGTGGGGGAACTCACTTGCACATGATGGATAACACATGCCTTTCTCTCATTCTCTTAGCATTTCCATCTTGCCACCTTCTATCTTAGCCATCTAACCATCACTACCCTCATTTAACCCACTTCATCTTTCAATACAACCATATTCATTCCCAAGGAACATTATTATCATTTCTTATGCAAATTCATTGCTCTTCCTTAATTACATGAAAAGTCACACTTATCTTGTTAGTAAAGTGTGAGAATAGTCTAGAACACTTCTTTAACCTCTATATATACCCTAGGTATGCTTTCTAGCCTCTCATTCCATCATATCTCACTAAAACCTTCTTCTATCTTGTGCAAGTGTTGTCCAACCCAAGTTTCTTTTTTCTTTTTCTTTTTTATTGTTGTATTATTTTATAAATAATAAGTACTTTTCCCATTTAGTTTTGATCTTTCTTCCTTGGGTTAATATAACTTTGTTGCACTACTTACAAGACTTGAACTAAACTTTTGGACATTTTTTGGTTACATCGTCAAATATAGATGGGGTACCATTAATGAAACTATAGTAAAACTTAGGTACCAAAAGCAGTACCTTGATAAAACATAAGTACTATTTGTGATACAATTTAAATAAACAACATTAAATAAATTAGTACGTATCAAAGTTACATAATTCCCATACATATACAAATATCTTTTACAAATCATTTCATAAGTGCAACACAACCAATCAACAACATGGTAATCCATGACAGGAACAAAGCATACATCAGAAATTTCTCTCTTGCCCCATAGTTGGCATTTTCCTTCTCTAGACAATTGATGATTTCCATGTGTTTAGCATCCCCCTTCTACAATTACCTAACCCTTTACATTTAACTGTCCCTTTCATTCTCCAAGTCTTTCAACCTTGCCACCAAATTATAATTTTCATCCTCCAGCTCATTAACCTTCTTCATAATCTATTTTAAAACCTCCTCACCTCTTGCACAAGTCAGGTTGTCCTTCCATGTGACAAATTTGTATGCAGCTTTTGTTTGTATGTTGAAGTAAATTAATAACTCACCCTTAGAGGAAGTACTTCAATCATAAAAAAATGCTTACTCTTGAATTGTAGGTGGTGCAACCCCAAAATCTTCTTCTAGGGTTATTCGTAGTCCAAGAGGCCTTCAATGGTGCGGGTAAATCGCAGTAACAGTAATAGGACCCCTCTCCATGGGTCACCGACGAAAATTCAGAAGATGACTAAATCCAAAGAACAAACTAAAAATTAATTTAAATCTAAAATGAAAACATGTTTTTTTTAAATATATATATATATCTACATTATCTAAATCCAAACGAAACAAATTTAAATAACCAACCTTCTCTAAACCACGGGAAACTTCCTTCCCTTTCCAATCTCGTAGGCGACTTGATGCCATCTCATCCACGGAAGAGTTGGTATCATCCACGAGGAGCTAAAAATCGGCCTGATTTGCTGCAGATTCGGTGTTTCGTTTGGGAAGAAATACTTGTACCCGAGCTGGTTAGGAATCGACGATTTTAGGCATTTTTGGGGAATGTCGTCCACGGGAAGCTAAATTCGGCATGATCTTGCGAAGATTCAGATTTGGGGTTAGGGAAGAACAGTCGACTGGAGCACCAGTTCTAGTTAGTGTTGGTTCTTCAATTTGGGGGAAATGGCATATGAACCCTAGTATTGGTTGATTTTCGCAATGTTCAAATTATGTTTGTTCTCTTCTCTGTCGTTCAATAAGTTTAACCAACGGTAAAAAAATTTCGAAACAAAACGTTGTTTAATTAAAACAGGTTTTAATTATGATTTAATCGAACATACATGTAGCATGACTTACTGAGATGGCAGTTATGTAGCAAATGATGTGGCCAGGAGGACAGGTGTCGCGTTAATAAGGCACCATGTGGCAATGACGTGGCCGGACGTTAAGTTTTGAATGGAAAATCTAACAGAGGCACCAATTGAGTTTTTACCCATAATTCATGTACCAGCTATGATACAAAACAAAATTTAGGTACTAAATTTAAAAACAGTTAAAACTCAGGTACCAATGAGGTATTTAACCCTTAAAAAATTAGACGACTACAAATATTTAAAAAAAAAATGAAAAATTTATGAAAGCCATCCCTTTGGAAAAAGTGGGGGTGGTTGGGGCCTGTATAGGGGTGTTCTAACCACCCCCATGGGCCTTGGTGGTGGTTTCGACCATCACTAGGCCAAACGAGGTGGATGAAACCACCCCCGGGCCAAACAAGTGATTTAAACAACCTAGACCGGCCATGGGATTGCCCCAACCACCTTTTTTTAAATATATATATATATATATATATATATATATATATATATATATATATATATATATATTTTAGTTTTCTATTTTTTAATTTTTAATGAAGTTTAGAGACATGCGTTACTTTTTGAAGGGTATTGATGTTGATTTCAATCAATTTATGGACAAAAGTTGGACGGATGTACAATTTATGTTTCTAGCCATGAGCGAAATACCATCTATGGTACAAATTAAAATCTAATTCTGAAAAATTAAAGTTGTAAAGGGTCAAAGTATTTTAACCCTTTTTTTAAAAAAAATTAAAAATAAATAAATTCTTGGTTTTTTTTTTTTAAATGAAAATTTTTAAATTTGGCCACCCTTGGTTTTAATGTGTTTTTTTTTTTTAAAAAAAAAATTTTGGTTATTTTTTATTAACAGTATTTAGTATTTACATCATTGGGGGAACAATGTTAATTTTTTGTAATTCATGAAATTAAACATTATCCCAATTAAAAGTTTGGAGGGGACTTTGTCAATGGGTAGTAATTTGAGAGGAATATGTGGACTTTCCCCAACAATATTCAACCAATGTCTATAAAAAAAAAAAAAAAATTAAAAAAAAAAAAAAAACTTCATTTTTATTTTTAAATTTTGTAAACCATTTTTCGAGTTTGGCTTTATTTTTTTCAAATCGCCGAGCCACCTCGCACAATGTTGGACCAACATTGAGCTGCCATCGGACCACCGTTGAACCACCACTATGCCACCGTTGACCACCGTCACACCATCAATGAGCCTCCTCTGAACCATAGGCGAACTCAAATTTTTAGATTAATTTTTTAAATTATTCTAACTTTATATTTTTATATTACGAGTAAAAATTAATTTTTATGCATTAAGATGATTGACTAAAAATATAAAAAATATTTATGATTTTTTATACGTGTCAAAGGACAAATGGAGAACATTTAATGCCGAAATACATGGAGCCAAATATTCAATTTCAGTTGCTTCAACTCGGTTTTTAGGAGTAGTCAATTGAGTAGAAAGTAAAGGACTTGTTGACTTAATTTCCAATTTCTGCATTCTTCATGGATATTGCTATGCTCGATCTAATTACAAACTGCGTTTAGCTAATCATATATGAACCCTTTTAATGACCTATCAATATTTCATGAGAAATGATCCCTACACTCATTTCTCACAACAGTCCCACAACAAATTGACGTGGCTGATAATATTTTATTATTTTTTTTGTTTTGTTTTGTTTTCTTTTTGTAAAAAAGTAATAAAATATTACCAGCCACGTCAGCTTGTTATGAGGCTGTTATGAGAAATGAGTGTAGGAATCATTTTTCATATTTCATAGAAATATATTACATGTTGTCATCTGTAGTTTAAGATAAATTAGACCATACCTCAACAAAATAATAGTTCTCTGAAGCAGGACATGGGAACAGAACCTTGGTGATTTTTTGAGTTATATTTTTCCTGAGTGTCTGCTTTTATTCTTGTTGGGAAACAAGTAAGGAAGCAACAACACATAAGGAAAAATATAAAGCATTGAATGCAGGATCTGTTGCTGTCAACGATTTTTCTCAACTTGGGCAGCACGCACAATATCTTGGACATCTGGTAGTAGATGGTATTTTGTTTATAACTAAAGATGTAGTGGGCACATTTGTCCAATTTGTTGTCTAAAAATTAACGGGAGTCTACGTCAATATATCTAATAAACTGCGACGTGTCCTATGCCCAATTAAAAATAAAATTAAACAATTAAAAACATTAAAACAAATTTGAAAAAAAAAAAAACTAGAGCAGTGGCTGAGCCATCCCCATACCTAGTTTGAGAGTGGCTGAAGCTCCCCGCATCGGCCATAGGGGTGGTTTGGCCACCTCAAGGGGCCAAACCCTAAGATAAATTTTTATTTATTTATTTATTTTGTCTTTTGGCCTTATGGAGGTGGCCGAACCACCTCCAAGGGCCATAGGATTGATTCGGCCACCCCCATACCAGCCGGTCTGGAGTGGCCGAACCCACCACTAGGCCAAACAGAGGTGGTTTCGACCACCCCTATTTTAAGGTTTTTTTTTTAAAAAAAAATAAAAAATAAAATAAAAATAAAAAATAAAATAATAAGAGTATGTGTTATCAGAAAAGTGGCATTTTTGCCGCACCTTGGTAATTGATAGGTCATTTTAACATATTGGAAAATTTATGTAACTATTTTAAAATTGGCTATTAGTTTAAAGGGTTTTTTTTTTTAATAATTTTCTAAATTAATATTTTTCTTTTCCAAATTTACAAGGATATTTTTGTGTTATTGAAAAAGGTGTTGTGTCATTTTTGTTTTTCTGTTGGCCTTTGAGGAATATTGACAATTTTTTTATACTTTAGAATGAAATATTGTCTTTATTGACCGTTTAGAAAGATATTGACAATTAAATAATACTTTAAAAAAAGATATTTAAAACTTCTTAAAATAATAATTTTAGAGACCTATATGGTAGAGTTGACAACGACCAAATTGACATCTCAGGCCGAGGCCGACATAACAAGGCTGACATGTCAGCCCGTTCCTAGCCAAGTCTTAGACTTTCTCTTAATTTCATAAGGAGATATATGGTAGCTTGAGCTAGGGGGAAGAGACATTTATTCCTAATGACATAGAAATAAAAAAGCAAAACACTCACTTTCCCATCGCATTGTTTATTGATAAACAACCAGCAGTTTCTTTAAGATTATAGCCTGAAAGCAAAACACTCACTTTCCCATCGCATTAAAATAAAAAATAAAAATTTTCAAACAGAGCGACTTTATCATTAAAGTAGTCTTGTGTGTGTTTTGGGATAAGCGACTTTATCACTTATAGTGAATTAGTTAAAAAATGTTATTTTTTTCTTATCCATCTGGCCTGTCCTTTTCAATGCTGTGGGAGTTTCCGGTGGCCTAAGTAATAAGATAGTGAAATCGATATTATTAATTTCGAATGAAATGTCGTATTTAAAGTTGATGCATTTAATAGTGTATACGAAGTTAATATTAATATGTCTTTTAAAAAATTAAATAATGTAAAATCATGTACACCATTAAATTCATCAATTTTAGATTTTTACTATAAAATTAATAGTTTCTATTTAATTTAAAATAGAGAGGATCGGATCCTGTTATATGCGTGCTACATAGGTGTTAGAAAGGGACAGACACGTGCATGGGGATCGAAATAGTCAAAATATGTCCTATCAGACAATCTCTCTCTCCAGAGACGGAGGAAGGGGGGCCGGTAGGGGCCAGGCCCCCCCTCAATTTCTTGAAAAAAAAAATATTTAAAATGGAAATAAAAAACTAAAATGAAATGAAAGCAGGTTAAGCGTTAACGGTTGAAACTTGAAAGTGTGTGGAATTAGAGCTTGCTTGGAAGCTTAAAGAACCGAAACTTGTGAGGGAATTTGGCGAAAGGGTTTGAGTTTGATTTCGCATACCTGGCAGAGTGGAAGAAGAGAGAAGGAATCGGGAGGAGAAGACAAATCCCTGGGAAATCCAAATTCGAGGCAAGTGGTTGGGTGTTCAATTTGGGAAGGAGGAAAATGTGTGTGTTTGTATTTGGGAAAGTGTGACTATGTGAGTATAGGTTGGAGAAGGAAAAGGATAGCAAAGAAGAACACTCTTCCGTTTTGGAGTGGAAATCTTGTACTTTTTTGTTTGGAGGGTCGCCCGACTAGCCCAGGTCGGAAAATTTGTCCTCATTTTGTTTATTAAACTAACTTGTCTTTTTAGAGTACATAAATTTTTAGTGTATTTTTTTTTTTTTAAAGTTGGTGGCATTTGTTTTTAGAGCATGGGATTTTTTTTGTGTATTTTTAATAGCATTAATAGAAAAAAAAAAAAAAAAAAAAAACAAGAACGAGTTTTTCATATGATTAAAGGACTCATATATGATACTTTTAGACACAATTTGTGAAATTCATACAATTCAATTCTTAAGAAGTTTATTTCATTTTCAAAATACATGTGAAAATCAAGTATTTCAAAGCATGGACAAAACCATTTTTCCTTTTTTTTTAGTAGTCATTCGATTTGCTATTATCTTCTCGTGATTTTTTTTTTTCAAAATTGAATTAATGCTAATTTTATTTTTATATATTTATGTCATCTTCAATCTTAATATATTTCTTATTCACGCTTTGACCCCTATCCATATTTTAATATATTTGTATTTCATGTCTTGACGACTCGATCACCCCTGCTCAAAATACTAAATGGTTCCGTCCCGGTCTCTCTCCCTCCCCTTAAATATAGGGGGGAGTCTTCTGCCTATTTTGCATCCCAGTTAAATGTTCTTTCTCTAGACGTGCCACCTTCTTGCTACTCGATCTTGAGCGAACAAACTCAGAAGTTATATCCCTCTAAAAATCTTTGAAGGTATTCAAGAAATTATCAATCATCAGCCTCTCTTTATTTTCATTTAGTCGATATCTCCGGCCATTTCGGCGGAGAACTTCTTTTTGCATGTTGTACTGTTTGCTGCATAATTTCTACATAGTCGTTAATTTCATATATATACACATAGTTGTTTTTGGCAATATACATTACTTGAAAATCATAGTGTCTCAATGTGTATATAAAGGATGTGGAAGTTGAAGATAGCGGAAGGAGGGCCGGGGCTGGTGAGTGGAAACAATTTCATTGGGCGGCAACACTGGGAATTCGACCCTAATGCCGGCACTCCCGAAGAACGTGCTCAAGTTGAAAAGGCCCGTCAAGAGTTCAAGAATAATCGATTTCGGACTAAACAAAGCGTTGATCTTTTCATGAGGATGCAGGTATATTTACATGCATGCCTATATATATAGTTTCTTTGAGAAGCGATATTGGACGTAAATTTATGGCTTCTACTGATCAGTCAAATCATCAATTTGTACAGGAAGAGATAGGCTTATAAGGGAAAGTTGATAAGACTAAAAATGGTTTTTTTTTTTTGGTTGTTCTGAGCAAGTGAGTAAATGGATTACGGATCAAAACTGACATCAAACAAAGATCGTTAAATGTCCGGGAGAAAGAAAGAAAACGAAAGAACAAAGACCGTTAAATGAATTTTCAAAACAAAAACTCGAATGCTTGCAGATTTCTTGGAGAATTTAAGTGGATCGATTTTCTAGCTTTAGTTACGTACAATTCTAGGTCTTTGGGTTTCTTCTGTATACATGAGTAAGAGTAGTTCAGAATATGCATATCAGGGGCAAGCTCAAAGAATTCTATATTTGTGCATGTGTAAAATAATAACAGGCAAGTCTTAAACTTAAGTCTTAAACTTAACTACATATTGTTAAAACAGTTTTCGTTAAGTGACAAGAGCTTCAACCAATTTGGATAGTCTCCTTCTGCAAAACAAAAAAGTTGGTGAGGACGCTTCCTGGGGGTGCCAGCTTATCCCACTTCAATTCTTAATTCAGTTCTCCGTATAACAAGAAGTTTGCTCTTTTTAGAAAAATTTCCCTAGTCGAATACCTAATTGCATGCATATATTTATAGAGAGGGGAGATTCGGTTATCCCCGGAATAGGTGGGAGTTGGCTCTTGGATCATGGGTTTCTATTTTCGGAACGTGGGCAAGTGCAACCATGCAATCCGGAACGTGGACCTTACAATCTTCTGGGACATGGGTCTACACGTGTTGAATAGGCACGCCTTCTTGTACTTAGATCGTGTATACACGTGCTCCGGGGCATGAATGGCCAGATCATGGGTCGGAATGTGCTGGGGACCTCTCTTGGATATCTCGGAGTTTCGGTGAAATCCCAGGCTATCATGGGTCATTTTCGGATGGGCTAGATTAGTGGGTTTTCATACGGCCCGACTTGTGGCCCTATACAAAGGGGCTCGGTTAGTGAGCCCAGATATGAGGCTTGGTTGATGGGCCCGACAGAGAGGACAATAAATGGGCTTTTGGGCCCATTCATTAACTATTGAGAATATTTTCCAACGCATACTAAGCTATAAGTCATAAGTACTATAGTAAAATTCATCCATTATCATTTCTATAGTGAAATCTGTAGATATTTCTTTCTTAATATAAACTAGCTACCAATGATATGTTAGAAACTCATATTCCATTTTACTACGCAATCTAGCTTTTACTAGTAGAATAAATTTTTTTGATAGGGTTGAATTTCATATTTGGCAGGGCTATCATATAATTAACCCTTAAAAAATAAAATGTTACGTTTTCAAGGGTTTTGAAATTTTTTGGAGGGCCATGGATCTCCCACCCTTTAAGTGCCTCCGCCCCTACTTTAGATAGTAGTGTTGTGCTCGGCTAAGAGTGAGTGATTGAAGTGTTGGGAAATAATTTTGATGGTGTAAAAATTATTATTTATAACAAAATAATATTAATCTTAAAATTAAGAATAAGATAAATAAAATATATGAGATGAAAGTATAATATAAAAAGATCTCACAATGCTATAGAATCACAGTAAAACGTTATCTTTAAAAGTTTATTCGTGTCTCTGGGAGTATTTAAATTGGTGCGATCGAATCCCTTGACACGCAACTTCCGAAGATTAAACTGTAGCATCTGTCTTTGTTAATGACGTACTTCCAAAAACAAACCGTTTAATAAAACAACTTATTTTCTTGTGAGATATTTCAGAATACCCAAAGAATAAATTATTCTTAGCTAGAAAAGTGTTAGGTTACAAAATAAGCTAGCAACCAACGACTATCACAAGAAGGTCCAAATACCAACGGCTATGACATGTAGGAGTGTAAAAAACTGTAGTTGAAAAGGTCAAAAGACAAGTTAATTTGTTTAAGTGTTCGATTTTTGAAATCAGAATTTAATTCTTATTTTGATGTGCGAATTTTGAGTTGAATAAAAAAAGTTGAATAAAATATAATTTGTTTTTTGAAAAAGCAAATACTGTAACAAAAGGTTAAAAGAATAAGAATTCCACTCTCTTGCCTCCAAACAGACCTCCCAGTAGCTATTGCCAACTAATAAAGGTAATTTCTAAGGGAAATAATTTATAATATTGTGATTAGTTACATGACAATAAATAGTTGAATAAAATAAAGAACAAATTATTAAGTGTTTGGAACACACTCCAACATGAGGAAGGGCAAGTTGGGCAACCAAGAAAATTCTACGAGGCTAAAGAAAGTTTTGGACAAGTCAAAGCGAACAAGAGTCACCCTCTCGACTCTATTGGCTCCGCCCCTAGTACTACGTGCCAATCTACATTTTAACAATTGAAGTGATAAGAACTAAATGAATTGCCTAGTTAATTTGTAATTATGATAAGTGTCATTTAGACTATTACATGACATTCTACATTTTAATTGCTGACATAATAAGTGTCACACTAGTTTGTAATGAACTTGTGGTAAAAATTGTAGCATTCCTACCAATACTCATAATATATATATTTTTTTAAAATAACAAACTTATGTTATTCTTATAAATAATGTAAGAAATAACAAACATATGTTATTCACAAAATTGACGTGACAAAATCTAGTAATCAATGGATTTTTTTTTTTGAAAAAAAAATAAAAGAATCAAGGCTAATCCATTGGCGGCCAGATCTTATAAGGTTAACTTTTTTGAGTATTTGTGGATGGCTTGTGTGGAATTTAACATTTTTCTATAATTATATCAAAAAGTACAACCTTCTTTAAATTTAGTTTGTAACACTTGATTTTTTTCATGGCCATGTTTTAGGTATAAAAGTCAACATATCAGCTACTATCCTAACCAATTAGAAAAGACAAAAATTTCCTACAAATGAGTTTGTAAGAAATTTTCTACAACATACTATAATGTTAAGTACTTCTTTAATTGACATATAATGACTTTCCAAGAAATAAGCTAGAGATATTTGAACATATTGACTAAGTAATGCAACATATTACACTTTCATTTTATTGGGTTGATATGGTAATGTCTGTTAGCCTTAGACTAGTCTATGTTTATTTTAAAAAAAAAATTGAAGGCAGCAAAGTAAACTATTAGTGGGATGTGAATATAGTATATAACATTTCTTTACCGAGAATAAGGAGAAAAAGAAGGAAAAGTAGATATCATTCCTCAAACTATACCGTTACATTGTCAATGTCTCTCCTAACAATTGATTTAGTCAATATCCTCTACAAATTACTAAAAATTGTTAATGTCCCCTAAGGTTAGCAAAAAGACCAAACTAGCCTCAAATTTTTTCAATATGACAAAAATACCCTTATAAATTCAAGAAAAATGAGGGAAAAATAAAAAGAAAAAGAAAAGAAAGAAAAACTAAAAACTAAATCAAAGACAAGGTTCCGACCTCTATGGGGTGACCAAGCCGGCCACCATGGCGTTGGGAGTGGTTACCATGGTTCTGTGACCCCCCGGCCCCTTCGGGGCAAAACTACTTAGAAAGTACAAATTTGTTGAGCTCATATGATCAAGACCCTCATATCCGTAAGAAATCTACTTCGTTCTCGAGCAAAATTTTGCAACAAATAGCCACCCCCCTACTTCGTTCTTGAGCAAAATTTTGCAACAAATAACCCCAAGGGGGTGGCTTAGTAGTTAAGGCTTGTGGCTTCTAGGGATATCATCCCTTGAGGTCTCAAGTTCGAGACTCAGGTAGGTGCTACCTCCTTCTTGGGGTCAGCCACCCGAGCATAGCCCGTGTTTCAAGGCTCCATTCCTATAATGGCGCTGGGGATGGGGCTCAGAAATTAGTCTGCGGATCCTGACTGGGCTTCTATGCTCGGTAAGCTAACATTGTTTGTGGGCCAGTTAGCCTGAGTTACTGTTTGGCTAAAGGTGAATTAGGATACCCTGTATATATAAATAAATAAATAAAATAAAAAATTGCAACAAATCAAAGTAGTAGTTGAAACCTGAGGCTGATATGTTTGTGGATGAAGAGCGGTTTGGGAGGGACGAGGTTCCGAGGTGCAGGAGAGCTATGGAAAAAGCTTGCTGGGTTTTGAATTTAATTCTATTTAGGGTACCAACGACACCCGTTAAGCTGATGCCAAACTAGCACGTGGGGCAAAGGATTGAATTGGGCTTGAAATTAGTTTCCCATTTTCGTTTCCATCAAAGAGGCCCTGATCAAATGTTTTGACCCATGAGAATTAGGCCCAAATTTGAGGCTTATGAAATCTCTCTCTCATTATATTGTTATGTATTTTTTAGGAAAATGTTTAGGATATTACATAGCATTTATCATGTCAACCACCAATTAATTAAATTTACAAGCCAGATTTGACACGTAAATTTAAATGTTTGGTTATAATAAAATAAGTGTCGTATAGACTACCATGTTAGTTTGTAAGGAACTTGTACTAAAATGTAGTACCTTTAGCAGAACTCGTGTTTTTAGGTAGGCATTTAGATATTGACTTATGTATCAATGATTAGAATAATTTTATTACCTGCTACAAATAAAAAAAATAAAAAAAGGAATAATTTTATTACTAGGGTAGGCTGAAACCATGTTATTAACCAACCAAATGCTTCAATATTAAGATTATATGGTTGTGATTTGTGTTAGAATCTAGAAAATTTTAACTGTGAGGAGCTGACTTATTTTTCACTTGGACATATTTCTTTGTTTGATATGGAAAACTCAAATATTAGGAAGGAGAACTCATGTCCACCAATTCCTCCACCAGTGAAAGTGAAAGAAACAGAGGTGATAACAGAGGAAGCAATGATTACGACACTGAGAAGAGCACTAAGCTTTTACTCCTCCATTCAAGCTCATGATGGCCATTGGCCTGCTGAATCTTCTGGCCCCTTGTTTTTCCTTCAACCCTTTGTATGTATTTTTCTCACCCTTGTATACAAATGCATGTTTATTCTTTATTTTACTTTTCTTGTCACTAAGATATATATTATAAAATACATCCATTAACTGTTAAGCTTCTTGATTCCCACATGCATTTTAATTTTAATACAAACATGTAATTATTACATGTCACTTTGGAGGAAATTTTATCCAGAATATATTAACATTCCATGCCACATAAAAAGAAAAAAGAAAAAATGAACAAATATATTTTTTTATTTTTCCAAAATAACGTCAAACACATGCACATGCATATATTTCAAGGGATTTATGTTTGGCCATTTTGGAATGGATAAATAAATTAACCGATTGGTTAAATCTAATTAACTTAATTAATTTCATATTATTATGATATGCAGGTAATGGCATTATACATCACTGGAGATCTCAATGCTATTTTTTCACCAGAACACCAAAAGGAACTTCTTCGATACTTGTATAATCATCAGGTGTATTATTATTACTATTGTTGTTGTTGTTATTATTATTATTATTTTCTAAATATAAGTTTGTGTACACGTATAAAAGCCAATAAAACTAAAAAGTTGGCTATTTTTTATAAACTTGTGTACTTGTTGGATATGTAGAACGAAGACGGAGGTTGGGGGTTCCATATAGAGGGTCACAGCACAATGTTTGGGTCAGCTTTGAGCTACATTGCCTTGAGAATACTTGGAGAGGGACCTGAAGATGGTGAAGATGGGGCTATGGCTAGAGGCCGCAACTGGATCCTTGACCATGGTGGTTTAACAGCTATTCCTTCGTGGGGAAAGTTTTGGGTCACGGTATAACCATTTGAAACCATTAACTTAATTATGTTAGTTTTATCTGGCTAACACTTCAAATTATAAGGACAGATTCACATCCCATAAATGAAAATTAAAATTAGTATTTCATTTCATTTTGTTTGTCAAGTGAGAACTCAAATGTCTCGTCTCAATCATGTGTAGGTACTAGGAGTGTATGAGTGGTCTGGTTGCAATCCACTGCCCCCAGAGTTTTGGCTTCTTCCTAAAATCTTCCCCATGCATCCAGGTTTTTTTCACTCAATTATTTTTGCTCGAAAGCACATTTCATAAGATGTAAATAGTACTGCCACAGTTATCAAAGAGTTAGCCTTAGTGCATGTATCTGATACCCAAGGTGTTCATTACATGAAATGCAGGTAAAATGTTATGCTATTGTCGCTTGGTTTACATGCCAATGTCTTATTTATACGGGAAGAGGTTTGTTGGTCCAATCACTGGATTGATTCAATCAATAAGACAAGAGTTATATAACGAGCCTTATCATCAAATTAACTGGAATAAAGCCCGGAATACAATTGCAAAGGTTTGTTGAATCTTAATATTTTTTTTTTTTTTTGCATTCCTTTTGACGTTAAATGTATACATAAAACTCACCCAAGTTGTTAATTTAGGAGGATCTCTACTATCCGCATCCCCTCATACAAGACATGCTATGGGGATTTCTTCACCATGTAGTGGAGCCTGTCCTGACGCATTGGCCCTTTTCAATGTTGAGAGAGAAGGCACTAAAAGCTGCAATTGGTCTTGTACATTATGAGGATGAGAACAGCAAATACCTTTGCATTGGAAGTGTTGTAAAGGTCAATAACTAGTGTTGTAGTTTGGCATATACAATCAAAATGAGGGAAATATATATATATATATATATATATATATATATATATATATATATATATATAGATCAGAGTATTTGATTTGTCATCAATGAACTTAATTTTCATGCTTAATTGTATTATAGGTATTATGTTTGATTGCCTGTTGGGCTGAAGATCCAAATGGGAAGGCATACAAGCTTCATCTAGGCAGGATTCCAGACAACTATTGGGTTGCTGAAGATGGCTTAAAATTTCAGGTTATATATATGATCACCCATTTCAGGTTAAAATTTTGTGGAACATGAACAAACCATAATTGTCACATCCAAAAAAATGTTTGCATGTTATTGCAGTCACATATACTCAAAGCATTTACCCAAAAGTCAAGCCTACAAAATCGTGGTCCATTTAAAATCAAATTTTAAATTTTGAAATGTACTAAATGATACCTGGTTTATCTGATCGATGCATAGTTTCGGCAGTCAGATGTGGGATGCGGGTTTTGCTATTCAAGCAATTCTCTCTTGTAATCTAAACGAAGAGTATTGGCCAACACTTCATAAAGCACATGAATTTGTAAAGGCGTCACAGGTCAGAGTATATCTCATATACTCCTTACATTGTATTATCAAAGATAATGCTTTTACTTAATCATGTTATTTTATAGGTCCCAGAAAACCCTTTTGGTGACTTCAAAGCTATGTATCACCACATAAGCAAAGGAGCATGGACATTCTCGATGCAGGACCATGGCTGGCAAGTCTCTGATTGCACTGCTGAAGGGCTGAAGGTAATCAAACTACATGACTATAACTACACATTCTCGAGGTTTGTAACAAAAGAGCATCTGAAATTTGGCAAAACCTTCTCTTTTGTAGGTTGCAATCTTGTTTTCACAAATGCCTCCGGACCTTGTTGGGGAAAAAATGGAGGCAAATCGGTTTTATGATGCTGTGAATGTCATTCTTTCACTACAAGTAAAAATTCAATCTTTAAATTATTTTTGACTCAGTTAACAATTAAGGACTTTTTTTTTTGGCATAAAATATTTTTTGGAAAAATTTTATTTAGGTGACCAAGGAAAATAAACTTTACGTGGCGTAAAATAATTTATGCTTCTCATATACGTAAATCATTATTTGCCGCTCTCCTACACCCCCGAACAAGCACTTGTGAAGGGCCTCTTATGTTGTCTACCTGCCCGAACACCTGCTTAGACAGGTAGGCCGTACAAGAGCTATCTCACAATTGCTTGCCCAAACTGCAGACAATATGGGCATGCAATCGCACTGGATCTCAATCCCACCCCAAATGCCTTCTATTCTCAAAGAAGCTTTTCCCCTGCAACTCCTCTTCACCGTCTCTCTCTATTTCTCTCAACTTCATAGATTATATGTAGATTATATAAAAATATATGATCATTGTTAGTCAATATGTGTATATTTTAATTAAACATAATTTTAAGCTGATTTGTTTTTGTTATTTTGTATTACTATTTTTATGATGTGAATAAAATTTGTTTTTAGTGGTTAATATAATTGAATGGAAATATAATAAATATTTGTTGGTTTTCTATATGAGTCAAATGCCGAAAGATATTCTCAATTGAAATTATTTTCTTAAAAAAAAATGATTTTAACTAAAAGCATTTTCCGAATTAAAACATTTTATGCCGAAACAAACAACCTAGTTTTCTAGCTAAATAATCCACTTCACTTCTATAACTTTAATATATTTAAGCTTTCCCAAATGCTTCACATGAATAGTTGACTTTCTTTCAATTGTCACTACAGAGTAGCAATGGTGGTTTCCCAGCATGGGAGCCTCAAAGAGCATATAAATGGTTGGAGGTGACTTCTCAAAGCTTGATAAGTTTGTTCATGCTTATGAAAAAAATTAACATATTTCCCCAGCACTCTTTAACATAATTCTTGTACCTATTTTCTCAGAAGTTCAACCCCACAGAGTTCTTTGAAGATGCCCTTATTGAGCGAGAGTAAGAAACCTTCAGCACAACAACATTTACTAAGGTATTGCTCATATTAATTTGCCTCCTAACAAAATGGTCGTCACCTTAATTATAGGTATGTAGAGTGCACTGCATCTGCAATTCAAGGTCTGGCACTCTTTAGGAAGTTCTATCCCAGGCACCGAAGGACGAAGATTGACAGTAGCATTTCTAGAGGAATTCAATACATTGAAGACGTGCAAGAACCTAATGGATCATGGTAATATTTATTTATTTTCACTCATAGTTCTTGAAGAAATACTGCATCAAATTCACGTTTTGAAAAAGTTTAAACTCATGACCTTTATTTTGATATCATATTAAATCACCGATTGTCCTAAAAACTTATTTAAGCTTACCGGAAATGGTGAATTTATTATTTAATTAATATTTTAGCATACTTTAGTATTATTGAAGGAGAAAAAAAAAATCATTTTTACAGGTATGGTCATTGGGGGATTTGCTACACCTATGGCACATGGTTTGCTGTAGGGGCACTGGCAGCATGTGGAAGAAACTACAAAAATTGTTCTGCATTGCGCAAAGCTTGTGAATTTTTGCTATCAAAAGAGCTACCTAATGGTGGATGGGGAGAAAGTTACCTATCAAGCCAAAACAAGGTATGGAACAGTTCATTTCAATTTGAATTTTGATCCAGATCACCACTAATTTGCTCCGAACATTAAATGTAAGAGAGCCTCTATGAGATTCACTGGTTTGAACAATAGGCAGGTTGTCTAAGACCTGCTCAGACAAGTAGGTCCTATAAGGGCTCTCTTATATTTATTTTCCGAATTTTCAACAAAATGAACATCAAAATTGCTGAGAATCTAAAAGAAAAAAGAAAAAAGAAACGCAATAACTCAATTATTTTTTTTCTTTATGAAACAGGTGTGGACGAATATAGAAGGCAACCGTGCAAATTTGGTCCAAACCGCATGGGCCTTGTTATCCCTCATTGATGCTGGTCAGGTCAGTGCATCATTTTCTCTTCAACTATTTGCACTGCACTATAACATAGCATTGTTGCAGAGCACCAAAGAATGTAATGCGTTAGAGAAAAAACAAATATCACTAAAGAAGTCTTCATATATATATATATATATATATATATATATATATATATATGAATAGAAAAATTAAGATTTACACAAATACATTCAAGAAAGTCTGAAGAACTGTGTAAAATTTTAGGAAGTACAAACATACACATATGCTGATTCTGAGTGTTTCTACAACTTTAGGCCGAGATAGATCCAACACCAATTCACCGTGGAGTAAGAGTATTGATCAATTCACAGATGGACGATGGTGACTTCCCTCAACAGGTAATTAATGTTGATTTAGAATCCAACATGTGTTCTTAGAGTACGTGATTTCTACATGCATTTAAAAAAAATGCATATAGGAATCCCATGCTTTGTGGCTATCTCTAAGAATAGATATCAGTTTATTAAATGGTTTAAGAGAATTTCTTCGAATCTAATTTTGAAGAAAACTTTATCCATTTAAGTGTCTCTGAGTTGGGCTACTTATATTTTTCCTTTTATTTTTATCAAAGTAAGTTTTTACCTATTAATTTATTTTTTCAATCATAATGTAATCAATGATTATTGGCAACAGGAAATCACTGGAGTATTTATGCGAAATTGTACACTAAACTACTCATCATATCGAAACATTTTTCCGATATGGGCTCTTGGAGAATATCGGAGGCAAGTTCTGTTTGCATGATAATTTGAATGCACAAGCAATGGATTGCATATTGAACTTCAGGAGCCCAAGTTAGGTTGAAAGAGAATGGTGTATCCAATACAATGCAACTTTCATGTTAGTGCATAACAAATGTTGATAATACTCTTACGTACTAAATAAATGTAGAAAAGTGTTGAGAATACGCTTACTAAATAAATGTAGAAAAGTGTCTACTACTTGGAAGATGCAAATTATGTCATAATTATGTTGATGTAAGACAAACAACAACTCAATCATGTGATCATGTAATAAAATATATATGTGTATGTTAAATGTACAATGTCACGTAATATAAACATTGTAGTTTTTACTTTTTTCCTTTTTCTAAGTTTTGAATGAGGGACGGTGTTGCCATTATGTTTGCATTCAACTCCAAATAAACAGCTACATTATAGTTACTTCTTTTTTTCTTTTTTATATTTTAAAACGACACCATTCTTTCTAAAAATTATATGGTTAAATATATTTTTAATACCTAAGTTTTGACAAATTTATTTTTTAGTACCTGAGTTTCAATTCGTATCGCAGATGGTACTTGGGTTTTGGAAAAAGACGGACTTGGTACCTCCATCTATTTTCCCGTCCAATATTTAACGGCCCGCCACGTGGTAATCACTGATCGAGGTTGACACGTGGCACTATATAAAATAAATAAATAAAAATCTTTAAAAATTAATTAAAAAAGAAGAAAAAAAGAAAAAAAAAGATGGGTCCTTGGCCACCCCCAACGGCCAAAACTCATCAAAAAAAATTTGAGGGTTTGCCCATGGGGGTGGCCAAACCACCACCCCCCCCCCCCCCAGACCGGCTCAGCCACCCCTCCTTTTTTTTGTTTTAATTTTTTTAAAAAGTTTTTCATATTTTTATTTTTTAAAAAAGTTTTATTAATTTTAATTTTTAAAGATTTTAATTTTTAATTTTTTTATATTGTGCCACTTGTCAACCCTCAGGGGTTGACATGTGGCAAACAGTTAAATATTAGACGGAAAAATAGACGAAGGTACTAAGTCCGTCTTTTCTAAGTACCATATGCGATACGAATTAAAACTCAGGTACCAAAAAATAAAGTTTTCAAAACCCAAAAATATAAGGTATTACAAGGTATTTAACCCAAAAATACAAGTTATTGTTTTTGCCCTTTTTCTCTATGAGATGCCATTTGGCACATAACTGTTTGATCGAGCAAAATGTCAAGCTAAAATCACGTGAACTTTCTGTCAGCAATTCACTCATGCAAGTGTCACGCAAAATGCTGCAAGCTCTTGAAATTGTGAGAATTAGGCTAAGCTCAAACCAAACCATGTTATTAACCATGTTATTAACCAATCGAATGCTTCAATATTAAGATTATATGGCTATGATTTGTGTTAGAATCTAGAAAATTTGAACTGTGAGGAGTTGACTTATTTTTCACTTGGACATTTATCTATTTCATATGAAAAACTCACAGCTTAGAAGGAGAACTCATGTCCACCAATTCCTCCACCAGTGAAAGTGAAAGAAACAGAGGTGATAACAAAGAAAGCAATGATTACTACACTGAGAAGAGCACTAAGCTTTTACTCCTCCATTCAAGCTCACGATGGCCATTGGCTTGGTGAATCTGCTGGCCCCTTGTTTTTCCTTCAACCCTTTTTATGTATTTTTCTCACCATTGTATACAAATGCATGTTTATACTTTATTGTATTTTTCTTTCACTAAGATATTATTGGTACAGTTTCCGGTATGGTGTGAATCTGCACGTTCTTCTAATGTTCTTCGCGCTTCTCAATAATTCTGCAAAACAACAAAAACTAAGGGACCCTTCCGGGGGTCCTCTCCGATGCCTAAATTAGCTTATATAAGAAAATAATGCTCTGTGCATAAAAACTGAGTCTTAGTTTATACCTGGGGTATGGGCCTATTTATAGGCAAAGAGGTGGAGTTAAAGTTGGATTAGAATTCCTGCTCCTTGTCGATCTAGAACTGCTGTCAGAGTTCTAATCGAGATCTAGAATTGATGTCAGAGTTCTAATTGGACTCTGATCTTTTATTAGACTTCTAATCTGATATCTTCTTAGACTTCTGATCTGATCATTCTTCTTATCTGATTGGACCATAAGCCCTATCCTAATTCTACCAGAGATAGGACTACTGATCAAACTATACTTGGGCTAATTAGAGTCCTATCCCAATTTACTGAGATAACTGAAACCTGATTTCCCTGAAGTAGTTGCTAAATGTCTATCTCCTCCTTGGATCGGGTTGAGTGGAATTTATCCCCAACAGTTACCCCCCAATTGCCTTATCCGAAGCTTGCTTGAATAATGGGAATTCCATGTCTAAGGAAACCCGAGCTTTGTCTCCTTCTGAAAACCTGCTAACCTGCAAAACCTGAGGGGTAAATCTTACCCCCCATTACCTTCTTGTTTTTCCTTAGGGTTTTCCCCCTGTCTCTTGAAAAACCTGCAAAACCCGAGGGTTAAATCCGACCCCCCTGGCTCTCTTTATTTCTCTCTCTTGGCAAGGACTGATCCGAGAATGCTTTCTTCTTGCTCTCGGCTAGGACTGATCTGAGAGTTTCTTCTTGCACTCGGCTAGGACTGATTCGAGACTCTCGGCTAGGACTGATCCGAGAGTTTTCTTCTTATACTCGGCTAGGACTGATCCGAGACTCTCGGCTAGGACTGATCCGAGAGTTTTCTTCTTGTACTCGGCTAGGACTGATCCGAGACTCTCGGCTAGGACTGATCTGAGAGTTTCTTCTTGCACTCGGCTAGGACTGATCCGAGACTCTCGGCTAGGACTGATTCGAGAGTTTTCTTCTTGTACTCGGCTAGGACTGATCCGAGACTCTCGGCTAAGACTAATCCGAGAGTTTTCTTCTTGCACTCGGCTAGGACTGATCCGAGAGTTTCTTCTTGCACTGGGCTAGGACTGATCCGAGACTCTCAGCTAGGACTGTTCCGAGAGATTTCTTCTTACTCTCGGCTAGGACTGATCCGAGAGTTTTCTTCTTGCACTAGGCTAGGACTGATCCGAGACTCTCGGCTAGGACTGATCCGAAAGTTTCTTCTTGCACTCGGCTAGGACTGATCCGAGACTCTCGACTAGGACTGTTCCGAGAGATTTCTTCTTACTCTCGGCTAGGACTGATCCGAGAGTTTTCTTCTTACTCTCGGCTAGGACTGATCCGAGAGTTTTTGCCTGCAAAAGAAGCGACATCAACGGGTTCCCGGTCCCTAGACCGGGAACACTCCAATGCTTAAGTCAGCTCTATTCTTTTATTCTGAAAATAGTTATTCCCAAAATCTGGGGAATTTTCTGTCTTTTATTATAACATGTCTGAGTTAAAAATAAAAGTCTAGTTCTTTGCAAACATAAATGCTAAAAATAAAAGTCTAGCCTGAAATTCCCGAGAGTCCTTTTTATGGGATCACGGGCAGATACTGCTGTTGCCTCGGCTCTCTATGCCGTGGGCTTCTGCTTCCTCGGTCTTCTCTTCTTTCTATGTCATCTCGGGGATCATTCTCTTGATGCCTCTCGCCTAGCTGAGGATGATCTCAGGGATAGTAATCCCGTGGCTGCTGATCTCGGGGCTGATAGTCCTGATGATTCCGAGGCCTGTTATTTCCTTGCTGGTTTCGTTTTTCTCCCAAGAACCGAACCAGCTTGCCATTCTTTATGAATTCTTCTATTAACAACCTTAGGGTTACGCACCCTTCGGTGTAATGACCTGCTTGTTTATGAAAATCACAATATTTGCCTGCATTCCTGTAAGGAGGATTACCTGGTATCTTTTGTGGTTCCCGAAACGCCGGATCTCTTTTTATCTCCATAAGGACTTCTGATATCTCGGCATTGAGAGGTGTAAAATTGTAATCTTTGAACTTCTTTACCTGCCTCTGCTCTTCCCCATCAGCTTTCCTGAATTCTTTCCTTTTCTTTTCTGAGGCTGTCTCTCGGGGTGGCCTAGAACTGGCCATAGACTTCAGCGTTTCTTCCTGATTGATGAATTCTTCTATCTTATCCATGAGGCCCTGCAAGGTACTCGGTTGCTTCCGGACCAACTTCTTCATCAAAGGCTCCTTGAGTGAAATTCCTTGATAAATGGCAGCAAAGACTATATCCTCGGTTGGATCTTCTACCCTTACCTTCTCTCAGTTAAACCGAGCCATGAACTCCTTAAGACTTTCGTTGCTTTGCTGGTGCAATGATAGCAAATATCCCGAAGGCTTCTTCCTTGTTCGGAAAGTTAGAAATTCGGTTAGGAATATTTTGGACAACTCCTTGAACTGATCAACGGAATTCGGGGGCAGCTTCCTGAACCAGTCTCGGGCATTCCCCGAAAGAGTAAGAGGGAAGGCCTGACATGCTACTTCATCGGGTGTCCCGTGAAGGTCTAGATGAGCTCGGAAATTTTCTAGGTGATCCAAGGGATCTCTATCTCCTGCATAACTTAGAATTTGGGGTACCTTAAACTTCTCGGGAAGCCGATAGTCTGCCACCCGTCTGGTGAAGGGTGAGTCTGTACCCATTAGGAGCTTGTCCACCACTACGGATCTGCTTTTGTCCTTTCTTTCCATCTCCATGTACGTGCACCTTCTCTCCAGCTCGGCAATAACCTTGCTCAGATCTCCTTGGCGATCATCCTCCCTCCGAGGATTAGTGTTGTTGTTGTGATCTTCTTCCTCACACTCATCCCTGTTCATCTCGGGATTGGGCTGTTCCGGCCTTCTGCGCATCAACTCGGCATTCCACTGTGTTAAGGATTCAATTTGGGCTTCCAGCGCTACTATGCGATCTTGATCTCCACCCCCCGGGGGAGGGTTCGGTGGAGGCTGCGAATTATTCTGAATAACTGGCTCCATTCGAACTATGGGCTCTCGGTTGGTCTGGCTTCCGGAACGTGTGTTCATCACCATGCTGGATCTTCTTTTTCTTTTATGAGGAACGAATAATCGTTCCCACAGACGGCGCCAAATTGTTGGTACAGTTTCTGGTATGGTGTGAATCTGCACGTTCTTCTAATGTTCTTCGCGCTTCTCAATAATTCTGCAAAACAACAAAAACTAAGGGACCCTTCCGGGGGTCCTCTCCGGTGCCTAAATTAGCTCTTATAAGAAAATAATGCTCTGTGCATAAAAACTGAGTCTTAGTTTATACCTGGGGTATGGGCCTATTTATAGGCAAAGAGGTGGAGTCAAAGCTGGATTAGAATTCCTGCTCCTTGTCGATCTAGAACTGCTGTCAGAGTTCTAATCGAGATCTAGAATTGATGTCAGAGTTCTAATTGGACTCTGATCTTTTATTAGACTTCTAATCTGATATCTTCTTAGACTTCTGATTTGATCATTCTTCTTATCTGATTGGACCATAAGTCCTATCCTAATTCTACCAGAGATAGGACTACTGATCAAACTATACTTGGGCTAATTAGAGTCCTATCCCAATTTACTGAGATAACTGATACCTGATTTCCCTGAAGTAGTTGCTAAATGTCTATCTCCTCCTTGGATCGGGTTGAGTGGAATTTATCCCCAACAGATATTATAAAATGCATCTATTAATTGTTAAACTTCTTGATTCCCATGTGCATTTTTAATAAAAACGTGTAACTATTACAAGCATTTTTACATGCATTTTGGACATGTCACTTTGGAGGAAATATTTATCCATAATATATTAATATTCCATGCCACCAAAAAAAGGAAAAATGACCAAATATATTTTTTTATTTTTCCAAAATAACGTCAAACACACATGCACATGCATATATTTTGGAATTTATGTTTGGCTATTTTGGAATGGATAAATAAATTAACCGACTTGTTAAATCTAACTTAATTTCATATTATTATGATATGCAGGAAATGGCATTATACATAACTGGAAATCTCAATGCTATTTTTTCATCAGAACACCAAAAGGAACTTATTCGATACTTGCATAATCATCAGGTATAATTATTATTATTACTATTATTGTTGTTATTATTATTTTCTAAATAAAAGTTTGTGTGTATAAAGGCCAAGAAAACTAAAAGGTTGGCTAATTTATAAACTTGTGTACTTGTTGGACATGCAGAATGAAGACGGAGGTTGGGAGTTCCATGTAAAGGGTCACAACACAATATTGTTTGGGTCAACTTTGAGCTACATTGCCTTGAGAATACTTGGAGAGTGACCTGAAGATGGTAAAGATGGGGCTATGGCTAGAGGCCGAAGATGGATCCTTGACCATGGTGGTCTAGTGCCTCTTCCTTCATGGGGAAAGTTTTGGGTCACAGTATGATCAAATGAAACCATTACCTTAATTATGTTGGTTTTATCTAGCTGACACTTCAAATTATAAGCACAAATTCACATCCCAAAAATATAAATCAAAATCAGTATGTCATTTTGGTGGCAAGATTTCTTGATAATATACAAATGCAAGCAAAAAATTATAATTAAAGTTGCGTATCTTTAATGTTCGAATAAATTTATCACATATTAAGATACCCTGCAATTCCTCTAAATTGCAACCTCAAATTACATGGGTTGTAATTCGAAAATTCAAGTCATTTATTCAAAATGAATGGTTTGAATTAAGTCATGTAAGCCTTAAAAGCTAAGAAAAAAAAAATTAAAAAAAAGGCATGGACGAACCACCCCTTGAGGAGTGGTCGACCACCGTTTTACCCTTTGAGAGATGTCTACTTAGCATTTTAGTTATTTTGTTTTATAATTTTTAAGGCTTATGTGAATTAATCTGGGCCGTTCATTTTGAATGAACAACCTGAATCTTTGGAATTGTAGGCCCTGCAATTCCTTGATCTCAATCCAAGTACTACAACCTAGAAAAATATGTAAAGAAAAAAAAAATCGTACCACACATTGTACTTTAAATATTTAAAATTCCATTTTACTTTCTTATCAACTCTAGACTAGTATCAGCAACAATGGTTGAGCTTCTCCATTTAGATTCATGGATATAATGTTCAAGCATTTACGAGAGTCTCTCCTACAGAACTGTCACACCCTCACCTTAGGGAGTGGGCCTAGCATGTATATGGGTTCCTAGTGTTGTGCTTTGTTGTGCGGGCCGATGATTTTAGGCCTAGTTAACTTAAATAAAAATTGGATCAAAGCCTAAAAAGAAGACCACAATGACCAATGATATTTCCTAATTTTAGTGTTTTAGTCTATGGCATATTTTAAACCCTAGTGACATGCATAATTTAATAGCTAGTTTGGTATATGGCATATAGGACAATATGAATTAAAATCCTATGATTTTCTCTCAACATAAATTTTGGAATAATGAGGTAATTTACATGCATCAACTATAATTTTTAAATTAACCTTAACATGATTTTAAGTATTAGATTTCAAGATAAAACCTACTATTAACCACCTAGATTTGAGAAAAAGAACGTTTACATTGTTTTAACCCTTAGTTTATGAAACTTTACATGCTATTGACCACCTAGATCTTGTAAAAATAACTTTACACTATATTATCTCTTGGATTTCAAGACAGCTTATACAAACCTACAACCATTGGATTTCAAAGTATAGAACAACCCTAGAACCCTTTGGTTTGAAACACAAGTCTATGGGTTGATGAAATAGCTACCTTTCTGGGGTCTTACACCCCATTTTCTTTTATTGGTCACCCCTCCCCTATCACACACGGCAGCCCCCTTCTCCCCTCTCATTCTCCTATTTTTTTCATCTCCTCTCAACTCCCTTCAAGTCCTCACTCAACCAATCCAAGTACCCATGCCTCCATGAACTCAAAACACTTATTACCACCTACTATTCCATAATATACCACACTATTTGGCAAGGGGAGAGCTTCATCAAATCTACATCTTCCACAAATCACATCATTGTAAGCAACCCATCATTTCTCTCTTTCAAAATCTTCATTATATGACATGCTTAAAATGTTTTATGGAAGTTATTTAGATGTTGCAAAACCCATTTGAAAACATGAGAGAATGATTTTGTTGTTACTAAATAGGAAAATAATTTCATGTAGCATTAAACCTATGGATATTTATGAGATTGTGTACTAACCTATTCCATGAAAAACATGTATATTATGCTTAAACCTATATGTGATATTTTTACATAAGTATTGAAAGAAATCCATGTGAGCCATAAAAATATGACTTTGATGCTTTTATTAAATGACCATATGTTTTGTTAGGTTGCCAAAAACAAGTGTTCATAAACCCAACCATTTTCTTATAAAAAAAAAAAAAAAAACTTGTGAAGTCATTTAGTAACCAAAAAGCATGATCTTGTAAGATGAAAGTTTATAACCAAAAAAATAAAAAAATCTGTTAAGTTTATGTTTGCAAAATATGTTTATATCTTTGTAGAAAATACATTTTTTTCTTAAAAGCGAAAACTCGGTAACAACCCTTTAATAATGTTCTTTATGGGAATGACCTAGGATTTCGTACCAAAAGTCCATAGTTGTATAATGATGTGGGAAGTGATTTTAAAAAAATGAGCAATGAGTATGAATTTTAGACTAAGTCATAAACTTCTAAAACAATAATAATAATAATAATAAAAATAATCATCTTATAGTATGGTTCTTTTGAATGATAAAATATTTTTAAACATTAAGAGTACTTAAAGTGATGTTAAAACTATTTTATGAAAATACATTATTTCTCATATATGGCGTCAAGAAAGGCTTTGAGTTAAATCTGAAAAATTTATTTCCATGGTATGTTTGAGCGGGTGTTTGATCCAAAATTTATTAAGTGAATAACTTTATATGTGTTTTGGGCCAATAGGCCAAGTGACTAAGTGTAAAGCTCTAGTTAGGCCCATTTAGTGTGTTGTAAGTCTTAGTTGGTTAACCTAGTTAGAAGAAGGTCCAAATGAGTCATTTTGACCTATGCCCCCCATTAAAATAATTTTGAAACTTTTAGAGAATAACAATTTTTTTTTTTCTTAAAAAAAATGAAATTCCAAGATTAACTCTATTTTGGTTTGTTTATTCAAAAGTATGAAAATATTAACAAAATAAGTTAATAGTAGAACATGATACTTTTCAAAAGAAAAAAAAAAAAAAAAAAGAGGGAAGAAATTATCGAATTTATTCCTTACCTTATTTCTAAGAAGAAAACCTTTTTAATAATGGGGGTAAAGGTCATAAATGTCAGGTAAGTTAGGACCGACTTCTAGTATGGATTTGTGTGCCTAGCATAAGGCTAACTTAGGTGAACCTTATTGTTCAGGATTTAGCAGTTGCCGCGTATCTTTTAGTGCAGTATCGAGGTAAGTAATACTCCTTACCCCTTCTAAATGTATTTCAATTCCAAGGATTCTCAATTCTTTTTACTATACATGTTATGATGGATTATTTTGAAAGTTTAATTACCCTGCAAAGTAATATTTTATTATTACTTTAAATATTTTAATGACATGTACTTGTTACGGTATTTATCTTAATTTGTTAGTGCTTTATATATGTTCTTTTTTTTTTTTTTTGGTCATCATATGATTTAAAAAACTCATTGCATCAGAATGATTTATAACTAAGTTGTCACTCAAAAGTGGGTATATATGCTCAGTATCAAAATGATGATTTCAAATGAGGGAAACTTCTGTTTCAGTGATTTTTCCCAAATGAAGAAAAGTTTCCATTTATGAAAAGTTCCTAATTAAGGAAACTTTCTATTTTAGGAAACTTTCCAAATTAAAAAGGTTTTACGGAAAGAAGTGGTACTCTTTTCATGTGCTAAGTTATGTGATTATTGAAAGTTTAAGGAAGTAAAGAATGAGCATGTGTAAGGTGTAATCAAATTTTGTCAATGAATGTTTTAAGGCACTTGGCCCAAAGAAAAGAAGCACGGTACCGGGTTAGATGGAGTGCACCACACTGAAGTATATACAGTTTCGGGAATGTGTGCCCATCACTAATGTCATGCTGAGTGCACCCAAAAGTTAATCAGCTGACTAAAGCACCCCGCGGCCACGGGTGTTGCCTGATCCTCGAAGGTTGGATCGCACAATCCCACGCATACGGGGCGTAATAGTATGCAAAGCCATAAATGCAAGTGAAAAGATAAGTTTTTACTCATTCAAGAATCATGTCTCTATATCGAATTTGATGGAATGAGTTGATTTTTGAAATATTTTATGAACTTATGTTTTGTTTAGTAAAACTAAGAAAAATGCTTTGAGGGCAGAAAATGGAGTTTAACTCAAGTAATTACCTTAAGTTATATGCTTAAGCCTTAGCTTCAAATTCTAGCTAATGTTACTTACTTTCAAAATGTTCTAAACCTAACCGTTTTAACTTGGTTGGGAACACCACTTATTGAGCCTTTCGCTCACCCCTTACTTTCTTCCCCTTCAGGTCTTTAGATGGTGGACATAAGTAGTCGGGATGCTTAGGTTTTATGGGGTAACCATGACTTTTGTTGCGTTCATGTGATTTTGTCAAGGTTTGTCTCAGGCACATATCAGAAAGAAAAAAGAAAGAAAAAAAGAAAGAAAGAAAGAAAGAAAGAAAGAAAGATATATATATTGTTTTCTCAGGGCATGCATTATACAGTTGCTCTGGATCCTAAATAGGTAATCTTTGCACCTCTGAGGCTTTGAAGCTAACAAACCGGACCCCTTGTGCCTAGGTCGTTACAAGAACGATGGAAGTATATATTTACTCTAAACTGTATATAATCTTTAGCATATTGTGAACTTGTTTTATCTCTCAAATGAAAACTCAAATGTCTCGTGTGTAGGTGCTGGGAGGGTATGAGTGGGTAGGCTGCAATCCACTGCCCCCAGAGTTCTGGCTTCTTCCTAAATTCTTCCCCATGAATCCAGGTCCTTTCCACTCAATTATTTTTTATGGAAAACTCATTTCGTAAGATGCACATACTACTAAAACATTTCTCAAAGATTTCAAGGTGTTCATATTACATTAAATGCAGGCAAAATGTTACGCTACTATCGCTTGGTTTACATGCCAATGTCTTATTTATATGGGAAGAGGTTCGTTGGTCGAATCAGTGGATTGATTCTATCACTAAGACAAGAGTTATATTACGAGCCTTGCCATCAAATTAACTAGAATAAAGCCCGGAATACAATTACAAAGGTTAGTTGTATCCTAATCCTCGATCTATGCCACACCCTCATCAGCAATCCTCACAAAATGTACGCAACTAAGGCAATATTATTAGAACATAATTCTTCAAAGATAAGAGGAATACATGAGTTACATTAATAATGAATCAAGAGTTTGTAACTTCAAGAGGTATAGCATGTAGTTCATTATAGGGTTAAATACCTTTTTGCCCACTCAGTTTTTATTTTTTTCATAAATGATACCTGTGCTATGTGAAAAGACAGAGATGGTACCTCTGTCAATTTTTCAGTCCAAAACTGACAGATTTTCACGTCAACGACACATGACACCATTAAAATTGTGACACTTGGCCCCTATATATATATTTAAAAAAAAAAAATTGTAGGCCAGTTTTGGGGGTGGCCAAACCATCCAATGGCCCTTGAGAGTGGTTCGGCCACCCCCAAGGGCCAAAATGGGGGTGGCTGAACTACCCCCGTGGCACCCCAAGGGCGAAAACCTAGATTTTTTTTTTTTTTTTCCACTTTGGCCCTTGAGAGTGGTCGAACCACCCCCAAAACTGGGCTTGGATGTAAAAAATAAAGGTTTTAAATCACATGAGTGTAAATATTTAACCCTTCATTATAAATAGAAGACAAATCCTTGTAGTGCATTCACAGGAGTCAATCAATTACACTTTCGTCTTTTGTGTTCTTATATGTTTTTCAGAGCTACAGGCTAACACCAATTTTTGCTATTGTAGATTCGACTTCGCCCGTGTGGGTAAGCCCACAAGGGCAGTGCTTTGTCAAGAAATTAAAAAGGTATGCTTTCTCCAGTCCAGATTATGTTCTCCTTTTCTTGGCAAAATATTGTCGTGTTCTCATGCATAGTCAATACTTGTGTCCTCTTCTTTTCTTGAATTGAAATTTTCAAAAGCCAAAACCTTTTTTGTTTCAGCCCACACCTTATACAATTATTGCTTCTTTTTTTTTCCCTTTGTTTTTTAGCCTACCAACTTTCTATTAACACCCATAAGGTGTGTGAACCAGTTTGCCTCATCCTAGTTTCATCCCCCACCCCCCCCCCCTAAAAAAAAAGGAACCACTACATCACTGTCAGAAGACGTTGTCAAAGCACCGCCCAGTCTTGCCACACCCGGCCCTGTTGGCCTTTCTGCCATTAGACCACTGCTCCTCCCGCACCAGCAGCCGCCACGTTCATTTTGCCACACGCCGCTATGGTAGTCCAATCGCCTCAGTGGACACACCCATTCCATAGATCTACCGCTAACAACACCAGCTAGCGTCTCCGAAAACAACATCATTAGAACAATGACGCGCACCCATGCAAGAATTCAAGTTTATGATGCTCTTGCCCATGCGCTCGCGTGTAGGGAACTCCTCCAGCGCCTTAGATACGCGTGTACGCGTCAAGCCAGACAATTCAGGCACGCACATGCCTCACTCTTCGCACGCTGCACGCGCAACACCTCTTACACGCGCGCCAATCTAGTCCACAGAAACCGGATCTAATCTCAACCCGATTCAATAGCGTTTCATGCCGGTTCTACACAGCCCATCAACCCGACCCATGTCATTTTTGGCCAACCCAGCCCAATTCACCTAGTTTGGGGCCTCGCGGTCCATTCAATGACCCGGTTCACTGGGTTCAACTTGAACCATCGTGTCTAAGAACATTCTCAACTTTTGGGTTTGAGAAGTTTTCTTTTACTATTCTTTGTATTCCATCTTTTTATAGTGAATTTCCTCCGGGTCATTTCCGCAAGTGAATGTAGGCTTATTAAGCCAAACCACTTAAAGCTTGGTGTCTTGTGTGATTGTGTTATTTTCTACTTTATTGGGGATTCATAAAATTAGTTTTGTCACAACAATAATAAATAAAGAGTTTGTAATGTGAGGAGTTACAGTATGTAGTTCACTATAAATAGAAAACAAATCCTCCTAGTGCATTCACGAGAGTCAGTTAATTACATTTTATTCTTTTTTGTTCTTAAGAAAAGCATTTTCACACAAACAATCATGAAGATTCCTGGTGAAATTAATGCATACATAAAAATTGATAACTAAATTTGCTAATTTAGGAGGATCTCTACTATCCGCATCCCCTCATACAAGATATGCTATAGGGATTTCTTCACCATGTAGCCGAGCCTGTTCTGAAGCATTGGCCCTTTTGAATGTTAAGAGAGAAGGCACTAAAAGCTGCAATTGATCATGTACATTATGAGGACGATAACAACAAATACCTTTGCATTGGATGCGTTGAAAAGGTCAATAACTAGTTTACTAGTGTTGCAGATACAATCAAAATGAGAGAAATATATATCAAAGTAATTGATTTGTCATCAATGAACTTAATTGCCAATGTTATTTAGTACATGTATTATGTTAATTTGATTGCCTGTTGGGTTGAAGATCCAAATGGGGAGGCATACAAGCTTCATCTAGGCAGGATTCCAGACAACTATTGGGTTGCAGAAGATGGCTTAAAAATTCAGGTTATATATATGATCAAGAAACATGTGTGCATGTTAATCATTAAGTCACATATACTTGAAGCATTTACTCAAAAGTCTAATCTGGCAAAATTTTGGTCCATTTATAGTCAAATATTTTATTTTGAAATGTACTAAATGATGCCTGATTTATCTGATACAGAGTTTCGGCAGTCAGATGTGGGATGCAGGTTTTGCTATTCAAGCAATTCTCTCTTGTAATCTAAACGAAGAGTATTGGCCAACACTTCGTAAAGCACATGAATTTGTAAAGACTTCACAGGTCAGAATATATGTCATGTATGACATACTCCTTCAATTGTTTTATCAAAGATATTGCTTTAACTTAATCATGGTATTTTTTAGGTCCTAGAAAATCCTTCTGGGGACTTCAAAGATATTTACCGCCACATAAATAAAGGAGCGTGGACATTCTCGATTCAGGACCATGGCTGGCAAGTCTTTGTGATGCAACAAATGAAAACAGAGGCTGGATTTCATAAACTCTCACTTCTGGCTATCCAAAATTCACTCCAACTACAAGAAAACAAACCCAACGTTCACTTCTGGCTATCCAAAATGGAAAGAGGAGTCTCACCTCAGGAATAAACGCAGCAAATTTTATTCTTCATTCTCTGTCTTTTCTCCATTACAACAGGGTTATAAATAATCAAGAAACCCTACCTTATTATGCCTATGATTAAGCTGTCTAATGGCTGAAATAGGAAAAACAGCCTTATTAGCCTAGGCTTGTTGTCCGAGCCTAATATCAAGCCTACAGTCACATGGATACATGCCGCTTTGGGTTAGGACCTTTATTGAATAGCATAAAATAATTCCTTAAATGTGCCCAACGGTCTTGTTGACGCCGTCACTCTGACTGCACCGCTGAAGGGCTGAAGGTAATGTCTCAAATCTATCAAAATACAAGACCAAAACTAAACATTGTTGAGGTTTGTTTCAAAGGAGAATCTAACATTCGGCAAAACCTTCTCCTTTGCAAGTTGCAATCTTGTTCTCACAAATGCCTCCTGACCTTGTTGGGGAAAAATTGGAGACAGAGCGGTTTTATGATGCTGTGAATGTTTTTCTTTCTCTACAAGTAAGAATTCAACCTTAAAAATTCTATTTTTGACTCAGTTAGTAGTTAAGCAAAAGCTGTTTTCTAGCTAAATTAGAAATTAAGCACAAGTTGTTTCCCAAATACTTCATATGAATAGTTGACTTTCTTTTAATTGCCACCATAGAGTAGCAATGGTGGTTTCCCAGCATGGGAGCCTCAAAGAGCACATGAATGGTTAGAGGTAACTTCTCAAAGCTTGATAAGTCTGTTCATACTTATGACAAAAATTGTCATATTTACCCAGTGCTCGTTAACATAATTCTTGTACCTATTTTCGTAGAAGTTCAACCCCACGGAGTTCTTTGAAGATACCTTTATTGAGCAAGAGTAAGAAACCTTCAGTACAACAACATTGACCAAGGTATTGCTCATATTAATTTGCCTCCTAACAAAAAGCTTGTGTCACCTTATAGGTACGTAGAGTGCGCTTCATCTGCAATTCAAGGTCTACAACTCTTTAAGAGTTCTATCCCAGGCATCAGAGGAAGGAAATAAACAGTAGCATTTCCAAAGGAGTTCAATTCATTGAAGATGTGCAACAACTAGATGGATCATGGTAATATGATTTTTTTTTTCACACATAATTCTTGAAGAATACTGCTCTATATATAGCCTAGCAATCAAACTACTGCAACAAGAAAGCCAGAACGCATGACGAAGACCCCGTAGGTGCACCCGCCGGCACTACCGAAGGACATGACCGCAGAACATCTCTAGGCCATACAAACTCACTGGCCCGATCTACACACACATCTCGCCTGCCCTACAAATGACACACCTAATTAAGCCCCTAATTCAAAATATAGTGTGACCAGCAAATTCAAAAATTGTGAAGCCAAACATATTTCATTTTTTGTTCATCTAAGGGGACAGTGCTTCCATTTCTAGATGCTATATCTTTTGTTTGAGATGAACTCCCAGCTTTGAGTAGAGCCGGTAGGAAATAGAGGATCAGAGAAAGGCCTTGTTGACTTTGTTTAGAGAATGGCAACCTAGTATAACAATAGGAGACTGCATCAAATTTTTACTTCTTTTCTTTCGATTGATGTTGTTCAATCGCACAAATACAAAGTTCAAACTCAAGGCCTATACTTTGATACAATGTTGAATAACCAGTTTTCCTAAAAAATTAAGCTTTAGAGGAAATAAATTATTTAATTATTTAATTAATATTTTAGTATATGTTATTAATATTATTGAAGGAGAAAAGATCATTTTTATAGGTATGGTAAATGGGGGATTTGCTACACCTATGCTACATGGTTTGCTGTAGGGGCACTAGCTGCTTGTGGAAGAAATTACAAAAGTTCCCCTGCATTGCGTAAAGCTTGTGAATTTTTGCTATCAAAGCAGCTACCTAACGGTGGATGGGGAGAAAGTTACCTATCAAGCCGAAACAAAGTATGGAGCAATTTGTTTAAATTTGAACTTGGATTAGGATCTCCACAAATTTGCTTCGGACGGCAAATGTAAGAGAACTTCTATAAAACTCACTTGTCCAAACATGGGACGAGTTATCCAAAACGTGCTCAGACATGTGAGCCCCATAAGGACTCTCTCATATTTATTGGCAGAATTGTAAATAATCCAAATAGCAAAATTTTTGAAGATCTCTCTTCAATGAATGTATACTACTAAACTAAATGAAAAAGAAAAGAAAAGAAACAAGGTAAATGAAAGGAAATAACTCGAGTTTGTTTCATTGTATACCAGGTGTGGACGAATATAGAAGGCGACCGTGCAAATTTAGTCCAAATTGCATGGGCCTTATTATGCCTCATGGATGCTGGGCAGGTCGGTCCATCATTTTCTCTTCAAATGTTTAACTATTTGCAGTGCATTATAACATAAGCATTTTTTTTTTTGGATGAATACTTATAACATAGCACTTCTGCATAAGAACACTAAAGAAATATCACTGAAGAACTCTACATGTATATGAACATAAAAATTAAGATTTACACAAATAAAGTCAAGAAAATCTTGAGCTTAAGTATTCAACATTGTTAAATTTTAGGAAGTACAAACGTATACCATATGTTGATTCTTAATGCTTTTGAAACTTTAGGCCGAGATAGACCCAACACCAATTCATCGCGGAGTAAGACTATTGATCGATTCACATATGGAAGACGGTGACTTCCCTCAACAGGTAATTCATGTCTATTTAGAACCCAACACATTTAGATAAGTTGACAAAGTATTACTCCAATCCAGTTTGTTAAATTGAGATATATCTTTAAATCACGTGATTCTCGCTTGCTTTATAATATATGTCAATTTAATGAGTAGTATCTACTCTTCACATCCATTTTACACCGGCTAACATGACGTATTTTACATAGTTTTCGTTTTCTCTAAATGGCTGACATGGGAAGCCACTTAAAACATGCTACGTAGCAAGTGTAAAATCGGTGTAAAGAGTAGCATTTCTTCTAATTCAATTTGAAGGAAAAAATTGTCCATTTAAATGTGTTTGTGATTTTCCTTTTCTATTTTTATCAAAATATGTTTTAAAGTATTAATTTAATTTTTCAAGCATGGTATAATCGATGGCTATTGGCAACAGGAAATCACCGGAGTATTTTTTTCGAAACTGTACGCTAAACTACTCAGCAAGTAGAAACATTTTTCTGATATGAGCTTTTGGAAAATATCATAGGCGAGTTTTGTTTGCATGATAACCTGAATGCCCAAGCAGAGGATTGCATATTGAGCTTCATAAGCCCAAGTTAGCTTGAAAGAAAATGGTCTCTCCAATACTTTTACAACTTTCCAAATAAATGTAGATGTAAATTATGTCATAATTAATTTGATGCGAGACAAACAGCAACTCAATCGTGTGATGTAATATTATAATATATGTGGATGTTAAATGTGCAATATATACCACGTAATATAAACATTAAAATAGTTTTTTCATTTTTCTAAATTTTGAATGAGGGACTGTGTTAATTGCCTTTCTCTTTCCATTCAACTTCAAGTAAAGAATAAGTATATTGTAGTCTAAAAAACTACAAGATACTTACTTTTAATATTTATACGACACCTTTCTTCCTTAAAAAAAAATAAGTATATTGTAGTCATGGCCTCCTCCAGTTTTGAAAATTATCTTTCAGCTTTGCCCAAAAAATTGTAGACTAAGGAAATTATTAATGATTTCAGTGAATTGAACCAACTTAGAAGTTATGAGCTGTTCTGTATTCTAAACCTTCGAAATTGACAATAGGTTTCTAGAAAAACTTTTGGGAAAAACACACATAACCCTTCAAACTACTACCTCATTGTTAATTTTCCCCCACCCCCTAAACTACTGAAAAATGTCAATATCCCAAATGACAAAAAACCCTTCGTAAAATTATTAAAATTAAAAAATATATATATTTTAAAAAATCTAAAATAAAAAAAAAAAGTTATACAAAAAAAAAAATCGGGTTCTTCCTTTTTTTATATAATTTTCAATGATTTTTTCGTTTGTTTTTTTTTTTAAAAAAAAAAAATATTCTTTTTCATTTTTTTCTTAATTAATTTTTTCTTAATTTGTTTTTTAAAAAGTTATTTTTTATTTTTTATTTTTTAGTTTTAGTTTTTTATTTTTTCAAATTTATAAGGACATTTTTGTCTTATTGAAAAAAATGAATGGTCATTTTTGTCTTTTTGTTGGTCTTAGAGAGGTCATTGACATATTTTGGTAGTTTGAGGGATGACATTAATACAATTGCTAGTTTGGAGGGACATTGACAATTGAGTGGTAGTTTGAGGGAATATATGTACTTTTCCCAAAACATTTTTTTTTTTTTCTAAGGTTTCTTCTGGTTTTTCAGTTAGTAATTCTGGGACAGCAACTTTCTAATACTAGTATGTACTTTAATTAACAAAGAATGACTTTCCAAGCAATAAGCTAGAGATACATGTCATAGCTTATGCCCGACTAGCACTTGGGCCTTGGGGCATAGGATTGAGTTGGGCTTGGAATTAGTTTCCTATATTCATGTTTTCATTATAATAAATGTTACGTGAACTGTTACGTCAATTTTTAAAGAACTTGTAATAAAATTGTAGTACTCTTGGCAATACTCATATTTTTATATATGTAGACATTTAGATATTGATCACGGTATGACATTTATCACATTAATCACTAACTAATTAAATTGCCAGGTTAAATTTGATATGTAAATTTAATTATTAGTGAATAACATAATAAGTATCACGTAAACTGCTAGGCTCGTTTTTAAGGAACTTATAATAAAATTGTAGTACCCTTAGAAGTACTCATGTTTTTACGTCGACATTTAGATATTGACAACAGTATCAATTATTAGAATAATTTTATTATCGTGTCGAGCTCAGACCATGTTATTAACCAACAAAATGCTTCAATACTATGATCATATGGTTGTGATTTCTGTAATTAGAATCTAGAAAATTTAAATTGTGAGGACTTGAATTATTTTTCACTTGGACATATTTCTAGCTTTGATATGGAAAACTCACAGCTTAGGAAGGAGAACCTATGCCCACCAATTCCACCACCAGTGAAAGTGAAAGAAACAGATAGGATAACAGAGGAGACAATGATTTACTACACTGAGAAAAGCACTGGCCTGCTGAATCTGCTGGCCTATTGTTTTTCCTTCAACCCTTTGTATGTATTTTTCTCACCATTGTATACAAATGCATGTTTATTCTTTATTTTATTTTTCTTTTACTGAGATATAAAAATGCTTGCATTAACTGTTACACTTCTTGATTCTCACATGCCTTTGAAGGAAGAAGATAATATATTAATAGTTCTTGCGAAAAGAAAAAAAAAATTAATAGTTCTTGTGAAAAGAAAAAAAAAAAGAAGGAAAAAATAGCCAAATATTTTTCTTTCCAAAATAACTTCAAACACATGCACACGCAGTGGCAGAGTCAAAAATTAAGATAATAAAACGTAATAATAAGATTTTTTCTCTCTCTCTTTATATACTATGTTTTTATTTTATATAAAAGATGTGATAAATGCAAATCAAAATAGAAATGACATATTTTAATCAAATTATTAGCATATTCTAATGATTATTAATATAAAAAATCAAAATAAATGTCTCAATAAAAGGAACAAACAATAATAAATAACGTATTTGAGAGTAACAAAACTCTTCTGAAACTTGTTGACACCGGGTGAAATTCTAAACTCTGGAGAAAACATTATCAAAAATTGTAAATGTTGTCCTTATCGGAATAAGGGAAAAAAAATTATAATAAAAAAAGAAAAGTCAATGCATTTCTTCCATGCACATACACATTAATAACCACGACAATCAATTTGATTTAAGAAATTAGTGTCATCTGTTATGTAATACTCCCATAGATAGTATTTAGTATATGGTGTGTGTTTACTATGATTTCCAATCAAATTTTTCATTAATTATTTTCTAAACTTTTTTCGTTTTTGGATTGATATTATTTTAGCTTAATTGTTAGGCAAACTCATATATGTGTCCTTTGCTAGTTGTTCAAATGAGAAAAAAAAAAAAAAAAAAAAAAAAAAAAAAAAAGCAAGAAAGAAGAAGAAGAAGAGGAGGAGGAGAGAGAGAGAGAGAAGGGTAATGCTAGAAATTACATTTTTATTCCACAATTATCACACAATGCCAATCAACCACTGCATCAATCCTTGTTAAAAAAAATAAAAGAGAAAATCTAATAATTGGTTAGAAATGCTATGTACGTCAACATTTTGGATAAAAATATGTTATATAATTAGCATTACTTTAACCAAAAAAGAAAATCAAACTAGACATTTAAGAAAATAGTAATGATAGATATTATATTTTTATCCCAAAACTATCATATAATGTTGATATGCCAGTTCCAATTAATCAACCATTGTATTTCTTTTTTAACAAGAACTAATCTAAAAGTTAATTGGAACTATCACATTAACATTGTAACTTTATAAGATAATTGTGAGATAAAAACATGGTTTCTAACATTGGTAACTAGAAAGAAGACAAAATAATGAAAAGTGGATCTTCAAAAAATAATAATAATAATAATGAAAATGTTGTAACAGAGGCACCAAAATAAATTGAGAAGTAAAGGTCAAGAAACAAAACTACCGAAATTGACAGAAGGATTTAAGTGGTTCGGCCCCAACTTGACCTACATCCACTGGAAAAGACAGATCAAGATCTTTTACTATGAAAACAATGGAGATACAAATAGTGGCTCACACCCAAAGACCCAAGTACATCCAAAACAACACTTGATAGTGTTTCTACAAAGAGAATTCTCTCACTCTCTCAAATGGCTCACTTGAGCTTTGGATATTCTTTCTCTCACTATTCTTTTGCTCCCTTGTAATGGGATACACAAATGAGTTCTCATTCCTTTATATAGGCAAGCTCCACCTACCCATCTTAAATGCCTAACTACCCATGTGCAATTAAGAAGCCCAACTCTTAACTATGAGCCTCTCAACTACTCATATGCAATTAAGATGTTCAATTCTCAACCATGAGTCTCTTAACTATCCAAGTGCATTGATGGTTGACAAGTCAAAACCCAACAATCTCCACCTTGACTTGAAAACCATCAAGAATGTATCTCCACCTTTTCGGGAAAACCATCCATCTGCCATGTCTGACCCACTACCATAAGGCAGCACAAATGCAGACTCTCCTGCATTCGTACAGCAGCCCACACAAGGCAGCAACAGCTTCACCAATGCCCTGGCAGCACACTGCCACATGTCTACCTCTTGCAGGCATGTCACAGCAACACTTTGTCCACTACAACATGTAAGCTTCCTACAGATAACTTGGGCAGCACCACAGGCTCACTGTTGAACACCACAGCCAATTGGCACGCCCAACACATGTATAGCAACCTGGCATCACTAGCATTCTCCACAACAGCACTCACCCTTTATGCAGATCACTTGGGCAGAGCCCATGGCAGGCTCATTGCCTCACTCAAGGCCCTTCTGCACACCCATCATCATGCAGAAGCCATATGGTGCACTCATTACACCCTAGCACAACAAGTTCACTTGGGTAGGACATCATAGACGCCATGTGGTCCCTCTTAGCAGCATCCATCAACAAGGGCCAAGTCAGCAAGCAATCTAGGCCTTGCCCAACCCACTCACAAGCCGCACCAACAAGTCCTGCGCCCCACAACAGCACTTGGGCCCCATCGGCATAGACCATAAACCTTACATTGGCCACACCAACTGATTCTTTACAGCATCCTTAACCCTTCTCCAAGCACCTTCCCTGAGCTATCAACACACAAGGTTAGGCCCCAACCCAACCATCCAGCAAATGGTTGGGCCATGTGCCCTCCATGGACCCAGCAGCATCCCTCTTGCATCCATGGCATTCCTTCCTCATGCCATGGCTTGGCGGTTAGCAAGGGTGCAAGGCACACACCCATACCGCTGCGCCACAGTCATGTCAAGTTTGTGACAAACCACCCACACTTCTTGAATTCAACGTCCTCGTCGAACCGGTGGATGAACTATCTAGGGCCTTCACCCAGTCCTTTCTCAAAGCATTTTGAGGTAACTCCAACATGGCCTCGGCTTGTCTAGAAGTTTCGAAAGTCTGCCCCATCATCTTCTCCAACTTCTGTCTCTATTGCTCCCTAGTCATGTTTCACCAGCAAGATGATACAAATTTCCCACCTTGATGCCTTTCATCATGACCAGGGCACCACGAGTAACTATCAAAACTCCATTTTGCTGCACGATCTTGCAACCGATGGTGTCTAGAGCACCCGTGGAGATTAGATTTTTCTTCAATTTTGAAACATGTCTCACCTCCGTAAGTGTTCTCACAATTCCGTCGTGCATCTTGATTTTGATTGTTCCAATCCCCACTATTTTACAGGCCATGTCATTGCCCATCAAAACAATGCCTTTAGTACTCTTGTAAGAAACAAACCAGTCCCGGTTGGGATATAAATGAAACGAACATGCGGAATCAAGAACCCAGCCTTCGAAAATACTAGAAGATGATACGGCCAAAACATTTTCGTCGTCATCAGAATCGCCTTCTGCTACAGCTGCATTACCATCATTAGAGACTTTCTCTTTCCCTTTATTTTTGAGCTCAGGACAATTTTTTTTCGAAAATGCCCTTCCTTGTGACCCTCGAAACATTTTAGTTTCTTTTTTCTGGACTGTGATTTGGATCGTCCTCTTACAACCAGTCCTTCACCCGAGCTTTCTGCAACAGCTTCAGACACCATTTTCTTCAATATATTCTTTGGAGTTTAGGGCTGCTTTCACATCTTCTACAGATAGAGTTTCTCTACTATACATCATGGTATCGACAAAGTGCTCATACGAAGGTGGTAAAGAACACAAAAGAGCAATAGCTTGATCCTCGTCCTCAATTTTAACATCAATGTTTCTCAAATCAATAATCACTCGATTGAATTTATCAAGATGATCCTTAACTGACATACCTTCATGCATATAAAGTGTGGCCAACTGCTTCTTCAAATACAAGCGATTTATGAGTGATTTGGTCGTGTACAAACTCTCCAGCTTCAACCACAAATTGGCAGCTGTGTCTTCTTCTACTACTTCGCGTAGTACTTCATTGCTCAAGCACAACTGAATTGCACTGTGTGCCTTTTCCAAGATCTCTTCCTTCTCATCTTTAGTTAATGATTATGGCAGTGCATCCTTTCCCTTTAGCGCCTTGGACAGCCCTTGTTGCACTAACAAGGCCTTCATCCTGACCCGCCAGAGGTTGAAGTCGTTTCTTCCATCGAACTTCTCAATATCAAATTTTGCCGCCATCTTTTGTCGAATCTGTCAATACTGTCACAAGTTACAACTTTCAAACAGGTAAGTCAAAAATACAACCAGGAAAGTTTCCAGGAAAGGCTGGAGGGGTCACACCGGTCCCACTTAAAACCCAGTTTCCTTAGACAACAAAGTTGCTGGTTGACGGAACTTCCCTAAATGTAGAATTGAATAAAACCCGTACACAGTACCTGTGAACAATATCCAGACAAATAAAACCCAACTTGGCTTACGTCCACAGGAAAAGACAGATCAAGATCTTTTACTATGAAAACAAGGGAGATACAAATAGTGGCTCACACTCAAAGACCCAAGTATACCCAAAACAACACTTGATAGTGTTTCTACAAAGAGAGTTCTCTCACTCTCTCAAATGGCTCACTTGAGCTTTGGATATTCTTTCTCTCACTATTCTCTAGTTCTTTTGTAATGGGATACACAAATGAGCTCTCATTCCTTTATATAGGCAAGCTCCACCAACTCATCTTAAATGCCCAATTATCCATGTACAATTAAGAAGCCCAACTCTTAACCATAAGCCTCTCAACTACCCATATGCAATTAAGATGCCCAACTCTCAACCATGAGCCTCTTAACTACCCAAATGCATTGATGGTTGACAAGTCAAAACCCAACAGAAAAATGAAATTGAACCACACTTTGACATGTCACTAGTCAAACACCACACTACACTACTTTCATGAAGTGGCAGCAAAACTGATTCTTAAGAGAAAAAGAACTTCTGCAGAAGAAGGGAGAAACTTTGGTAGAAGAAGAAGAGACTTTTGTAGAAGAAAAGAACTTTTGCCGGGGCGGGAGCTCCGCCGTCCCCCTTCCCTCCGCCTTTGAAAACGAACTTTGACAAAACAAAATCGTAAAAACTTTTCAGGGGCGAAACCACCCCCCTCCCCTTCGCCATTGTGCGCATGCATATATCTTGCGATTTATGTCTGGCTATATTGGAATGGATAAATAAATCAACCCAATGACTTGTTTGTATATTATGATGATATGCAGGTAATGGCATTATACATCACTAGAGATCTCAATGCTATTTTTTCACCACCACACCAGAAAGAAATTATTCGATACTTGTATAATCATCAGGTATTATTTTTCTGAATATTAGTTTGTGTATAAAGGCCTAAAAAACTTAAAAGTTGTCTAATTTATAAACTCGTGTATTTGTTGGACATGCAGAATGAAGACGGAGGTTAGGGGTTCCATATAGAGGGTCACAGCACAATGTTTGCGTCAGCTTTAAGCTACATTGCCTTGAGAAAACTTGGAGAGGGACCTGAAGATGGTGAAGATGGGGCTATGGCTAGAGGCCGAAGATGGATCCTTGATCATGGTGGTCTAGTGGCTATTCCTTCATGGGGAAAGTTTTTGGTCACGGTGTGACCATTTTTCTTGATAATATACATCTATCTGCAAGAAAAAAAAAATTTATTAAAGTAACATGTTCCTAATGTCCGAAAAAAGTGTCACATATCAAAATCTCCTGCAATTCCTTGCAATTCAAAAAATTCTGGTCATGAACAGCTTGGATCGAGACATGTAAGCCTTAAAAAGTAATAAAAGTAATAAAAAAAAAAAGGTATGGACGAACCATCCCTTGAGGTGGCCACGACCAACGTTTTACCCTTTGAGCAGGTGGTCATTGAGGGGGTGGCCGACCACCTCAAGGGGTGGTCTGGCCACCATTTTAGTTATTTTTCTTTATATTTTTTAAAGGCTTATGTAGCTTAATTAATCCAAGCCATTCATTTTGAATGAATAACATGAATCTTTTATTGTAGGCCCTGCAATTCCTTGATCTCAATCCAAGTATCTGAAAAATATGTAAAGAATAATGCCACACATTGCACTTTAAATCTTTACAAATATTCCATCGTACTTTCTTATCAACTCTAGACTAGTAGCAGCAACAATGGTTGAGCTTCTCCATTTAGATTCATGCATATAAAGTTCAAGTTTATACAAGAGTCCCTGATGCAGGACAAACCAAGATTTACAAGAAAGTAATTAGAGAGAGGAGAAACAGAGAAAAATAAGCAAAGGGGAAGAGAGAAGAAATAAGGTGACGAAGAGAAGAAAAATAAGCTGACGAAGAGACGAAATACAAGTGGGAGAAGAGAAAACTACTTACTCAATAATTTTATTCCATATCATAGTCTATCTCTATATATTAGAGTACAAAGCATGCTTAAATAGACCTCGATTAAAAATCCTAGGGAAACGCCCATTTATTAACTTATCTAACATGGTATTATTGATTTGCCTAACATATCCTAGGGCAACCATAATGCCCATTTATTGAATTACAAAAAATGGATTAGGATTAGGTGTTATATATGTAATGTCCAAGAAAATATTTAATGGATTTATTAGGATTAAATAAAAATAAGTCAATTTGGTGTGGTAAGTGTTTTATTTTTATCCTATGGACTTGTAAATGGTAAACATGAAAAGAAAATATAATTGATATTTTTAAGGTCCAAATAAATAATGGATAAAAGAGATAATAAATAAATAAAATAATTAAGTAAAAGAAATATTAAGTAATAAAAGAAAGAAATGTTGTCGACCATTAAAAAAAAGGTTATTGTGTGGAAAAGTCAAACAAAGAAATAATGAAATAAAGGATAAGAGACAAACAAATCAGATGGAGAAAAAAAGTTAATAAAATGAAATAAATTAAATAAAGTAATATATATATATATTGGCACATCTGCGCCCCACGTCCAAAAAAAATATCAAGTGAAGGGCTTAGCCCTTCACTCAAATGGCCAGGTGGCCATTTTAATTAAATGGCCGAATGGCCTTATCAAAGAGGCAGTGCCTCTTCGTTTCAATTTTTGGAACAGCAGGGGCTCCTTTTCAATTTTTTCTCTTTTGGATTTTCATAGAAAAATTACGATTTGTAAAGATCCAACGGTCTAATCTTAGATCCGATTTCGGCAACACAATCTTTAAAGTCCAATCTACGTTTTGACCGAACGTTTTGAGGTAAATCGCTAAACTCGTATTTTTTGAGATTTTTTATAAATCTTATAGAAATGAGTTTAACTTGGCGTTTTCTCTAGATTTTGTGTGGTTTGGAGTTGCTAGGAGCTTCCCAAGCATTGAGTCTTGGTGTGGTGAATTTTTGGTAAGTTTTCCATAAACTTTAGTTTTTGGGTATTTTGTTAAAATGCTATTTATTGTGATTAACCCTAAGTAATGCTTATGGGTTAGCAATATTGGGTTTAATAAAGTAAATAGAAATTTTAGATAAATGTTTAGGAATTTTAAAGTTTTATGGGTAAATTAACAATGTGGTTTTTTGAGCGATTTAAAATGCTACCTAGTGTGATTATTAGTTAGAATGCTAATTAACACAATGCATTGTATTTTTAGCAGCACCTTACGGTTGAGCTTAGAGTCGTTTGGATATTGGGAGTACAAACGATCTGAGGTGGGTATTCCACTCACTGAGAAAATATATATTTTTATATGTATTGGATTGATAAAAATATATATATATTGTTTACGAAACCGAACCGACCATATGATGAAATGTATATGCTTTGAGATGATTTGTTTAGTTTCAATTATGTTTAAACTATATCAATGATGTTAAAGAGATAGTGTATGAGTGAAAAGTATTGAATAGATTTAAAGTGTTAAGTTCTGCGGTTGATATTTAAATTATGCAAATTGTTTGAGAATATGTCATGTTGAAACTGTGTAGATTTGATAAAGAAACTAAGTTTTGAATGATTTCAAAGTGTTGGATTAAATGCTGGATTTGTTTAGTTTTGAGAGGACGTGATTTAACAACTGCATGATTTTAGCATGATACAGTAGTGAAATATATACTGGTCAAGCACGGAACATTGAGTATCTAGTATAGAGCATACATATCAGAGTAACAGTATCAGCAGAGTAACAGTATTAGCACATTGAGGCAGTATCAGCAACACATTGAGGCATGCATATCATGTATAGCATTGTTTTATGAGTGATGTTTTTATGCTATGAGTAATTTTGCTAGACGTATTGGTATGCATAAGAGTCTTCATGAAAAGATCTTATGTATATTTTTATCGGATGGTCACATGTGTTAATATCATACATTGAACTTGAAAGTACATGGATACATGACTATCCAGGTGCGAGTAATGGCATGTCTATGAGTAAGAAAGTTGACTGTTCTTGTTCTTCAGGAAATACGTGTTAGCATGATTGAGTTTAACTCTAGTGCTCTCATGATCTACTGGCGTCAAGGCACGAAGCTGAAATACGATTAGAGATGGTGTTGCGAGTGTTTTGTTGACGGATGTTATCCTAGTACGGAAGAGTAAGATGCCATGTTTTTTGCTTAAGACCTATGTGTATACTTGATATCTGTGATGGAGTGATCGTGTGCACATATGTCTAAGCGACCGTTGAAAAGTATTATTATAGACGGGTCTATATGTAGAAACTTCCAAGGAGGGATGTCTGCAACTTCTACATATGTTCACAGCTATATAGTATGTTTTAAATGTTTTCTAAATAGTCGGTGTTTGCTGCATTAGCTGTTGGTAAATTGTGGCTAATATAGTGCTCGCACGACTAAAAATAAAATAAAGGTTGGTTCTTTGTGAAAACTCAGTTAGTCTTATACCACTGAGGTCTTAGTATGTTTCATGCTAAGACGGTGAACTCATTCTTTCACCTATGCGGATGTGGATACCACCACAACCGTGTAGATGATATTTCTTTGGCTGTATGTATTTCAGTATAGTTGATGGGTTAGTAGCAGTGTGCTTGGGATATTAAGGCTGAAGCTCGCCGCGACAGTTGTAATTGTCGGACCACGGGTTGTCCACTATTTTATAGGTTTGGTATGGCTTGTGACGTTTGTGTCACTTATTATTTGTTAAGCCATTATTGTTATGTAAATATTGTGTTAATAAGACTCAAACAGATAGATGTTAAATGGCTCAATGTTGTAATTAATTTGTTATAGATGTATAAGTTGTAATTTTCGCTGCATAGATAGATATATGTTATACTCTGATTATCTGGTGCATGTTATGGGACATGTGTCATATGTTGGCTGAGCGACACGTAGTCGTGCCACTGCGATGACTCGTTTATGTTTGTATAAAAAAAAAAAAAAAGGGGGGTCGTCACAATATAAAAAACTACAACACTTATGTTGTAATTGCTTTAGAGGTCTACATTTAATTTTAAGTGTTCCATGAGAAAGAGAGAGAAAATAAAATTAAATATAAACCCTTAAAACAATTTACTACAACATAAGTGCTGTAGTTTTTTCTTCTTTTTTTTTTCTTTTTTTTTTGAATATAGCATCTAAGCCAAATCCTAAAAAAATTACCTACTCCAAAAATTAAATAAAACATAAACTAATACGTAGAATTAAAAACCTAAACAAAATTAAAGGACCCAACAAACACTACAAAAAAAAAAAGAGGCAAATTCTGGATTACAGACGGTTTAGATGAACCGTTTGCAAATATAAATTTTCAGACGGTTTTAATGAAACCGTTTGTAAATTTACAGACGGTTTTAAATAAAATCGTCTAAAAATTATTTTGCAGACAGTTTCTAATTTCGTTTTTAAATACCACTCATCTATATATATTCCATGTCATCGATCCGCACCACAAAATAACATAAACATCTCAACCGTCTCTTACATTTATATCAACGACTCAGAACACCCACATGCAATCTGCACAATTTCTCCTTTTACATTATTCAGAGACTTGGCCGAGAATTCCCAAGAGGCAGGCCGATGTGCAGGTATCATTCTTCTTCTTCTCTCTTCGGCCGGCGACTGAAGACGGGCAATGGGATCTCAACGGAACCGTGAGATCGGGACGACGGGAACGGAACGGCGGGAGAGAGTGCCAGATCTGTCAAACCCATGCCGGTGTGCGTGGGTTTTCGGCAGATCTGGCGAGGTCGTTGGGGTTTCCGGCCGGATCCGGCGAGGTCACTAGGGTTTTTAGCCGGATCCGGCCGAAACCGGGTCTAGGTCGTTTTGGGCTGGATCGGAGCACAGCTGACGGGTTGGTAATTGGGGTGGGTTTCGGTCATTGTTATGGGTTGGAGCTGACCGGTTTTTTTTGTTTTGATTGTTTGAGGTATTATATTTTTTGGTTGATTGCTGAAAAGGAGGTTGTTGGCTGTGGCTGGGGCTTAGTTTCTCTCGGAGTGGAAGAGAAACAGAGGAAGACGATGGCGATTTGGTGCGGCTGGATGGTGGTGACTGGAGCTGATTTTCGGTGGATATTTTCGGACTCCGGTAGAGAACGTAGCTTTGAGCCTTTGACTGCTGGACAAAAAATAATAATAATAATTATTACTATATTAAAAAAAACAAAAAAAAAAATAACAGGTTCTGGACGATTTGGGCCAAACCGTCTGTAATTGCGGACGGTTTGGCCCAAACCGTCCAGAAATTCAATTAGTGACATTATATCTCTAGACTGTTTTTTCTGGAATTGATTCCAGATGGTTTAAAACCGTCTAGAATTTGCTTTTTTTTTTTTTTTGTAGTGAAACTATTATTGTAGTGTTCCGCAGCAGTCCCTCTTACAGAATGATGGAAGCATATTTATACCTTGAATTGTATATAATCTTTAGCATAAAATGTCTCGTCTCATGTATAGGTATTAGGAGTGTATGAGTGGTCAGGCTGCAATCCACTGCCCCAGAGTTCTGGCTTCTTCCTAAAATCCTCCCCATTCATCCAGGTTTTTTCCACTCACATCGTTTTGCAAGAAAGCACATTTAAAAATATGTATGTAGTATTAAAACATTTATCAGAGAGTTCGACTTAATGCATGTATCTGATACTCAAACATTACATGAAATGCAGGTAAAATGTTATGCTACAGTCGCTTGGTTTACATGCCAATGCCTTATTTATATGGGAAGAGATTTGTTGGTCCAATCACTGGATTGATTCCATCACTAAGACAAAAGTTATATAACGAGCCTAACCATCAAATTAACTGGAATAAAGCCCGGTATACAGTTGCAAAGGTTAGTTGACTCTTAATCCTTTTGCAATTCGTTTTTATCAGAAACCTATATGTCACATCTTGCTTATTTGCAATCTTCACAAAGTTCTTGCAAAATGCGTTCAAATAAGACAATATCATTATCCCATACATATTCTAATTGCACAAGCAATTATGTAGATTTCTGGTGAAATTAATGCATACATAAAACTCACCCAAGTTGCTAATTCAGGAGGATCTCTATTATCCGCATTTCCTCATACAAGATATGCTATGGGGATTTCTTCACAATGTAGCGGAGCCTTTCATGGTGTATTGGCCCTTTTCAATGTTGAGAGAGAAGGCACTAAAAGCTGCAATTGGTCATGTACATTATGAGGACGAGAATAGCAGATACCTTTGCATTGGAAGCGTTGAAAAGGAGTGTACTTGTGTTTATACTTATGTGTACACGTAGGTCCCATAAGGGCTTTCTTATATTTATTGTCTGAATTGTCAACAATCTGTCCAATGAATGTACACTGCCAAAAAAAAAAAAAAAAAAAAGAAAGGAAAATGAAACCAAAGAATTCAAATTTTTTTTTTTCTTTACAAAACAGGTGTGGACGAATATAGAAGGCAACCGTGCAAATTTGGTCCAAACCGTATGGGCCTTGTTATCCCTCATTGATGCTGGACAGGTCGTCGGTGCATCCTTTTCTCTTTAACTATTTGCACTGTACTAGAACATAGCATTGTTGCAGAGGACCAAAGAATGCAATGCATTAGAGAAAGAAGAAATATCACTAAAGAAGTCTTCATGCATATATATGAATAGAAAAATTAAGATTTACACAAATACATTATAGAAAGTCTGAAGAACTGTGTCAAATTTTAGGAAGTACAAACATACCCCCATATGCTGATTTTGATTGTTTCTACAACTTTAGGCTGAGATAAATCCAACACCAATTCTTCGTGGAGTAAGAGTATTGATCAATTCACAGATGGAAGATGGTGACTACACTCAACAGGTAATTCATGTCAATCTAGAATCCAACATGTGTTCTTAAATCGAGTGCGTGATTTCTACATGGATTTTAAAAAATGCATGTGGGAATCCCATACTCTGTGAATATCTCTATAAGAACAGATGTCAGTTTAATAGATTGGTTTAGAAGAATTTCTTCAGATCCAATTCTGAAAAAAAAAAAAAAAAAAAAAAAAAAAAAAAAAAAAAAAAAAAAACTTTATTTATTTAAGTGTCTTTTAGTTGGGCTAGTTATGTTTTCCTTTTCTTTTTATCAAAATAATTTTTTACCTATTAATTTATATTTTTCACGCATAGTGTAATCGATGGTTATTGGCAATTGGAAATCACTAGAGTATTTATGCAAAACTGTACACGAAACTACTCATCATATCGAAACATTTTTCCGATATGGGCTATTGGAGAATATCATAGGCAAGTTCTGTTTGCATGATAATTTGAATGTGCAAGCAAAGGATTGCATATTGAACTTGAGGAGCCCAAGTTAGGTTGAAAGAGAATGGTGTATCCAATACAATGCAACTTTCATGTAAGTACATAAGAAATGTTGAGAATACTCTTACTAAATAAATGTAGAAAATTGTCCACTAGAAAGATGTAAATTATGTCATAATTATTTTGATTTAAGATAAACAACAACTCAATCATGTGTATGTAATATAATATATATATGCTAGAAAATATATATTTAGGTTTTAAGTTGGTACGTCAATTCGTGTGACCGACATATACCTAGTTTTGATATTTCCTAATCACCATTATACCCCGCATCAGATGTATGAAAATACAGTTGTACTCGTTAGATAAAAATAAAATAAAAACTAAAATAATATAAAGTTAAACTATGCCATAGTTTTCACTCGGTAGTCGGTATGCTATTCCTCCTTCGACTCTAGTTTTTTTTCTAATTCCCTCGACTTGCTAGTTTTTCTTACAAAATATAAAATAAAAATTATTTCTTAATCTTTACTCATAAGCCAAACAAAAGATAAAAACATATAAATAAAAAAATAAATGTGAGTGCATGGGAGGGTTCTACGGTTCTACCTAATCGGACAGGTGTCCAAGCACGTTGGGTCCAAGCTACCTGAATATCTATCCGAACAGGTAGTACCCTCCCTTATACTTACATAACCCTTCAATACGATAAAAATATTGTATTGGATTTTAATCGGTATTACCCGCTTGTTTACGTATGCCTGAGTAGAAGTAGTGGACCGTGGTACATGGTTTTCACACCAACACATACTCTCTAGTTACATGGCCGACTCATTGGTTAGGCCAATTAAGCGGTCGCCTAAGTTTTCGATAAGCAATAGTATAATTAATTAAGTTTTTTTTAATAAAAAAAAAAAATTGAATCCCAAAATATTCGGACTTTCAAGGAAAAGAAAGAAAAGAATTGAAAGTTACCTTAATGGCAACCTAAAGCAGTAATTAATTTTGCCCGAATGTGAAACTAGCATTTTGACTAAGTTTGTTTGTTAAAATAAATTAAATTTTGTTTTACACAAATTAAATTCTACATCAAATGAATTATATATAGATCAATACAAAATACGTCATTCATTAAAACTTAAATGTCTTGCCTGGAGAGATGAATTCTACATGTTGTTCGGAAAAACTAAGAGCAATAATCAATAAAAAAAAAAAAAGATTTTTAAATAGAAATTTAAAATATAAACTAAAAATTAAAATTAATATTTAAATATAAAAAAAGATCTTACTTAAATTTGTCGCCTTAGATCATTCACATTTGGCTCAACAAATGTTTACTTAAAAAACACATTTTTCTAGTTTAGCTATATATCCACTTCTGCTCAACATTTTTTTTTCTATCACAAGGTCTTAGTATTTCATTGATCAAAGATCACGAGCATAAAACTCTTACGTTACAAAGCATAAGCCTCTGCAAAATTATAGCCACATGCTATGAGGTTACATAGTCATAGATACAAACAAAATTCTTACAATAAAGTGCTATCTATGACTTTCATCTTCTGCTAATCCATGTACAAAAAATAGTTAAACAGCAGATATGCTCCGAGCAGACTAGATCTAAAACAAGGCTAGCCAAATATCGTAAAAATATTTATTTAAATGGACCGTAAGAGATAACCCCTCATTTTTATAATATTTAATTCTTGAACCTATGCCATCATCCTTTATCACATAAATGTGGACATAAGAAATGTCTTATTATTATTATTATTATTATTATTATTATTATTATTATTATTATTATTATTATTATTTGAAGACATGTCACTTAAGTTAGAATTCATTGCCCCTTACTATTGATCCCCTCAAATAAAGAACCTTTGTTTACTTCTTAAACAAGTATTATCTAGAGTAAGATCTTAGACTTAACTTCTTACAGACTGAAACCCAGAAACAAATATATGATCAACAACAACAACGACAAGGCTAGGGTTGCTTGCATTATTCTAGTTATATTCAATTTATTATTGCTTCTTCAAATCAGCAATCAATTGTGAAACCCACGATTCTTGTAAGTTGCAAATAAAGAATTATTGATGTAGCCTGGCATATAACTTAAGCATAGCTACAAGATCTTTCAACTTCCAAGCTAAGTAAATCTGATTATGACACATATTATCAATTTAATCAAAATGTATGCTAAAGGGCGACCTGGTACAACCATGTACAGCAGATTTGGTCAGTTTGATTAACTTTGTAAAATTGTAATTCAACATCCTTGAATCAAGTTTCAAACTGTGTGATATATATTATTTGTTTATGTCTGTCTTCTAGACTGCCATTCATGATTGCTCAATATAAGCAGTAGTACACAAGTAGGTGAATGATTCATCAAAGATGTGAACACAAGTACTTAGGATGGATCTAGTCCTCTGAATCCTTGCTTGCTTCAAATTACTACACCATCCAATGCAAGTAGGAAGACAAAAAATAACCATTAATTGGACCCTTTTTTTTAATGAACAATTGACTATGTGCTGATTGCAAGGACCGAAAGTGCGCTTGCAAATTAAAGAGAGAAGAATTTAGCAAAAGAGCTTGCTGGAATTAACCGGTAGGAGATAGCTCAAATGCTATGAATAAAATAGAATAATGTTAGAGCATTCAGAGGATGCCTGCCACTCTTTATAATGGATTATTCTATAACCATTTGCCATGTGTTACGCATTCATCGAACATTTCCCTACTGTGAATATTCACTACACCCCACAAGCCCCTTCATGGGTATCGTTTCACGCCGGGATTAATCATGGGACGGTTACTGATGTAGTTTAAGAGGGGATTCAGTGTGGAGTTGTTTAGCAATTCTCGGGTCAGTTGGTTGATGGACCGGGTATCGGGTCCATTGGCCCAATAACCATAAAAAACTAAAAAAACTCAGAATTCCTCCTTTTATTTTTCCTCTCTAAAACGGATGATGAAACTACAATCGTAGATCGAGTTATTGTGGGATGAGCCTTTGGTGCAATGAGTCTCATTGATTTGTATAAGCAAAATTTAGTTGATAGTACGTATAAATTAAAACTTCAAATCTTTAATTCACTTTGTCCGCCAAAGCATTATTAAATATTTTTTAATTTCCAGTAATCCAATTAGTTATTACATTATGACTCGTCATTAAAGCTAACTTTAATTACAAAATTAATAATAATAAATAAATTAAGTTAAATTAAGTTGGTTAAGATTCGTTTGGATTCTCAATTTTAAAATAACAATTTTAAATATATGATTTAAAAACATGATTTTTTTTTTAAAAAAAAAAGATAAGTGGGTGGCAAAATCGTGATTTTTAAAAAAACAAGTTAACAAGTTAAAAGAACGTGACTTTTAATTCAAGTAGTAGGTGCATGTAGACAACGACATATTTAGTTTCTTTGTTTATAATAAATATAGGATTAGATTCAACACACATAAATCCATTGCAGTTAATCACATAGGATTTGACTTAGGTTGACAATTGATTAGGCAGCATGTGTGGTGGGTGTGAAACATGTAGGGATTAATATCTACTACAATATTCTTATCCTATTGCATAAGTATGTGAATGTAGGGAAGTGCGTTCTACGTGTTCGCGCAGGTATTCAAACAACTTAACCTTTATTTATTCATCTATAAATATAAAAAATTAAAAATTAAAAATTAAAAATTTAAAAAAAAAAAAAAAAAAAAAAAACCCTTATATCTCCCTGCATTCACATGCCCCTATTTTATTGCAATTCTATACGACAAAAGTCGGAAAAATATTCCACCCGATCTCAATCCGTATAATACCCAGAGCCCGTCGCACAATGACATTTTATAAATATGTAAAGATGCATGACAGGAAAATGGGTTTAAGTTTTACCAGCAAATAGATCTTTTATATATATACTCAAACCATCTAAATAGATCTAATATATTCAAACCGGCCATCTAAATATTATCCAAATATTTAGTAAGAAAGATATATATATCTGTAAGTTTACTCAGATCTATGCATCCATATATTATCTTATTACTCTATTTTTATTTTTTATTTTTTATTTTTGCTTTATTATCTTTCGTGCAAAAGATCTTTAATCAATTGACTATATATTATATAACAAACGCGAACATACGAGCCACTATATTGTGTGTGAAAATTGTTAGTATCCGTCGAAGTTGATATGTGGATCGATCAGTACTATCTTATCATAGTTTATCAATTATTCTTCTTTTATCTTTTGTTTGGCTTATAAGTAAAGATTAATTAAGAGCTAATTTTTATTTTATATTTTGTAAGAAAAACTAGCAAGTTGAAGGAATTAAAAAACTTAGAGTCAAAGGAGGAATGCCGATTGAAATTTTGAATTGTTGGCGTAGTAAATCTAGCGTTCGTAGTTATCATGGAATCCAAGCTGAAATCGTGGCTAATTGCATTCAATGTAATAAAATGCGCGCGGCTACCCTCGGCCGTCACCATCCCGTATATATCTTCTTGGGAATACGCAAGAAATATCTTCTGTAACTTCAAACTTGAAGATGAAGTACGTACAATAAAAGTATAAACCTAATTTGCTTCCTCTAAACTGTAGTTCTCATGCATATACGTGGATCGATAAAATCAGATCAAAAACATCTAATCTTGATGATATTGAGTATTGACTACGTACAAGTGATATATACACAAGAAGCCGGCCAGTTATGGGGATCAATCTCATCCAAGACTTCAAACAAAACCGTGATATCGATCCCAAATAATGAAAAAATGAGGCCGAATGCTTGACTATGGGAGGAGGGTATGACTTGTGCCGCTTATGTGATTAATCAGGTATCTCTTAGCTCGATAAACGTGAAATCACCATATGAGCTAATGTTTGAAGAAAAGTTTAGTGTCAAGCACTTCAAAGTTTTTGGCTTTATTTGTTATGTTCATGTGCCGGATGTAGAAAAGAACTAAATTGGATGCCAAGGCTCGAAAATGCATCTTTATTGGATATGATGAAAGAAAAAAATGGTGAAAGTCTAACAACTCATTCCCAACAACACAATATTGTCCCTTTTTTTGGCTCCCATGAACTATACTTCTTAGGAAGTCACCCATTTTAGTACTACTCTTGCAGAAGCATGCTTAACTACGGAGTTTTGATAGATGATGGGTGACCTCTTGGAAGTTTGGTTCGGGAAAACCAAAAGTGGACAATATTGTGTCGTTGGGAGTGAGTCGTTATAGGAAGTGCTTGGATCCCGAGACCCATAAATTTATTGTTTCTCGGGATGTTGTCTTTGATGAAGTCTCTTCATATTATAAGGCGGAAGGTGATATTATTGGGAGTACTAATGGTGACACTAGTATTCATAATCAGCCGCATACATAAATCAGTTTACCATTGTCTCCTAATGCTCCTATAATCAGATTTGTCACGCAAGGACAATGCATATTGAGATTGAACACCATTTTATTCATGAAAAGGTGCTTAAGGGTTCAATTGAAGTTTTGGAAGTGAAGTAAGGACACCATCGCTGACATCTTTACTAATTAAGTCATTTTCCAAAGGCCCATTTGAATCTCTAAGAGATCGAGACGCTTGGTATCATTTCTAGAAAATCACTTTAGGGGGAAGTGTTAAATTTTAAAGGGGATTTTTTTTAATCTACAGTTATTAATTTTCTTCTTGTTTTTAGTGATGTAATGAGAAACTTATGTAATTTTAAATGTGGGGGGACTCACTTGCACATGATGGATAACACATGCCATTCTCTCATTCTCTTAGCATTTCCATCTTGCCACCTTCTATCTTAGCCATCTAACCATCACTACCTTCATTCAACCCACTTCATCTTTCAATACAACCCTATTCATTCTCAAGAAACATTATTATATATCATTTCTTATGCAAATTCATTGCTCTTCCTTAATTACATGAAAAGTCACACTTATCTTGTTAGTAAAGTGTGAGAATAGTCTAGAACACTTCTTTAACCTTTATATATACGCTAGGTATGCTTTCTAGCCTCTCATTCCATCATATCTCACTAAAACCTTCTTCTATCTTGTGCAAATGTTGTCCAACCCAAGTTTCTTTTTTTTTTCTTTTTCTTTTTTTATTGTTGTATTATTTTATAAATAATAAGTACTTTTCCCATTTAGTTTTGATCTTTCTTCCTTGGGTTAATATAACTTTGTTGCACTACTTACAAGACTTGAACTAAACTTTTGGACATTTTTTGGTTACATCGTCAAATATAGATGGGGTACCATTAATGAAACTATAGTAAAACTTAGGTACCAAAAACAGTACCTTGATAAAACATAAGTACTATTTGTGATACAATTTAAATAAACAACATTAAATAAATTAGTACGTATCAAAGTTACATAATTCCCATACATATACAAATATCTTTTACAAATCATTTCATAAGTGCAACACAACCAATCAACAGCATGGTAATCCATGACAGGAACAAAGCATACATCAGAAATTTCTCTCTTGCCCCATAGTTGGCATTTTCCTTCTCTAGACAATTGATGATTTCCATGTGTTTAGCATCCCCCTTCTATAATTACCTAACCCTTTACATTCAACTGTCCCTTTCATTCTCCAAGTCTTTCAACCTTGCCACCAAATTACAATTTTCATCCTCCAGCTCATTAACCTTCTTCATAATCTAATTTAAAACCTCCTCACCTCTTGCACAAGTCATGTTGTCCTTCCATGTGAAAAATTTGTATGCAGCTTTTGTTTGTATGTTGAAGTAAATTAATAACTCACCCTTACAGGAAGTACTTCAATCATAAAAAAATGCTTACTCTTGAATTGTAGGTAGTGCAACCCCAAAATCTTCTTCTAGAGTTATCCGTAGTCCAAGAGGCCTTCAATGGTGTGGGTAAATCACAGTAACAGTAATAGGACCCTTCTCCGTGGGTCACCGACGAAGATTCAGAAGATGACTAAATCCAAAGAACAAACTAAACATTAATCTAAATCTAAAATGAAAACATGTTTTTTTTTTTATAAAAAAAATATCTACATTATCTAAATCCAAAAGAAACAAATTTAAATAACCAACCTTCTCTAAACCACGGGAAACTTCCTTCCCTTTCCAATCTCGTAGGCGACCTGATGCCATCTCATCCACGAAAAAGTTGGTATCATCCACGGGGAGCTAAAAATCGGCCTGATTTGCTGGAGATTCGGTGTTTCGTTTGGGAAGAAACAGTTGTACTCGAGCTGGTTAAGAATCAACGATTTTCGGCATTTTTGGGGAATGTCGTCCACGGGAAGCTAAATTCGGCATGATCTTGCGAAGATTCAGATTTGGGGTTAGGGAAGAACAGTCGAACGGAGCACCAGTTCTAGTTAGTGTTGGTTCTTCAATTTGGGGGAAATGGCATATGAACCCTAGTATTGGTTGATTTTCGCAATGTTCAAATTATGTTTGTTCTCTTCTCTGTCGTTCAATAAGTTTAACCAACGGTCAAAAAATTTCGAAACAAAACGTTGTTTAATTAAAACAGGTTTTAATTATAATTTAATCGGACATACATGTAGCATGACTTACTGAGATGGCAGTTATGTAGCAAATGATGTGGCCAGGAGGACAGGTGTCGCATTAATAAGGCACTATGTGGCAATGACGTGGCCGGACGTTAAGTTTTGAATGGAAAATCTAACAGAGGCACCAACTGAGTTTTTACCCATAATTCATGTACCACCTATGATACAAAACTAAATTTAGGTACTAAATTTAAAAAAAGTTAAAACTCAGGTACCAATAGGGTATTTAACCCTTAAAAAATTAGACGACTACAAATATTAAAAAAAAAATGAAAAATTTATGAAAGCCATCCATTTGAAAAAAATGGGGGTGGTTGGGGCCTGTCTAGGGGTGTTCTAACCACCCCCATGGGCTTTGGTGGTGGTTTCGACCACCCCTAGGCCAAACGAGGTGGATGAAACCACCCTCGGGCCAAACAAGTGATTTAAACGACCTAGACCGGCCATGGGATTGCCCCAACCACCTTTTTTTTAAAAATATATATATATATATATATATATATATTAGTTTTCTATTTTTTAATTTTTAATTAAGTATAGAGACATGCGTTACTTTTTGAAGGGTATTGATGTTGATTTCAATCAATTTATGGACAAAAGTTGGACGGATGTACTATTTATGTTTCTAGCCATGAGCGAGATACCATCTATGGTACAAATTAAAATCTGATTCTGGAAAATTAAAGTTGTTAAACAATAGAGGGTCAAAGTATTTTAACCCTTTTTTTTAAAAAAAAATAAAAATAAATAAATTCTTGGTTTTTTTTTTAAATGAAAATTTTTAAATTTGGCCACCCTTGATTTTTATGTGTTTTTTTTTTATAATTTTTTTTTTGGTTATTTTTTATTAACAGTATTTAGTATTTACATCATTGGGGGAACAATGTTAATTTTTTGTAATTCAAGAAATTAAACATTATCCCAATTAAAAGTTTAGAGGGGACTTTGTCAATGGGTAGTAATTTGAGAGGAATATGTGGACTTTCCCCAACAATATTCAACCAATGTTTAATAAAAAAAAAAAAAAAAAAAAAAAAAAAAAAAAAAAAAACTTCGTTTTTATTTTTAAATTTTGTAAACCATTTTTCGAGTTTGGCTTTTTCTTTTTCAAATCGCCGAGCCACCTCGCACAATGTTGGACCAACATTGAGCTGCCATCGGACCACCGTTGAACCACCACTATGCCACCGTTGACCACCATCACACCATCAGTGAGCCTCCTTTGAACCATAGGCGAAACTCAAATTTTTAGATTAATTTTTTAAATTATTCTATCTTTATATTTTTATATTACGAGTAAAAATTAATTTTTATACATTAAGATGATTGACTAAAAATATAAAAAATATTTATGATTTTTTATACGTGTCAAATTAAAGGACAAATGGAGAACATTTTATGCCGAAATACACGGAGCCAAATATTCAATTTCAGTTGAAGTCGGTTTTTAGGAGTAGTCAATTGAGTAGAAAGTAAAGGACTTGTTGACTTAATTTCCAATTTCTGCATTCTTCATGGATATTGCTATGCTCGATCTAATTACAAACTGCGTTTAGCTAATCATATATGAACCCTTTTAATGACCTATCAATATTTCATGAGAAATGATCCCTACACTTATTTCTCACAACAGCCACACAACAAGTTGACGTGACTGGTAATATTTTTTTATTTTTTTTATTTTTTTTTCTTTTCTTTTAGTAAAAAAGTAATAAAATATTACCAACTACGTCAGCTTGTTGTGGAGTTGTTATGAGAAATGAGTGTATGGATCATTTCTCATATTTCATAGATTACATGTTGTCATATGTAGTTGAAGATAAATTAGACCATACCTCAACAAAATAATAGTTCTCTGAAGCAGGACATGGGAATAGATCGACCCTTGGTGATTTTTCCTGAGTGTCTGCTTTTATTCTTGTTGGGAAACAAGTAAGGAAGCAACAACACATAAGGAAAAATATAAAGCATTGAATGCAGGATCTGTTCCTGTCAACGATTTTTCTCAACTTGGGCAGCACGCACAATATGGCTTAGCCATCCCCATGACTAGTTTGAGAGTGGCTGAAGCTCCCCACATCGGCCAGAGGGGTTGTTTGGCCACCTCAAGGGGCCAAACCTTAAGAGAAATTTTTATTTATTTATTTATTTATTTTGTCTTTTGACCTTATGGGGGTGGCCGAACCACCTCCAAGGGCCATAGGGTTGATTCGGCCACCCCCATACCAGTCGGTCTGGAGTGGCCGAACCCACCACTAGGCCAAACAGAGGTGATTTCGACCACCTCCATTTTAAGTTTTTTTTTTAAAAAAATAAAAATAAAAATAAAAAATAAAATAATAAGAGTATGTGTTATCAGAAAAGTGGCATTTTTGCCGCACCTTGGTAGTTGATAGGTCATTTTAGCATATTGAAAAATTCATGTGACTATTTTAAAATTGGCTATTAGTTTAAAGGTTTTTTTTTTTTTTTTAACAATTTTCTAAATTAATTTTTTTTTTCCAAATTTACAAGGATATTTTTGTGTTATTGAAAAAGGTGTTGTGTCATTTTTATCTTTTTGTTGGCTTTTGAGGGACATTGACAATTTTTTTATAATTTAGAAAGAGATATTGTCTCAATTGAAAGTTTAGAAAGATATTGTTAATTGAATAATAATTTAAAATAATAAACTGAAACTTCTTAAAATAATAATTTTAGAGACCTGTATGGTAGAGTTGACAACGACCAAATTGACATCTCAGCCCGAGGCCGACATAACAAGGCTGAAATGTCAGCCCGTTCCTAGCCAAGTCTTAGACTTTCTCTTAATTTCATAAGGAGATAAGGATATTATATGGTAGCTTGAGCTAGTGGGAAGAGACATTTATTATATGGGGACTAGGGACAACAACCTGAAAACAAAACACTCACTTTCCCATCACATTAAAATTAAAAATTAAAAATTTCAAACAGAGTGACTTTTTCATTAAAGTTGTCTCGTGTGTGTTTTGGGATAAGCGACTTTATCACTTATAGTGAATTAGTTAAAAAATGTTATTTTTTTCTTATCCATTTGGCCTGTCCTTTTCAATGCTGTGGGAGTTCCGGTGGCTAAGGAATAAGATTGTGGAATCGATATTATTAATTTCAAATAAAATGTCAAAATTTAAAGTTGATGTATTTAATAGTGTATACGAAATTAATATTGACACGTCTTTTAAAAAATTAAATAATGTAAAATTATGTACACCATTAAACGCATTAATTTTAAATTTGACTATAAAATTAATAGTTTCCATTTAATTTAAAATAGAGAGGATCGGATCCTATTATATGCGTGCTACACAGGTGTTAGAAAGGGACAGACACGTGCATGGGGATCGAAATAGTCAAAATATGTCCTATCAGACGATCTCTCTCTCTAGAGACGGAGGAAGGGGGGGCCGATAGGGGCCATGGCCCCCCCTCAATTTCTTGAAAAAAAAAATATTTAAAATGGAAATAAAGAACTAAAATGAAATGAAAGCAGGTTAAGCGTTAACGGTTGAAACTTGAAAGTGTGTGAAATTAGAGCTTGCTTGGAAGCTTAAAGAACTGAAACTTGTGAGGGACTTTGGCGAAAGGGTTTGAGTTTGATTTCGCATACCTGGCGGAGTGGAAGAAGAGAGAAGGAATCGGGAGGAGAAGACAAATCCCTGGGAAATCCAAATTCGGGGCAAGTGGTTGGGTGTTCAATTTGGGAAGGAGGAAAATGTGTGTTTGTATTTGGGAAAGTGTGACTATGTGAGTATAGGTTGGAGAAGGAAAAGGATAGCAAAGAAGAACACTCTTCCGTTTTGGAGTGAAAATCTCGTACTTTTTTGTTTGGAGGGTCGCCCGACTAGCCCAGGTCGGAAAATTTGTCCTCATTTTGTTTATTAAACTAACTTGTCTTTTTAGAGTACTTAAATTTTTAGTGTATTTTTTTTTTTTTTTGAGAGTAGGTGGCATTTGTTTTTAGAGCATGGGATTTTTTTGTGTATTTTTAATAGCATTAATAGAAAAAAAGAAAAAACAGAAAAAAAAAAAGAATGTGTTTTTCATATGATTAAATGACTCATATATGATACTTTTAGACACAATTTGTGAAATTCATACAATTCAATTCTTAAGAAGTTTATTTCATTTTCAAAATACGTACATGTGAAAATCAAGTATTTCAAAGCAGGGACAAAACCATTTTTCTTTTTTTTTTAGTAGTCATCCGATTTGCTATTATCTTCTTGTGAATTTTTTTTTCAAAATTGAATTAATGCTAATTTTATTTTTATATATTTATGTCATTTTCAATCTTAATATATTTCTTATTCACGCTTTGACCCCCTATCCATATTTTAATATATTTGTATTTCATGTCTTGACGACTCGATCACCCCTGCTCAAAATACTAAATGGTTCCGTCCCGGTCTCTCTCCCTTCCTCCCTCCCCTTAAATATAGGGGGGAGTCTTCTGCCTATTTTGCATCCCAGTTAAGTGTTCTTTCTCTAGACGTGCCACCTTCTTGCTACTCAATCTTGAGCGAACAAACTCAGAAGTTATATCCCTCTAAAAATCTTTGAAGGTATTCAAGAAATTATCAATCATCAGCCTCTCTTTATTTTCATTTAGTCGATATCTCCGGCCATTTCGGCGGAGAACTTCTTTTTGCATGTTATACTGTTTGCTGCATAATTTCTACATAGTCGTTAATTTCATATATATACACATAGTTGTTTTTGGCAATATACATTACTTGAAAATCATAGTGTCTCAATGTGTATATAGAGGATGTGGAAGTTGAAGATAGCAGAAGGAGGGCCGGGGCTGGTGAGTGGAAACAATTTCATTGGGCGGCAACACTGGGAATTCGACCCTAATGCCGGCACTCCCGAAGAACGTGCTCAAGTTGAAAAGGCCCGTCAAGAGTTCAAGAATAATCGATTTCGGACTAAACAAAGCGCTGATCTTTTCATGAGGATGCAGGTATATTTACATGCCTATATATATAGTTTCTTTGAGAAGCGATATTGGACGTAAATTTTTGGCTTCTACTGATCAGTCAAATCATCAATTTGTACAGGAAGAGATAGGCTTATAAGGGAAAGTTGATAAGACTAAAAATGGTTTTTTTTTTTTTTTTTTTTTTGGTTGTTCTGACCAAGTGAGTAAATGGATTACGGATCAAAACTGACATCAAACAAAGATCGTTAAATGTCCGGGAGAAAGAAAGAAAACGAAAGAACAAAGACCGTTAAATGAATTTTCAAAAAAAAAACTCGAATGCTTGCAGATTTCTTGGAGAATTTAAGTGGATCGATTTTCTAGCTTTAGTTACGTACAATTCTAGGTCTTTGGGTTTCTTCTGTATACATGAGTAAGAATAGTTCAGAATATGCATATCAGGGGCAAGCTCAAGAATTCTATATTTGTGCATGTGTAAAATAATAACAGGCAAGTCTTAAACTAATTAACTACATATTGTTAAAACAGTTTTCGTTTAGTGTCAAGAGCTTCAACCATGCAATTTGGATAGTCTCCTTCTGCAAAACAAAAAAGTTGGTGAGGACGCTTGCTGGGGTGCCAGCTTATCCCACTTCGATTCTTAATTCAGTTCTCCGTATAACAAGAAGTTTGCTCTTTTTAGAAAAATTTCCCTAGTCGAATACCTAATTGCATGCATATATTTATAGAGAGGGGAGATTCGGTTATCCCCGGAATAGGTGAGAGTTGGCTCTTGGATCATGGGTTTCTATTTTCGGAACGTGGGCAAGTGCAACCATGCGATCCGGAGCGTGGACCTTACAATCTTCTGGGACATGGGTCTACACGTGTTGAATAGGCACGCCTTCTTGTACTTAGATCCTGTATACACGTGCTCCGGGGCATGAATGGCCAGATCATGGGTCGGAACGTGCTGGGGACCTCTCTTGGATATCTCGGAGTTTCGGTGAAATCCCAGGCTATCATGGGTCATTTTCGGATGGGCTCGATTAGTGGGTTTTCATACGGCCCGACTTGTGGCCTTGTACAAAGGGGCTCGGTTAGTGAGCCCAGATATGAGGCTTGGTTGATGGGCTCGACAGAGAGGACAATAAATGGGCTTTTGGGCCCATTCATTAACTATTGAGAATATTTCCCAACGCATACTAAGTTATAAGTCACAAGTACTGTAGTAAAATTCATCCATTATCATTTCTATAGTGAAATCCGTAGATATTTCTTTCTTAATATAAACTAGCTACCAAATGATATGTTAGAAACTCATATTCCATTTTACTACGCAATCTAGCTTTTACTAGTAGAATAAATTTTTTTTGATGGGGTTGAATTTCATATTTGGCAGGGCTATCATATAATTAACCCTTAAAAAATAAAATGTTTTCAAGGGTTTTGAAATTTTTTGGAGGGCCATGGATCTCCCACCCTCTAAGTGCCTCCGCCTCTACTTTAGATAGTAGTGTTGTGCTCGGCTCAGAGTGAGTGATTGAAGTGTTGGGAAATAATTTTGATGGTGTAAAAATTATTATTTATAACAAAATAATATTAATCTTAAAATTAAGAATAAGATAAATAAAATATATGAGATGAAAGTAGAATATAAAAATATCTCACAATACTATAGAATCACAGTAAAACGTTATCTTTAAAAGTTTATTCGTGTCTCTTGGAGTATTTAAATTGGTGCGATCGAATCCCTTGACACGTAACTTCCGAAGATTAAACTGTAGCATCTGTCTTTGTTAAGGACATACTTCCAAAAACAAACCGTTTAATAAAACAACTTATTTTCTTGTGAGATATTTCAGAATACCCAAAGAATAAATTATTCTTAGCTAGAAAAGTGTTAGGTTACTAAATAAGCTAGCAACCAACTATCACAAGAAGGTCCAATCACCAACGGCTATGACATGTAGGAGTGTAAAAAACTATAGTTGAAAAGGTCAAAAGACAAGTTCGTTTGGGTGTTCGATTTTTGAAATCAGAATTTAATTCTTATTTTGATGTGCGAATTTTGAGGTTGGACTTTGTGAAATAAAATTAAAAAAATTGAATAAAATATGATTTGTTTTTTGAAAAAGCAAATACTGTAACAAAAGGTTAAAAGAATAAGAATTCCACTCTTGCATCCAAACAGACCTCCCAGTAGCTATTGCCAACTAATAAAGGTAATTTCTAAGGGAAATAATTTATAATATTGTGATTAGTTACATGACAATAAATAGTTGAATAAAATAAAGAACAAATTATTAAGTGTTTGGAACACACTCCAACATGAGGAAGGGCAAGTTGGGCAACCAAGAAAATTCTACGAGGCTAAAGAAAGTTTTGGACAAGTCAGAGCGAACAAGAGTCACCCTCTCGACTCTATTGGCTCCGCCCCTAGTACTACGTGCCAATCTACATTTTAACAATTGAAGTGATAAGAACTAAATGAATTGCCTAGTTAATTTGTAATTATGATAAGTGTCATTTAGACTATTACATGACATTCTACATTTTAATTGCTGACATAATAAGTGTCACACTAGTTTGTAATGAACTTGTGGTAAAAATTGTAGCATTCCTACCAATACTCATAATATATATATTTTTTTAAAATAACAAACATATTGTATTCTTATAAATAATGTAAGAAATAACAAACATATGTTATTCACAAAATTGACGTGACAAAATCTAGTAATCAATGGATTTTTTTTTTTTTTGAAAAAAAAAATAAAAAAATCAAGGCTAATCCATTGGCGGCCAGATCTTATAAGGTTAACTTTTTTGAGTATTTGTGGATGGCTTGTGTGGAATTTAACATTTTTCTATAATTATATCAAAAAGTACAACCTTCTTTAAATTTAGTTTGTAACACTTGATTTTTTTCATTGCCATGTTTTAGGTATAAAAGTCAACATATCAGCTACTATCCTAACCAATTAGAAAAGACAAAAATTTCCTACAAATGAGTTTGTAAGAAATTTTCTACAACATACTATAATGTTAAGTACTTCTTTAATTGACATATAATGACTTTCCAAGAAATAAGCTAGAGATATTTGAACATATTGACTAAGTAATGCAACATATTACACTTTCATTTTATTGGGTTGATATGGTAATGTCTGTTAGCCTTAGACTAGTCTATGTTTTTTTTAAAAAAAAAAAATTGAAGGCAGCAAAGTAAACTATTAGTGGGATGTGAATATAGTATATAACATTTCTTTACCGACAATAAGGAGAAAAAGAAGGAAAAGTAGATATCATTCCTCAAACTATACCATTACATTGTCAATGTCTCTCCTAACTATTGATTTAGTCAATATCCTCTACAAATTACTAAAAATTGTTAATGTCCCCTAAGGTTAGCAAAAAGACCAAACTAGCCTCAAATTTTTTCAATATGACAAAAATACCCTTATAAATTCAAGAAAAATGAGGGAAAAATAAAAAGAAAAATAGAAGAAAGAAAAACTAAAAACTAAATCAAAGACAAGGTTCCGACCTCTATGGGGTGACCAAGCCGGCCACCATGGCATTGGGAGTGGTTACCATGGTTCTGTGACCCCCCGGCCCCTTCGGGGCAAACTACTTAGAAAGTACAAATTTGTTGAGCTCATATGATCAAGACCCTCATATCCGTAAGAAATCTACTTCGTTCTTGAGCAAAATTTTGCAACAAATAGCCACCCCCTACTTCGTTCTTGAGCAAAATTTTGCAACAAATAACCCCAAGGGGGTGGCTTAGTAGTTAAGGCTTATGGCTTCTAGGGATATCATCCCTTGAGGTCTCAAGTTCGAGACTCAGTTAGGTGCTACCTCCTTCTTGGGGTCAGCCACCCGGGCATAGTTCGTGTTTCAAGGCTCCATTCCTATAATGGAGCTGGGGATGGGGTTCAGGAATTAGTCTGCGGATCCTGGCTGGGCTTCTATGCTCGGTAAGCTAACATTGTGTGTGGGCCAGTTAGCCTGAGTTACTGTTTGGCTAAAGGTGAAGTAGGATACCCTATATATATAAATAAATAAATAAAATAAAAAATTGCAACAAATCAAAGTAGTAGTTGAAACCTGAGGCTGATATGTTTGTGGATGAAGAGCGGTTTGGGAGGGACGAGGTGCAGGAGAGCTATGGAAAAAGCTTGCTGGGTTTTGAATTTAATTCTATTTAGGGCACCAACAACACCCGTTAAGCTGATGCCAAACTAGCACGTGGGGCAAAGGATTGAATTGGGCTTGAAATTAGTTTCCCATTTTCGTTTCCATCAAAGAGGCCCTGATCAAATGTTTTGACCCATGAGAATTAGGCCCAAATTTGAGGCTTCTGAAATCTCTCTATCATTATATTGTTATGTATTTTTTAGGAAAATAACAGCTTGAAATTAGGTATTATAGTTTTTATCATAAATCCATTACAAATTTACAAGGCACTCAACATAGCATTTATCATATCAACCACCAATTAATTAAATTTACAAACCAGATTTGACACGTAAATTTAAATGTTTAGTTATAACATAATAAGTGTCATATAGACTACCATGTTAGTTTGTAAGGAACTTGTACTAAAATGTAGTACCTTTAGCCGAACTCGTGTTTTTAGGTAGGCATTTAGATATTGACTTATGTATCAATGATTAGAATAATTTTATTACCTGCTACAAATAAAAAAAATAAAAAAAGGAATAAGTTTATTACTAGGGTAGGCTGAAACCATGTTATTAACCAACCAAATGCTTCAATATTAAGATTATATGGTTGTGATTTGTGTTAGAATATAGAAAATTTTAACTGTGAGGAGCTGACTTATTTTTCACTTGGACATATTTCTTTGTTTGATATGAAAAACTCACAGCTTAGGAAGGAGAACCCATGTCCACCAATTCCTCCACCAGTGAAAGTGAAAGAAACAGAGGTGATAACAAAGGAAGCAATGATTACGACACTAAGAAGAGCACTAAGCTTTTACTCTTCCATTCAAGCTCATGATGGCCATTGGCCTGCTGAATCTTCTGGCCCCTTGTTTTTCCTTCAACCCTTTGTATGTATTTTTCTCACCCTTGTATACAAATGCCTGTTTATTCTTTATTTTACTTTTCTTGTCACTAAGATATATATTATAAAATACATCCATTAACTGTTAAGCTTCTTGATTGCCACATGCATTTTAATTTTAATACAAACATGTAATTATTACATGTCACTTTGGAGGAAATTTTATCCAGAATATATTAACATTCCATGCCACATAAAAAGGAAAAAGAAAAAATGAACAAATATATTTTTTTATTTTTCCAAAATAACGTCAAACACATGGACATGCATATATTTCAAGGGATTTATGTTTGGTCATTTTGGAATGGATAAATAAATTAACCGATTGGTTAAATCTAATTAACTTAATTAATTTCATATTATTATGATATGCAGGTAATGGCATTATACATCACTGGAGATCTCAATGCTATTTTTTCACCAGAACACCAAAAGGAACTTCTTCGATACTTGTATAATCATCAGGTGCATTATTATTACTATTGTTGTTGTTGTTATTATTATTATTATTTTCTAAATATAAGTTTGTGTACACGTATAAAAGCCAAGAAAACTAAAAAGTTGGCTATTTTTTATAAACTTGTGTACTTGTTGGACATGTAGAACAAAGACGGAGGTTGGGGGTTCCATATAGAGGGTCACAGCACAATGTTTGGGTCAGCTTTGAGTTACATTGCCTTGAGAATACTTGGAGAGGGACCTGAAGATGGTGAAGATGGGGCTATGGCTAGAGGCCGAAGATGGATCCTTGACCATGGTGGTCTAGTGGCTATTCCTTCATGGGGAAAGTTTTGGGTCACGGTATGACCAAATGAAACCATTACCTTAATTATGTTGGTTTTATTTAGCTGACACTTCAAATTATAAGCACAGATTCACATACCAAAAATAAAAATAAAAATTAGTATGTCATTTTGGTGGCTAGATTTCTAGATAATGTACATATGCAAGCAAAAAGTCATTGAAGTCGCGAATCTTTAATGTCCGAATAAAATCCCATATCAGGATACCCTGCAATTCCTCTAAATTGCGACCTCAAATTACAAGGGTTGCAATTCGGAAAATTCAAGTCATTTTTTCAAAATAAATAGTTTGAATTAAGTCACGTAAACCTTAAAAGCTAAAAAAAATACTAAAAAAGAAAAGAGGCATGGATGAACCATCCCTTAAGGAGTGGTCGACCACCATTTTAACCTTTCAGAGGATGGTCTGGCCAGCATTTTAGTTATTTTGTTTAATAATTTTTTTAAGGCTTATGTAAAGATAAAAAGTCGTACCACACATTGTACTTTAAATATTTAAAATTCCATCAAACTTTCTTATCAACTCTAGACTAGTAGCAGCAACAATGGTTGAGCTTCTCCATTTAGATTCATGGATATAAAGATCAAGCATTTACAAGAGCCTCTCTTACAAAACGATGGAAGTATATATTTTCTTTAAACTGTATATAATCTTTAGCATATTGTGAACTTGTTTTATCTGTCGAGTGAAAACTCAAATTTCTCATGTGTAGGTACTGGGAGTGTATGAGTGGGCAGGCTGCAATCCATTGCCCCCAGAGTTTTGGCTTCTTCCTAAAGTCTTCCCCATGCATCCAGGTTTTTTTCCACTCAATTCTGTTTTCTAGAAAGCACATTTCGTAAGATGCACATACTACTAAAACATTTCTCAAAGATTTCAAGGTGTTCATTTCATTAAATGCAGGCAAAATGTTAAGCTATTGTCGCTTGGTTTACATGCCAATGTCTTATTTATATGGGAAGAGGTTCGTTGGTCGAATCACTGAATTGATTCTATCACTAAGACAAGAGTTATATAACGAGCCTTACCATCAAATTAACTGGAATAAAGCCCGGAACACAATTGCAAAGGTTAGTTGAATCTTAATCCTCTATGCCACATCCTCATTAGCAATCTTCACAAAATGTATGCAACTAAGACAATATTATTAGAACATAATTCTTTGAAGATAAGAGGAATACATGAGTTACATTAATAATAAATCAAGAGTTTGTAACTTTAGGAGATATAGCATGTAGTTCATTACAAATCCAAGACATAGCACGCGCAACACCTCTTACATGAGCGCCAATCCAATCCACAGAAACCGGATCCAATCTCAACCCAGTTCAATAGGGTTTCATGCCGGTTTTGCACAGCCTTCAACCTGGCTCATCTTATTTTTGGCCAACCCAGCCAAATTTACCTGGTTTGGGGCCTTCGCGGTCCATTCAATGACCCAGTTCATTGGGTTCAACCTAAACCATTGTGTCTAAGAACATTCTCAGCTTTTGGGTTTGAGTGGTTTTCTTTACTACTCTTTGTACTCCATCATTTTATAGTGAATTTGCTTCGGGTCATCGTCTCCGCCAATGGATGTAGACTTACTAAGCTGAGCCATTTAAATCTTTGAGTCTTGTGTGATTGTGTTATTTTTAATTATGTTATTTTCTGCATTATTAGGGATTCCTAAAATTAGTTTTGTCAATAAATAAGAGTTTGTAATGTGAGGAGTTATAGTATGTAGTTCATTATAAATAGAAGACAAATCCTCCTAGTGCATTCACGACAGTCAATTACATTTTATTCTTTTGTGTTCCTAAAAAAAAGCATTATCACACAAACAATTATAAAGATTCTTGGTGACATTAATGCATACATATATAAAACTCACCCAAGTTGTTAATTTAGGAGGATCTCTACTATCCGCGTCCCCTCATACAAGATGTGGTATGGGGATTTCTTCACCATTTAGCCGAGCCTGTCCTGAAGCATTGGCCCTTTTCAATGTTGAGAGAGAAGGCACTAAAAGCTGCAATTGGTCATGTACATTATGAGGATGAGAACAGCAAATACCTTTGCATTGGATGCGTTGAAAAGGTCAATAACTAGTGTACTAGTGTTGCATATACAAATCAAAATGAGAGAAATATAAATCAAAGTATTTGTCATCAATGAACTGAATTGCCAATGTTATTTAGTACAGGTATTATGTTTGATTGCCTGTTGGGTTGAAGATCCAAATGGGGAGGCATACAAGCTTCATCTAGGCAGGATTCCAGACAACTATTGGGTTGCAGAAGATGGCTTAAAAATTCAGGTTATATATATGATCAAGAAACATGTGTGCATGTTAATCAATAATCACATATACTTGAAGCATTTACTCAAAAGTTTGATCCTGAAAAATTTTGGTCCATTTAAAGTCAAATATTTTATTTTGAAATGTACTAAATGATGCCTGATTTATTTTATGCAGAGTTTCGGCAGTCAGATGTGGGATGCAGGTTTTGCTATTCAAGCAATTCTCTCTTGTAATCTAAACGAAGAGTATTGGCCAACACTTCGTAAAGCACATGAATTTGTAAAGGCTTCACAGGTTAGAATATATGCATGTATGATATATTCCTTACATTTTTTTATTCAAAGATATTGCTTTAACTTAATCATGGTATTTTTTTAGGTCCCAGAAAACCCATCTGGGGACTTCAAAGCCATGTACCGCCACATAAGTAAAGGAGCATGGACATTCTCGATTCAAGACCATGGCTGGCAAGTCTCTGACTGCACCGCTGAAGGGCTGAAGGTATGTCTCAAATCTATCAAAATACATGATCAAAACTACAAATGGTCGATGTTTGTTTCAAAGGAGAATTTGACATTTGGCAAAACCTTCTCTTTTGCAGGTTGCAATCTTGTTCTCACAAATGCCTCCAGACCTTGTTGGGGAAAAATTGGAGACAGAGCGGTTTTATGATGCTGTGAATGTCATTCTTTCTCTACAAGTAAGAATTCAACCATTAAAATTCTATTTTTTACACAGTTAGCATTTAAGCACAAGTAGTTTTCTTGCTGAATTAGCAGTTAAGCACAAGTTGTTTCCCTAATACTTCATATGAATTGTTGACTTTCGTTTAATTGCCACTACAGAGTAGCAATGGTGGTTTCCCTGCATGGGAGCCTCAAAGAGCACATGAATTGTTGGAGGTAACTTCTCAAAGCTTGATAAGTCTGTTCATACTTATGACAAAAATTGTCATATTTACCCAGCACTCATTAACATAATTCTTGTGCCTATTTTCCCAGAAGCTCAACCCCACAGAGTTCTTTAAAAATGTCCTTATTGAGCGAGAGTAAGAAACCTTTAGCACAACAACATTTACCAAGGTATTGCTCATATTAATTTGCCAACTAACAAAAAGGTTGTGTCACCTTATAGGTACGTAGAGTGCACTTCATCTGCAATTCAAGGTCTGGCACTCTTTAGGAAATTCTATCCCAAGCACCGGAGGACAGAGATAGACAGTAGCATTTTCAGAGGAGTTCAATTCATTGAAACTGTGCAAGAACTAGATGGATCATGGTATTATGTTTTTTTTCTTTCTTTTTTTTTTCTTTTTTTCACACATAATTCTTGAAGAATACTGCTCTATATATAGCTTAGCAATTAAACTACTGCAGTAAGAAAACCAAAACGCATGGCGAAGACCACCTAGGTGCACCCGCCGGCACTACCGAAGGACACAACCGCAGAACATCTTTAGGCCACACAAACACACCGGCCGGATCTACACTCACATCTCGCCTTCCCCGCAAACTACACACCTAATTAAGCCCCTAATTCAAAATATAGTGTAAGCAGGAAACTCAGAAATTGTGAAGCCAAACATATTTCATTCTTTGTTCATCTAAGGGGATAGGGCTTCCATTTCTAGATACTATATCTTTTGTTTGAGATGAGCTCCCGGCTTTAAGTAGAGCCGGTAGGAGATAGGGGATCAGAGAAAGACCTTGCTGAATTTGCTTAGACAATGGCAGCCTAGTATAACAATAGGAGACTGCATCAAAATTTTACTTTTTTTCTTTTCTTTTATTTCGAGTGATGTTGTTAAATCGCACGAATACAAAGTTCGAACTCAAGACCTCTACTTTGATACAATGTTGAATAACCAGTTTTCCTAAAAAATTAAGCTTTAGAGGAAATAGTGAATTTAATTATTCAATTAATATTTTAGTATATGTTATTATTATTATTATTATTGAAGGAGAAAAGATCATTTTTATAGGTATGGTAATTGGGGGATTTGCTACACCTATGCTACGTGGTTTGCTGTAGGGGCGCTGGCTGCTTGTGGAAGAAACTACAAAAATTCTCTTGCATTGCGTAAAGCTTGTGAATTTTTGCTATCAAAGCAACTACCTAATGGTGGATGGGGGGAAAGTTACCTATCTAGCCAAAACAAAGTATGGAGCAATTTGTTTAAATTTGAATTTGGATTAGGATCTCCAGAAATTTGCTTCGGATGGCAAATGTAAGAGAACTTCTATAGGACTTACTTGTCCGAACATGGGATGGGTTGTCCAAAACCTGCTCGAACATGTGAGTCTCATAAGGACTCTCTTACATTTACTGTTTGAATTATTAATAATCCGAACAGCAAAATTGTTGCAGATCTCTCTTCAATAAATGTATACTACTAAACTAAATAAAAAAAGAAACAAGGTAAATGAAAAGAAAGAACTGAAGTTTGTTTCATTGTGAAACAGGTGTGGACGAATATAGAAGGCAACCGTGAAAATTTGGTCCAAACTGCATGGGCCTTGTTAGGCCTCATGGATGCTGGGCAGGTCGGTCCATCATTTTCTCTTCAAATGTTTAACTATTTGCAGTGTATAACATAAGCATTTTTTTGGGATATATGAATAATTATAACATAGCATTTCTGCATAAGAACACCAAAGAAATATCACTGAAGAACTCAGTATGCATATGAATAGAAAAATTAAGATTTACACAAATAAAGTCAAGAAAATCTAAAGCTTAAGTATTCAACTGTGTCAAATTTTAGGAAGTACAAACGTACACCATATGTTGATTCTGAATGCTTTTAAAACTTTAGGGCGAGATAGACCCAACACCAATTCATCGCGGAGTAAGGCTATTGATCAATTCACAGATGGAAGATGGTGACTTCCCTCAACAGGTAATTCATGTCTATTTAGAACCCAACACATTTAGATAAGTTGACAAAGTTTTCTTCCAATTCAATTTATTAAATTGAGATATATCTTTAAAGCACATGATTCTCACGTGCTCTAAAATATATATCAATTTAATGAGTAATGCTATTATTCACATCAATTTTACACCAGTTGATCATGTGATGTATTTTACATAGTTTTCATTTTCTCTAAATGGCTGACATGGGAAGCTACTTAAAACATGCTACGTAACACGTGTAAAATCAGTGTGATAAATTAGTGTGAAGAGTAGCATTTCTTCTTATTCAATTTGAAGAAAAACTTTGTTCATTTAAGTATGTTTGTGATTTTCCTTTTCTATTTTTATCAAAATATGTTTAAGTATTAATTTAATTTTTCAAGCATGGTATAATCGATGGCTATTGGCAACAGGAAATCACAGGAGTATTTTTTGGAAATTGTACACTAAACTACTCAGCAAATCGAAACATTTTTCCAATATGGGCTCTTGGAGAATATCGGAGGCGAGTCCTGTTAGCACGATAACCTCAATGAGCAAGCAAAGGATTGCACATTGAGCTTCAGAAGCCCAAGATAGCTAGAAAGAGAATGGTCTCTCCAATAAATAACCAACTTTCGTGTAACTACGTAACCAATGTTGAGAAAGGTTTCCAAATAAATGTAGAAAATTGTCTACTACTAGAAAGATGTAAATTATGTCATAATTAGTTTGATGTGAGACAAACAGCAACTCAATCATGTGATGTAATATTATAATATATGTGGATGTTAAATAAATGTGCAATATAAACATTATAGTTTTTTCATTTTTCTAAATTTTGAATGAGCTGACTGTGTTGCCTTTCTCTTTGCACGTCATGATTCTCGACTGTGTTACCCCTCATTTATAAACGTTTTTATGAACTACCACATATTACACTCAACCGTCTTAAACTACCATTTTTTGATAAAAAAAACCATTTCCTAAGTCAAGTGAAAAACTTGAATGAGTATCTGCTTTGGTTAACTACCAAAACAGAGGAGATAAGATCATATATATAGCAAGGACTCAAAAGTCGTTTACAGAGAGATAAAACTACAAAGGGTAAACCACGTGTTATGTAGAACAACAAGGCAACTAGAAAAGGAACTAAGAAAAGACACCCATCTATAACTGACTTCTATCTACTGTTGACACCAAGAAAAACCGGGATTGGCGTGGACTAAATTCAGCAGTAAAATAAGGACATGCGCTGTTCTGCAACTGTTCGAAATTTATGCAAGGAAAAATGCAACTGTTGAACTTGTCAGACACTTGTCATTTTCGCTGTCTTCTGAGGTACATGCATGACATACTTTAACAGCCCCTCTCAAGAGGATGGGGGTAGAACCACCATCATCTTGGACTTCAAAAACAAAAATCTTGCAGAGGATAGACCTTTGGTAAATACATCAGCTACTTGATCATGAGTAGAGATGAATTTGACGATGATATCACGATTAAGGACTTTTTCACGAACAAAATGGTAATCCACTTCTATGTGCTTGGTTCTAGCATGAAAAACTGGATTAGATGCCAAAGCTAGGGCACTAAGATTGTCACACCAGAGTACAGGAGCCATGGTCAGAGGAATAGAAATTTCTTTAAACAACATTCTAAGCCAAAAGAGCTCTGCAGTAGTAACAGCTAAGGATCTGTACTCAGCCTCAGTACTTGATCTTGACACCACAGCCTGTTTCTTTGCACTCCAAGACACTAGGCAATCACCCAAAAATACAGCAAAGCCAGTAGTGGATCGGCGATCATCAGGGCATCCTGCCCAATCAGAATCGCAGAAGGCATTAAGCTGAAGATTGCCTTTAGTATAATAGAGACCATGATCAGGTGCCCCTTTAAGATACCGCAAAACTCTCTTTGCGGCTGTCCAATGTGTGGATGTAGGAGAATGCATGTGTTGACAGAGTTGATTAACAGAAAATGCAATTTCTGGTCGAGTAAGAGTACAATATTGGAGTGCCCCCACAATTTGTCTATAGGCTGTAGGATCAGATAGCAATTCCCCATCAAGTTGAGAGAGCTTGGATCCAGAGGAACATGGTGACCGTGCTGGTTTGGCATGCTCCATATGTGTTCTGCACAGCAAATCAAATATGTATTTCGATTGACATCAGTGAAGTCCATGGCTAGTACGGGTCACCTGAATGCCAAGAAAAAAATTTAAAGGACCCAAGTCCTTCACAGGGAATTCACACTGCAGCTTCACTATGAGGGAACTGATAACTGAGGAATGGGTACCAGTGATGATAATATCATCTACATAGACGAGCATGTAAATCTGAATGCTTCCACAAATGTAGATGAATAACGATGTGTCCACTAGGGAAGCCGTAAAACCAAGATCAAGAAGAAAATTGGATAGCCTAGTGAACCAAGCTCGTGGAGCTTGCTTTAAGCCATAGATGGCTTTGTGTAATTTACACACCAAATCTGGTTGACCCTTGGCAGCAAAGCCTTGAGGTTGCTCCATATAAACTTCTTCAAGCAAATTCCCATGCAAAAATGCATTGGACACATCCAGTTGTCTGATATCCCACTCAAATTGAACTGCAACAGCAAGGATAATCCGAATGGTGGAGGGTTTAATCACTGGACTAAAAGTTTCAGTGTAGTCCACTCCACTTTGTTGATCAAATCCCTTAGCAACCAACCTAGCCTTGAATCTCTCTATTGTGCCATCAGCTTTCTTCTTTATCTTGAAGACCCATTTATTTCGAATGACGTTGTGTTGGAGTGGTCGAGGACATAATGTCCAAGTATCATTCGAAATTAGAGCATCAAACTCGAGTTGCATGGCATGTCTCCATCGAGGGTCGAGAACGGCCTTACTATAAGAGGAGGGCTCCATTTCAGATAGAGTGGTATGAAGGCTAAGGAAAGGATATTTAGTGGTGTGAAATAGTTGATATTCAGAAAAAGATTTGGGTTTAAGAGAACCAGTTTTTGATCGAGTTACCATTGGATGATAGACATGGGAGGAGGGAATTAAATCATGGGTGGAAAGGGTGGTATCTGGATGGGATTCGGCAGTAGGGGCTAGTTGAGGAGAAAGGGATGGTGTACTGATTTGTGGTTCAGAACAAGGGACAGGCGTAGGCTCAAGTGGCAAGAAAGGCTGAGGCAAGAAAGGCTGAGGCGTAGGTGAGGCTGAGTTGACGCTTATTGCAGAAATTGGAACAAGTGTATGTGACTGGTCTGCAGGAGAGATGTGAGATGCAGCTGGATGTGATAAAACCGGGGGCCCACTTGACAAGGAAGGATCATGAGAGAGTGTAGAAATTGGAATATGTGTATTTGATATGGGAACTTGTGTATGTAACCTGTCTGCAGGAGAGATGTGAGGTGCTGGATGTTGTAAAAGTGTGGGCCCACTTGACAAGGTAGGATCATGAGAGAGAGAATCACTAGTGGTTTCATGAGGGAGACAATCAGAGTCATGAGATTTATTAAAAATAGGGAGTAAAGGGGAAGAATCACCTTGGGCATTAATCTTGGAGGGAAGGCGTGAAGTATCCTTTTCTTTTGCAGGGAATGAACTTTCATCAAAAATGACATGTCTAGACAAATAAATTTGCTTTGTAACAGGATCCAAACACTTGTAACCAGCATAGTTATAACCAAGAAAAATACAAGGCTTTGACCTATATTCTAACTTGTGTAGGCCGTATGGTCTGAGAAGTGGGTAGCATAAGCACCCAAAGACTCGAAATGCTTGATAATCAGGATCACGGTTGTACACTTTGAAATAAGGTGACACGTGCTCTAGAATTGGTGTGGGTAATCTATTGATGATATATACAGCAGTATTAAAGGTATCTGGCCAGTATTTATTAGATAGATGAGAGTGAGCAAGAAGAGTTAATCCCATTTCCAAAATATGTCTTAACTTTCTCTCAGCAACCCCATTTTGAGGAGAAGTGTATGGACAAGTTTTTCTGTGAATAATGCCATGTTTGGTTAAGAAAGATTGAAAATGAAGAGAATTGTATTCAGCTCCTCCATCAGACTGCATTTGTTTAATTTTAGTTGAGAATTGGTTCTCAACTAATAGCTTAAACTTCACAAATTTTTCAAAAACTTCGGACTTGTGATAGAGAGGATATATCCATGTAAAACGAGAAAAATCATCTACAAAAATCACATGAAATTTACACCCACTAACAGACTGAACTGGTGACGTCCAAACATCAGTATGAATAAGTTGCAAAGGTTGAGAAGAAATGCGGTTAGAAGCATGAAAGGGTTGCTTTTTACTTTTGCCTAGCTGGCATGAAGTACATACAACATTTTGATTGAAATCAAAACTAGAAACTGGGAGACTTTTGTTCTTGACAATTCGGTTAACAATGTCCAAGGATGGGTGTCCTAGCCGAAAATGCCACACTAGAGAGGATACTCTAACTCCTATCAAAGCAGTAAATGCCTTGGATGTCCCTTTGAGAAAGTTCTTTCCAAGCCATAGTGGATATAGACCATTTTCACTCCTCCCTTCCAAGAGTGTTGCCTGAGTTCGCAAGTCCTTAATAAAAAAATGTGAAGATGTTAGGATAAAATAGCAAGAATTGTCAACACAAAATTTTTGTATGGAAAGCAGATTTGCAGATGATTGAGGACAATGCAAAATATTTTTAAGATGAAAAGTGGAATTGGAAGAGTGAAGGAGAGAGGAACCAATGTTTTTGATAGCAAGATCCGATCCATTTCCCACAGCAACAGTATCAGCATTTTGAAAAGGTTGTTGAATTTGTAGGATCTCCAACTCATTTGTAACGTGGGCATTTGCTCCACTGTCGGCCAACCAAGGTTGATCATCATAGGATGTATTAGTATGGGCCACCATTGCTGCTAGATGAGTAGGAGGAAACTTTCCTTGAAATGAATAATCCATGCGGTGGTAGCAGTCAAGAGCCAAGTGGTTGGTTCTCCCACAAATCTGACAAGGAACACGAGATGGACTATTGGAGAAGGGTTGCTGTCGACCACTTGAGAATTTCAATCCTGGTTGGTATTGTTGAGAACTTTGGAATTTTGGTGGATAGCCTTGGAAATGTTGCTGTGACTTGGCATTTGGTGGGGGACCATAGAAGCCATGGTGTGGCTTTTGGGTGAAAGGGCGTGATTGGTACTTGACAGAGGACCCATTATGTGGTGTCTTGTTTTTGGGCTGAAAATTACGGTTTGGCCCTTTATGAGAGTAAAGAGCAAACATGGAGGGATCAGTAGCATGAGCTTGCTGCTGCTCTAGTAGCATTTCATGGCTGAGAAGTTCTGCCTGAAAATATTCAAAGGAAAGTTGATTCTCTCGGGTGGCAAAAGTATATGCCGAAATAAAGCTATTAAAAGAAGGATTTAAACCATTAACAATGAAAGAAATCAAATCTTCATCTGCTATAGGTTTACCTACAGCAGCTAACTCGTCTGACCAAATCTTGGCATTCTGCAAATATTCTGAGCAGGACTTTGCTCCTTGATGCAAGTTTTGCAATTGCTTCTTCAAATGTGAAATATGAGATCGTGATTGTGAGGCAAATCTACTTGCTAAGGCAGTCCAAACTTGTCTCGAGGTATTGAGTCCATACACTGTGGACAATACCTTTTCCGAGAGAGTGACATTGATCCAACTAAGGATGCATTGATCCTTTCTATTCCAGAGACGAAATTCTGGATTAGGAATTTCCTTGCCTTGATCATCAGTCAAGGTTGGCTGAGGGCACGGCTCAGATCCGTCAACGATGCCCATCAGATCATTGCTACGCAATATAGGATTAAATTGTGTCAGCCATCTGAGATAATTGGTGCTGTCAAGTTTGACAGTCACCTGGTGATTGGGATTGGGTAAAGAAAAGGCAGAAGTATCTGTTGAGGTTGCCATAATGGAGAGCAAACGAAAATAAGGATCAAAGTTTTGACGTGAGTCTAAATTGGCTCTGATACCATGAAAAACTTGAATGAGTATCTGCTTTGGTTAACTACCAAAACAGAGGAGATAAGATCATATATATAGCAAGGACTCAAAAGTCGTTTACAGAGAGATAAAACTACAAAGGGTAAACCACGTGTTATGTAGAACAACAAGGCAACTAGAAAAGGAACTAAGAAAAGACACCCATCTATAACTGACTTCTATCTACTGTTGACACCAAGAAAAACCGGGATTGGCGTGGACTAAATTCAGCAGTAAAATAAGGACATGCGCTGTTCTTCAACTGTGCGAAATTTATGCAAGGAAAAATGCAACTGTTGAACTTGTCAGACACTTGTCATTTTCGCTGTCTTCTGAGGTACATGCATGACATACTTTAACATCAAGCAGTATTTAAATCAACACAGAACAACTCAAGAAGGATCACAGTAATACTCTAGCATTTTTCTATCTTTAATATATTTCTCATTCATATTTTGACCCGTTCCGATAAAAATTTCTGGCTATATCTGTGCTTACAAATTATGTTTATATGATTTAAACAATAATTAATGTTTTTATAAAATTATTTATTGATTTTGTTTGTTATACTTTCTGAATATTTTTAAACACTTTTGATTCAAGTCTATCTTTTAATCATGCTCCTTTTGAATCCAAATCCTATCTCTATCCATCCATCCATCGTCACCGGCCAATTAATTTTATATGTCTTTGATCGACTCCCATAGTCCTAGATATTGGTGGATTGTTGACAAGGATCAATATTAATTGCATGGTCCAAAATGTCTATTAAGTTCTAGTCTCATCATTGAAATTATCAAGTTGATTGTTTTTCAGCCACGTACGTCTCGTTTGGCTTATTGTCAACTCACGTATAATGGGTTTGTTTGGCAAAGAACAGAACAATACAGAGTAATGGATTGTTAGTTTTGAAATTAGTAAAAGTGATGATGTGATATAAAGTAAGAAGAATTTGTATAGAAAAGTAAAAAAAATTTGTATTGTAGTGAATTTTTTTATTTAAATAATAAAAAAAAATTATTGATGTAATATAAAAAGTAAAAAAAATAAGAATGTTTTAATGTGAATTGTTATTAAAAAATGTAAAAAAATGAAAAAAATAATGAGAACAGTGTTCTCCACTACCGTGTAATGTTTTGTTGTTTATCAAACAAAAATGTCTCGATTTTAACTACTCAATTGAGACATGTACGGTGGGGCAAGTTATGCTGACTTTCTCAATCGAGAAGAAATTCATCCTTTAATTTTTAATTTTTTGTTTTTTGTTTTTTTTGTTTTTTACAGGAATCAAGTTAAGCTTTTATTAAAAAATTATTTTAAATACAACGCTCAACAAAAATAATATTAAAAATATAATGAAAAACTTTTTCAATTACAACAAGTTCCTCCCTCATAAATGACATGATTGACATTTCATTCTCGAGGATCCAATAGTATCCTCAAATTGATTCAAAAACAATAAAGAGGCCAGGTTGAAACGTTTTCCGAAATCAAGGTTCTGTTCATGAAGACTATGCACTAGGCATCCCATCAATCACATATACAAAGTCAAAAATTGGGACCAGTAATCTGATGAGACCAAGTACCGCATATACAAAGTCAAAAATTGAGACCAAGTACTAGATCTTTATAGCCTTTACTAAACGAGAAATGATCTATACACAAAAGTCTCACAACTCTCACACAACAGGCTTATGTGGCAAGAATATTTTATTATTTTTTTGTTTTTTTGGTTCATGCGGCTAGAAAAAACTGGAGAGGGGGAAAATTAAAATTTCATCGCACCACTGCCACTGCCCAGTCCCTCTCTCTCTCTCTCTCTCTCTCTCAAATTTCTCTCCGTACAGATCGCCCGTCACCGGCTTCTCTCTCGGCGGTCGCCCGTCGTCCGTCGTCCGGCGCTTCCTGCTCCGGCATGCAGATCCTCTCCAGCTCTCTGTCTCTCCGGCATATTTCCTACCACACGATCTCTCTCTCTCTCTCTCTCTCTCTCTCTATATATATATATATATATATATATATATATATATGACTATCTTGATTCTTGCATACCATTGAAGTGCTCTTTGTCAAGACGTGGCACCCTCTTGCTACTCTGAGGGAACAAACTCAGAATTTATATTCCTCTAAAAAAGCTTTAAAGGTATTCAAGAAACTATCACTCATCAGCCTCTCTTTAGTTTCATCTGTTAAGGTGTCCTACATCTCTCTTTAGTAGACCAGTAGTTTATATTTGTTCTAAATCATATATATCTTTTAGCATGTTATAGTACTCATATAATTTCTTCTCGAGGATAAAATTATATTTCACCAAGTATATATCATATCAAACTATCATATATATTTTGTGGAATGTGTATATATATATATAGAGGATGTGGAAGTTGAAGATCGCAGAAGGAGGGCCAGGGCTGGTGAGCGGAAACAATTTCATCGGGCGGCAACACTGGGAATTCGACCCTGATGCCGGCACTCCCGAAGAACATGCTCAAGTTGAAAAGGTTCGCCGGGAGTTCAAGAATAATCGGTTTCGGATGAAACAAAGCACTGATCTTCTCATGAGGATGCAGGTATGTACATTTACTTGCATATGTGTGTGTGTGTGTGTGTGTGTGTGTGTCTTTTCTTTTTCTTTAGTTTCTCTGAGAAGCATGATACGTGACAAGGGTATTATAGGAATATTTTGACAAAATTAACATTTTTGACACTCTTTAATAGTTTGAGAGAGGGCATATTAGTATACATGGTAATTCAAAAGTTTACTTCAAAAACGACTCGTAGTTTGAAGAACTTTTTTATAATTATCCATTTTCTTTTTCTTTTTGTAAGTTATCTCAAAAGTTTAGTTTAATAGAAAAATAATAAATTTAATTATTTAACTAATATTTCAACATTCTTCCTTCCAAAAAAAGACCATTACCAGTGGATGTATAAACGAGTTAAACTACTCGTGAGCTTAATCGAGATCGACTCGAATAAACTCGACTTGTGCTAGAATTGATTATTAAATGAGCTACTCGTGAACACAGAATTAGTCGATTATTAAACGATGCAAACTCGTATAAACTCGGCTCGACTTGATTAAAGCTCGTGAACCCGCTCAATATTATCATTACATCATTTATTTTTATTTTTTTGAAAGTTACATAGTCTATTTAATATACAATACAAATATATATTGTTTATATGTTATATAATATAATATTAATTTTTAAATGAGCTCACCACTCTTTTTTGTATGTTAAATAAACTATATAACTTACAACAAAATCGGTCGAGCCAAACTTAAATATTTTTAAAACTCGTCATAGCTCGAGCTCGGATCGAGCTCTTTTAGCCGACTTGAGCTTAATTTTTAAAACTCGTCATAAACTTGAACTAAGCTCAAGCTCGTGACAAATAAGCTCAAGTTCGGCTCGAACTCGTGATAGATGAGTTTGAGCTCGGCTCGAACTCATGATAAATTTAAATGAGCCGAGCTTGCATATGTACTACTAGCTCAAGCTCGACTCATTTACAATCCTACTTACCAGTTGTTTTTTGTACGCCAACCAGCAGTCTTTAAACGCCAAGAAAAATTTGTCGATGTTTTAATTGCTGGCATAATGGCCGTGTTTGGCAAGGAGCTTGCCATGCCATAATACTATTTTTTTACTATTCATGTACGTTTTCTTACTTTTTCACATTTTCTAATAACAATCAACATCAAAACATTAGCACTTTTTTCACTCACATCAATAATTTTTTTTATTATTAGTCAAATAAAAAATTCACTAACATACAAAACTTTTTCATTTTTTTATACAAAACTTTTTACTTTATATCACATCTACCACTTTTTACGTACTCCAAAAAATAACAACTTACTATTCTAGCATGACAAGTCACTTGCCAATACATTGCGAATGGGCTTGTTTGGCAATGAACTTGCCATGCAATGATAATGGGCTGCAATCATTTTCTCTCTTTTTTTTCTTTTTTTTTTTCTCATATTTTTTAATAACAATCAACATCAAAATATTTTTACTTTTTATATCACATCAATAATTTTTTATTACTATTTAAATAAAAAAATTTATTACAATACAATTTTTTTTTACTTATGCTCCGTTTGTTTCGGCGTAAAATGATTTTCTGGAAAATGGTTTCGGCATTTTTCGGTGTTTGGTTGGGGCAAAAATAATGGTCAACGAAAATCATTTTCGGTTTGACCGTAAAAGCTTCTTTAATTTTCGGAAAACGATTTACAATTTTTAAAACCGTAAATCGTTTTCCAAAATTAAGCTCTTCTTCCTTACACGCTAGTTTGATATCCGATCGTTAGAATTTAGTAATTGTCGGTCGTCGGGATCCAGTCGGCGCCGGAGTCCGACAACATCTGGTCACCGGAAACCTGCCGGCGCCTAAATCAGGCCACCGAAATTATGCCGGTGCCGGAACCCGGCGGCCGGAATCCGGACCGGCAGACTAAATTCCGGCCGGGATCTGGACGGATCCGGCAATTGATCCATCCGGATCTGGCCAAAACGGCCAGGATCCGGCCGAATCTGGACGGATCCGGCCACTGATCCAGCCGGATCTGGCCAAAACGGCCAGGATCCGGAAGATTCCGGCCAGAATCCGGCCATTTTGGCCGGATCCGGTCAAACTTTCTCGCCGGAATCCGGCCACGACGACCGGACGTTGCCGGATTCCGGCGACAATTACCAAACTCTTATTTTTGCATTTCGAAATTTTTTTGTGCGAATTAAATATCGAAAAATATTTTCGAGAAAATCATTTTTTTTGAAAATGCGAAATCATTTTCCGACAGAAATCATTTTATATCGAATGAAACGGAGCATTAATCATTACTTTTACCTAATTTAAAATTAACAATTCTGTCAAAGACGAGATACTGTCGGTAGCAATATTTGCTGGCAGCCAGTTAATTTTATCACTTTATTGGCGTTGAATCATATGCTAGCTGGCTAGGAAAGTCGTACAAGACCAGTGTCCTATTTTTACACAAATTAATTAAGTTGTCACCGAGAATACCGACGTGAATGAGACTAACAACTATCTGGATCAGCAAAGCCGCAAAATTCGTTTCCCTGGCCTCCAAAACCAAAAACGACGGTCCTTCTTCCTCTAGCTTAATTCAGACTGTCCTTCTTCCTCTAAATTATATATATATATATTTCTCGTAGCAAGCTTGAGAAGAGCAAACAAACAATACATTTACGGAATGATTAGGGCAGAAATAAGGACAGCTTCACAATTTCAGCCGTGGACCACTCAATTATAAAAATTAGATTAGGTTTTTTTTTACAAATTGAAGAAGAAAAAATCAGCTTGAGAATACCATTACCCCTATCCCCTGTTTTAGCTTTGTGGCCTAAAAAGTAAAGGACGAAAGAAGTCCCATATATATATATATATATATGTTGATGCTAAATTTTGGATATGAGACGTGTCAACTCCTGGTTGGTCTTCGGATCGCGAACAGATGGAAGTGGAAAACCTTGAAGCGACCTCCTCTACGTCCTGCAAGACAAAAGGACCGGCGGGGTTTCCGCCCGAGCCCCCTCCGACGATCAAGTTAGTATGAGCTTAACGAGGAGGAGAACGATAGAAGTTTTAAAGATCAGAGAATTAAAGAGTTTTCCTGTTCTGTATTTTTCTGTGTTGATCACCTTTTATCTGTTTCCTTTTTCTCCCATTTCTTTATCCGTACTGCTATTTATTATCCTGAGATGCTTATCTTTTCTCAATTAATTCCCTTCGGCGGTCTCAGATGGTCATCTCAGGCCACCACTACAAAAAAACTGATTTTTAGTGACATGCATTTAGTGGCGTTTTTTGTGGTCTAACAAGTCACTAAATGTTAGTGGCGTGTAATTAGTGACGTTTTTGATAGGCCACTAATCAGTATGTCACTAATTCTCATTTAGTGGCGTGTCTGAACTGCCACGCCACTAATTAGTAGCATAGCAAATTTGGCCACGCCACAATTTGCGGCGTGGCAGTTAAAAAAAAAATGCACCCAGTACATGTACTGCGTGCATTTTTTTTTTTTTGAATATAATGAATACTTTTTTTTTATTACATTTTGGAAAACGTAATGGTAGGTCTGCTTAAAGATCCATTGGATGCACTAACCAAATCACCTCTACGGCCCTGTGTTGAAATATCCGGAAAAATACACTCCACCACCGGAGCCTTCCCCCTTTGCCAAGGGACAGATCAGAGACAAAACCACTTGCGGAGAAGACCCAACTCGCACCTTTTGTTATTTTTGCAGAGAAACCTAGAGAGGACGAAGGAAAATCCAACAAAATACCCTCCACCGGCAAACTCCCCCTTTACTGAAAAGCAAAACGCAGAGACGACTTGCCAACCACAAACGCAGAGACACCAAATGATTCGTGCTAAGAGGGAACAACACACACAGAAGCTCTGTAAACAGAGACACCAACTGATTCGCACTCAGAGAGAATCACCGAAGCTCTGTAACTCTTAACTGAAACCCGAAATTACCAGAGGAAAGCAGGGGAGTTGGGGAAAAAATCCAACAGAAAAACCTCACTAGGAGGTAGATAAGCCTCACTAGGAGGTGGGTAAGCCTCACAAAGAGGCTGGAAGGCCCTACAGGTTGGAAGAGGTGAAAGGGGGGAAAAACTAGGGTTTTTATTTCCTATAGGCTTTTTCGTTCTCTTTTGTTTGTGCTTATACTTGTTGATGAATCAAAACGAAATCTCACACTAATTAAACAGAGGACAGAAATGGAGTCCTCAAGCCAATCCTTCCATGTTCTTACCAACCATATATGCAATCTCAGGCCCCTAGATCAAGAAAAAGAAAAAGAAACAAAGAAACAAAGAAAGAAGACAAAAGAGAAGAAAGGAAGACAAGAAAGAAGAAAGGAAGAAAGAATCGTACCTGTGTAGGGGAGAAGACAGACGATCTTCTATAAGGAGAAAAAGAGGTAAAAACGAAAATAAATAGAGGGTGAGCGGGAGTGGAAAAAAAAAACGAGGGAGTGGAAAAAAAAAGGAGGAAAAATGAGGAAAAACGAAAAAATTAGTGGCGTATCAGTTTCAACATGCCACTAATTTCTGAGGTGGCATATTTAACACGCCACTAAATTATTTTGTGACGTTTCATTTAATGAAACCTCACTAATTAGTGGCGTGTCATAAAGTGAGTTACTGTAGCCACGCCACTAAATTGCTAATTTTTTGTAGTGTACAGTTCGTACTTTCTCATATGGCGGCAGTTGTCTTTGATTAGCAGGATCAAAGTCTTTAATGAAGTGATTCTCTCATTAAAGTCCTTATTTAATGCTCCGTTCCTCCTCTTCCTCCGTCCAGATTTATCCTGTTGTAGCCGTTGAACTTTGCGCTCTTCCGAGGTAAATAAAAATGTTTTTTATTTTCTTCTTGGGAAATTTCCCTAACAATATATATATAAAAGAGAGAGAATGACATGATATTAGAAGAGTACTTACCGTCCCTAAAAAAAAACAAAAAAGTAAAAAAAAAGAAGAAGAGAGAAAAGTACTTAAGGAGAAGATGATTTTTTTGATAAAGTTTAATATTGAGCCTTTACTATTTCATAAAAGGCATCTTAGAGGAAGAGGTTTGTTCAAGCCTTATAAAACCCACAACCTCAATATACTTTGACAATGAGGCCAGGGACTCTTATAACTTTTTATTAGAATTATTTTTTATTTTTTATTATTTTTTTTTTCTCAAGAAAAGGTTTGCTTGAGGAAGAAGATGGTTTTACAAATTCTGAGATTCGGGTTCTCCAAAGCTAAGATTTTTTTTCTCACCTTCACGTGCTTGAGAAAGAAGTGAGTTTTGCCAAAGCTAATCTCTTTTCTCACCTTCATGTGAGGAAGAAGAACCGAATGAAGCCAGAGGAAGAAGGAGGTCTTTTTAGGTTTGGAAGTGAAACGAGTTTTGCTACTTTGCTGCTTTCTCGATATCTCAAAAATCGTAGCAAGTATTATACCTTTAGATTAGAGAATTTGAAAATTTTGAATTTAAGAAGAATTTGAGGGGATCTAATTAATTCCTGGAATTTACAGAATTTGTATTATGTAACTCATTTTTGTTTAAAACAAAATAGGGAGGACAAGACATCAATAATATTAATAATGGATATGTGAAATATGGGACTCATAATATTTTTGCAATCTATATTGAAAATGGCAAACTTTAATTTGTAAAGAAATTGTGGTAAAAATTGTACCCCTTACAACACTACAATGATAAACATATGTTATCATTGAAACCTTGAAATTTGGAATTTTCAGACGTTGAAACCTTGTATTGGACCTTTGTTTGCAAAGCTGATGGGGATTTATAATTTTATGGACGATAAAATAATTAATGATCATAGGATAATTAAAGGTCAAAATTAACTGCGCGCTCTGAATTAAATTTTGGACTCTTCCATTACTACAATTGCTAATTAGGAACCCATCTTCTGTCAATTCCATATACTAGGATTTTCACATTGAGATCGATGAAAAATAGACAAAGAAGAGGTTGTTGAGAAAATTGACAATAGTTTTTGTCAATTAATATAATATAAGCTAAGATCCATTTTTGTGGTAGAAAATTATCCTTAGCATAATATCGTTAATGATTATGCATGGTCTATTTTTGTGGATCATAACCATAAGATAAGGTAAGAAAATAGTGCATTTGAGATAATGATCCATTTATAACTTCTATACAATTTTTATACAATTTTAACTACTTTTTTTTTTTTTTTTTTTTTTTTTTTATTTTTTTTAAGATCAACCATTAGAGATCGATGTAAGACCTACATATAAGAAAACAGATCTCATGATTAATTTTTTTTTGTTTTTTAAAAAATTATTAGAATTGTACAAAAATTGTAAAAGAATCATTTCGCATTACATTCAGAGACTGAAACAAGGGCCATGGCCTCCTCCAGTTTTGAAAATTATCTTTCAGCTTTGACCAAAAAGTTGTAGACTAAGGACATTATTAATGAGTTAAGTAAATTGAACCAACTAAGAAGTTATGAGCTCGACCTGGCCTGGTTCCATAGTCTAAACCTTAGAAATTGACAATAGTTTTTCGTGAAATTTTTTTGGGAAAAGTATACATAACCCCTCAACCTACCACTTTATTGTTAATGTTTTCCCATAAACTACCAATTGTATCAATCTCTGGCTCTCTAACTACTGAAAAATGTCAATGTCCCTAATGACAGAAATACCCTTCATAAAATTATTAAAAAAACTAAAAAAATTATTTGAAAAAAAATCTAAAATAACAAAAAAGTTATACAAAAAAAACTAAAAACAAAAAGTAAAAATAAAAAACAGGTTTTTTTTTCGTTTGTTTTTATTTATTTTTTATATAATTTTCAGTTATTTTTTCGTTTGTTTTTTTTTTTAATTTCCTTAATTTTTTTAATTTTTTTTTTAAAAAATTATTTATTTTTTAGTTTTAGTTTTTTTTTGTTAAAATTTATAAGGACATTTTTGTCTTATTGAAAAAAATGTATGGTATTTTTGTCTTTTTGTTGGTCTTAGGGGTACATTCATGACATGTTTTGGTGTTTTGAGGGGTGATATTGACACATTTAGTAGTTTAAAAAGGACATTGACAATTGAGTGGTATTTTGAAGAGGATATGTGTAATTTTCCTACAAACTTTTTTTTTTTTTTTTTTTAAGTTTCTTCTGGTTTTCAGTAAGAAATTCTGGAACAGCAACTATCTAATACCAGTATGTACTTTGATTAACAAAGAATGACTTTCCAAGAAATAAGCTAGAGATACATGTCATAGCGTATTAATGAAGAAAAAAAAGAAAAGTAAATAAATAAATTCAAATATATTTAGAGGTAGTACCAACTACCAACGACACCAGTTAAGCTTATGCCCAACTAGCACGTAATTGGGGTAAAGGATTGACTTGGACCTGGACTTAGTTTCATATTCATTTTCATCATAATAAATGTTATTTAAAGATCTTGTAATAAAATTGTAGTATTCTTCGCAGAACTCATGTTTTTATGTAGACATTGAGTAGTACTATAAGGCACACTTTCATCACACTATTGGCAGACTTTTTGAGTCTACTTGGCACATCTTGTGGTGAAAATATGTGCCACGTAGGCACAAAAGTCTGTCAATAATGTGATAAAAGTGTGCCTTATAACATTACTCGTAGACATTTAGATATTAATCACGGTATGACGTTTACCACGTCAACCACTAACTAATTAAATTGTCAAGTCCAATTTGATAGGTAAATTTAATTATTAGTGACTAACATAATAAGTGTCATGTAAACTGTTAAGCCAGTTTTGAAGGAACTTATAATAAAATTGTAGTACCATTAGCAGCACTCATGTTTTTATGTCGACATTATTTAGATGTTGACGACAATATCAATGATTAGAATAATTTTATTACCAGGCCAAGCTCAGACCATGTTATTAACCAACAAAATGCTTCAATATTATGATCATATGGTTGTGATTGTGTTAGAATCTAGAAAATTTAATTGTGAGGACTTCACTTATTTTTTCACTTGGACATATTTCTGTCTTTGATATGGAAAACTCACAGCTTAGGAAGGAGACATGTCCACCAATTCCACCGCCAGTGAAAGTGAAAGAAACAGAGGTGATAACAGAGGAAACAATGATTACTACACTGAGAAGAGCACTAAGCTTTTACTCCATTCAAGCTCATGATGGCCACTGGCCTACTGAATCTGCTGGCCCCTTGTTTTTCCTTCAACCCTTTGTATATATTTTTCTCACCATTGTATACAAATGCATGTTTATTCTTTATTTTATTTTTCTTTCACTGAGATATAAAAATGCTTGCGTTAACTGTTACACATCTTGATTCTCACATGCATTTGGAACATGTTTGGAGGAAATTTGGATCCATAATATATTAATATTCATTGCTAAAATAAAAAAATAAAAACAATAAAAAAAAAGAGGAAAAAATTGCCAAATAATTTTATTTATTTATTTATTTTAAAATTTTTCCAAAAGAATCTCAAACACACATGCACATGCATATATTTTGCGATTTATGTCTAGCTATATTGGAATGGATAAATAAACCAACCCAGTGATTTGTTTGTTAAATCTAAATTAATTTCAAATCATTATGATATGTAGGTAATGGCATTATACATCACGGGAGGTCTCAATGCTATTTTTTCAACAGCACACTAGAAGGAAATTATTCGATACTTGTATAATCATCATGTATTATTATTATTATTATTATTATTATTATAATTTTGAATATAAGTTTGTGTATAAAGGCCTAGAAAACTAAAAAGTGAGCTAATTTATAAACTTGTGTATTTGTTGGACATGCAGAATGAAGATGGAGGTTGGGGATTCCATATAGAGGGTCACAGCACAATGTTTGGGTCAGCTTTGAGTTACATTGCCTTGAGAATACTTGGAGAGGGACTTGAAGATGGTGAAGATGGGGCTATGGCTAGAGGCCGCAAATGGATCCTTGACCATGGTGGTTTAACGGCTATTCCTTCATGGGGAAAGTTTTGGGTCACGATATAACCATTTGAAACCATTAACTTAATTATGTTAGTTTTATTTGGCTAACACTTCAAATTATAAGGATAGACTCACATCCCATAAATGAAAATTAAAATCAGTATTTCATTTCATTCTGTTTGTTGAGTGAGAACTCAAATGTCTCGTCTCGATCATGTGTAGGTACTAGGAGTGTATGAGTGGTCTGGTTGCAATCCACTGCCCCTAGAGTTTTGGCTTCTTCCTAAAATCTTCCCCATGCATCCAGGTTTTTTCCACTCAATTATTTTTGCTAGAAAGCACATTTCGTAAGATGTAAATAATACTAACACAGTTATCAAAGAGTTAGACTTAGAGCATGTATTTGATACTCAAGGTGTTCATTACATGAAATGCAGGTAAAATGTTATGCTATTGTCGCTTGGTTTACATGCCAATGTCTTATTTATACGGGAAGAGGTTTGTTGGTCCAATCACTGGATTGATTCAATCAATAAGACAAGAGTTATATAACGAGCCTTATCATCAAATTAACTGGAATAAAGCCCGGAATACAATTGCAAAGGTTAGTTGAATCTAAATCTTTTTGCATTTCTTTTTTTTTTTTTATTAGAAACCTCTATGTCACATCCTCCTTATGATCAACAATCTTCACAAAGTTCTTGCAAAAAGTATATCATTATCACCATACATATTCTAATTACACAAACAATTATAAAGATTCCTTTTGACATTAATGCATACATAAAACTCACCCAAGTTGTTAATTTAGGAGGATCTCTACTATCCGCATCCACTCATACAAGATATGCTATGGGGATTTCTTCACCATGTAGTGGAGCTTGTCCTAACGCATTGGCCCTTTTCAATGTTGAGGGAGAAGGCACTAAAAGTCGCAATTGGTCATGTACATTATGAGGATGAGAACAGCAAATACCTTTGCATTGGAAGCGTTGAAAAGGTCAATAACTAGTGTTGTAGTTTTGCATATACAATCAAAATGAGGGAAATATATATATATATATATATATATCAGAGTATTTTATTTGTCATCAATGAACTTAATTGTCAAGCTTAGTTGTATTATAGGTATTATGTTTGATTGCCTGTTGGGCTGAAGATCCAAATGGGAAGGCATACAAGCTTCATCTAGGCAGGATTCCAGACAACTATTGGGTTGCTGAAGATGGCTTAAAAATTCAGGTTATATATATGATCACCCCTTGCCTTTTTCAGTTGTAGTCTTTTGTGGAATGAGAACAAGCCATAATTATCACATCCAGAAACATGTTTGCATGTTAATGCAGTCACATATACTCAAAGCATTTACCCAAAAGTTAAGCCTGCAAAATCGTGGTCCATTTAAAATCAAATATTTTATTTTGAAATGTACTAAATGATGCCTGGTTTATCTGATCGATGCAGAGTTTCGGTTGTCAGATGTGGGATGCAGGTTTTGCTATTCAAGCAATTCTCTCTAGTAATCTAAACGAAGAGTATTGGCAAACACTTCGTAAAGCACATGAATTTGTAAAGGCTTCACAGGTCAGAGTATATGTCATATACTCCTTACATTGTTTTATCAAAGATAGTGCTTTAACTTAATCATGTTATTTTATAGGTCTCAGAAAACCCTTATGGGGACTTCAAAGCTATGTACCGCCACATAAGCAAAGGAGCATGGACATTCTCAATGCAGGACCATGGCTGGCAAGTCTCTGACTGCACCGCTGAAGGGCTGAAGGTAATCAAACTACATGACTATAACTATATATTCTCGAGGTTTGTAACAAAAGAGAACCTGAAATTTGGCAAAACCTTCTCTTTTGTAGGTTGCAATCTTGTTCTCACAAATGCCTCCGGACCTTGTTGGAGAAAAAATGGAGGCAAATCGGTTTTATGATGCTGTGAATGTCATTTTTTCACTACAAGTAAAAATTCAACCTTTAAATTATTTTTGACTCAGTTAGCAATTAAGGCCTCTTTTTTTTTTTGGCATAAAATATTTTTTGGAAAAATTTTATTTAGGTGACCAAGGAAAATAAACTTTACGTGGCATAAAATAATTTATGCTTCTCATCTACGTAAATCATTATTTGCCGCTCTCCTGCACCCCCGAACAAGTACTTGTGAAGGGCCTCTTATGTTGTCTACTTGCCCGAACACCTGCTCGGATAGGTAGGCCGTACAAGAGCTATCTCACAATTGCTTGCCCAAACTGCAGACAATATGAGCATGCAATTGTACTGGATCTCAATCCCATCCCAAATGCCTTATATTCTCAAAGAAGCTTTTCCCCCTCAACTCCTCTTCACCCTCTCTCTCTATTTCTCTCAACTCATAGATTATATGTAGATTATATAAAAATATATGATCATTGTTAGTCAATATGTGCATATTTTAATTAAATATAATTTTAAGCTGATTTGTTTTTTTTATTTTGTATTACTATTTTTATGTGAATAAAATTTGTTTTTAGTGGTTAATATAATTGAATGGAAATATAATAAATATTTGTTGGTTTTCTATATGAGTCAAATGCCGAAAGATATTCTCAATTGAAATTATTTTCTTAAAAAAAAATGATTTTAACTAAAAGCATTTTTCGAATTAAAACATTTTATGCCGAAACAAACTGCCTAGTTTTCTAGCTAAATAATCCACTTCATTTCTATAACTTTAATATATTTAAGCTTTTCCAAATGCTTCACATGAATAGTTGACTTTCTTTCAATTGCCACTACAGAGTAGCAATGGTGGTTTCCCAGCATGGGAGCCTCAAAGAGCGTATAAATGGTTGGAGGTGACTTCTCAAAGCTTGATAAGTTTGTTCATGCTTATGAAAAAAATTAACATATTTCCCCAGCACTCTTTAACATAATTCTTGTACCTATTTTCGCAGAAGTTCAACCTCACAGAGTTCTTTGAAGATACCCTTATTGAGCGAGAGTAAGAAACCTTCAGCACAACAACATTTACTAAGGTATTGCTCATATTAATTTGCCTCCTAACAAAATGGTTGTGTCACCTTAATTATAGGTATGTAGAGTGCACTGCATATGCAATTCAAGGCCTGGCACTCTTTAGGAAGTTCTATCCCAAGCACCGAAGGACGGAGATTGACAGTAGCATTTCTAGAGGAATTCAATACATTGAAGACGTACAAGAACCTAATGGATCATGGTAATATTTATTTATTTATTTATTTTCACTCATAGTTCTTGAAGAAATATTGCATCAAATTCACGTTTTGAAAAAGTTTAAACTTAGGACCTTTATTTTGATATCATATTAAATCACCGATTGTCCTAAAAACTTATTTTAGCTTACCGGAAATGGTGAATTTATTATTTAATTAATATTTTAGCATACTTTAGTATTATTGAAGGAGAAAAAAAAAATCATTTTTTAAGGTATGGTCATTGGGGGATTTGCTACACCTATGGCACATGGTTTGCTGTAGGGGCACTAGCAGCATGTGGAAGAAACTACAAAAATTGTTCTGCATTGCGCAAAGCTTGTGAATTTTTGCTATCGAAAGAGCTACCTAATGGTGGATGGGGAGAAAGTTACCTATCAAGCCAAAACAAGGTATCTAACAGTTCATTTCAAATTGAATTTGGATACAGATCACCACTAATTTGCTCCGAACATTAAATGTAAGAGAGCCTCTATGAGATTCACTGGTTTGAACAATAGGCAGGTTGTCTAAGACCTACTCGGACACGTAGGTCCTATAAGGGCTCTCTTATATTTATTTTTCGAATTTTCAACAATATGAACATCAAAATTGTTGAGAATCTAAAAAAAAAAAAAAAAAAAAGAAAAAAAAGAAAAAAGAAATGCAATAACTCAATTATTTTTTTCTTTATGAAACAGGTGTGGACGAATATAGAAGGCAACCGTGCAAATTTGGTCCAAACCGCATGGGCCTTGTTATCCTTCATTGAAGCTGGTCAGGTCAATGCATCATTTTCTCCTCAACTATTTGCACTGCACTATAACATAGCATTGTTGCAGAGCACCAAAGAATGTAATGCGTTAGAGAAAGAACAAATATCACTAAAGAAGTCTTCATATATATATATATATATATATATATATATATATATATATATATGAGAATAGAAAAATTAAGATTTACACAAATACATTCAAGAAAGTCTGAAGAACTGTGTAAACTTTTAGGAAGTACAAACATACACATATGCTGATTCTGAGTGTTTCTACAACTTTAGGCCGAGATAGATCCAACACCAATTCACCGAGGAGTAAGAGTATTGATCAATTCATAGATGGAAGATGGTGACTTCCCTCAACAGGTAATTAATGTTGATTTAGAATTCAACATGTGTTCTTAGAGCACGTGATTTTTCCATGCATTTAAAAAAAATGCATATAGGAATCCCATGCTTTGTGACTATCTCTAAGAATAGATATCAGTTTATTAAATGGTTTAAGAGAATTTCTTCGAATCTAATTTTGAAGAAAACTTTATCCATTTAAGTGTGTCTCTGAGTTGGGCTACTTATTTTTTCCTTTTATTTTTATCAAAGTAAGTTTTTACCTATTAATTTATTTTTTCAATCATAATGTAATCAATGATTATTGGCAACAGGAAATTACTGGAGTATTTATGCGAAACTGTACACTAAACTACTCATCCTATCGAAACATTTTTCCGATATGGGCTCTTGGAGAATATCGGAGGCGAGTTCTATTTGCATGATAATTTGAATGCGCAAGCAATGGATTGCATATTGAACTTCAGGAGCCCAAGTTAGGTTGAAAGAGAATGGTGTATCCAATACAATGCAACTTTCATGTTAGTGCATAACAAATGTTGATAATACTCTTACTAAATAAATGTAGAAAAGAATTGAGAATACGCTTACTAAATAAATGTAGAAAAGTGTCTACTACTTGGAAGATGCAAATTATGTCATAATTATGTTGATGTAAGACAAACAACAACTCAATCATGTGATGTAATAAAATATATATGTGTATGTTAAATGTACAATGTCACGTAATATAAACATTGTAGTTTTTACTTTTTTCCTTTTTCTAAGTTTTGAATGAGGGACCGTGTTGCCATTATGTTTGCATTCAACTCCAAATAAACAGCTACATTATAGTTACTTCTTTTCTTTTCTTTTCTTTTTTTATATTTTAAAACGACACAATTCTTTCTAAAAAATATATGGTTAAATATATTTTTAATACCTGAGTTTTGACAAATTTATTTTTTGGTACCTGAGTTTCAATTCGTATTGCAGATGGTACTTGGGTTTTGGGAAAAGACGGACTTAGTACCTCCATCTATTTTTTTGTCCAATATTTAACGGCCCGCCACGTGTCAACCAATGACCGAGGTTGACACGTGGCACTATATAAAATAAATAAATAAATAAATAAAAATCTTTAAAAATTAATTAAAAAAATTAAAAAAGAAAAAGAAAAAAGAAGAGGGGTCTTTGGCCACCGCCAACGGCCAAAACTTATCAAAAAAATTTTGAGGGTTTGCCCATGGGGTGGTTCGGCTACCCCCAAGGGCCAAAACCTATCATTATTTTTTTTTTATCTGCCATTTGGTACATAACTGTTTGATCGAGCAAAATGTCAAGCTAAAATCACGTGACCTTTCTGTCAGCAATTTGCTCATGCAAGCGTCACGCAAAATGCTGCAAGCTCTTGAAATTGTGAGAATTAGTGTGGTGCTCCCTTGAGCGACCTCTCAGATTTCTTCTATCTCATTCTAACGTTCCATTAAAATTTCGGTATGAAGCTTTTTATACAGCCACCTTTCTTATTAATAGATTTCTATCATTTGTTAATCGTTCAAATTTGAGGCTACTGAAATCTCGATCTCTCTCATTTTATTGTTATTTATTTTTTAGGAAAATGCTTAGGGTACTTTAGTTTTTATCATAATCCATTACAAATTTACGAGGCAGTCCACGTAGTATTTTACCATGTCAACCACTAATTAATTAAATTGACAAGCCAAATTTAACACTTAAATTTAATTGTTTAGTTGTAAACATGTAGATTTATACAGAATAAGTATCACATAGACTACCACGTTAGTTTACACTACAAAAATGCATGTAAATAGCCACGTGCAGTTTGACACGTGTACAATGTCATACACGTGTCAAACAGTTAGATACGTGCATTTTGACACGCGTGAGACGCGTGTCAGATGTGCAGGTCATTAACTGCACAATTTGACACGTGTATTGAGATACACGTGTCAAACCGGTTTGACACGTGTATTGTGATACACGTGTCAAACTGACAGACACGTGTATCACAATACACGTGTCAAACCGGTTATTTTTTTAAAAAAAAATTCCAAATTGAATTTTTCATTTAAATAAAATTTTAATTTAATTATTTAATTGTATTTTTAAATTAAATTAAAAATACGATTAAATAATTAAATAAAAAATTTAATTAAATAAAAAATTCAATTTGGAATTTTTTTTCAATTTAATTTTGTTATTGGTTATTTAAAATTATTTGGTTTAATAAATTTTCGTTATTTCAAATTTTATTATTTCCGACCACAAATAACGCAATATTGATTTTACCCAAAAACAGCACAAAATCATATTACACAAACCAATAGTTAATAACGTATTCGTTAACTACGCAAATATTTACAAATAAAAATTAATTACACAAAATATCTACAAATCTGAAGGGCGTCCCTGCGAATCACGAGGTACCGTCCCAGGCGTGTTCTTGCCAACCGGCGATTGCTGCGCAAGGAATGGTGTAGCGGGCGAAGGTGTAGCGACAGTGGAGTGCTGGCTCAGCCGTCGTCCAACAGGCGACAACGTACCAACCGTTGTCGAATTACTTGCAAATAATATAGACAATTAAAGTATATAATATTACTTGCAAAATTAAAGGGGTAATTAAAACAAATTGAAATTAATTTTGTCCTATACACAATATAAATCATACCTGCAGATGCACTACTAACAGACGACGTACTACCTACGTGTGCAGGTGAAGACTGAGTACCAAGACATGGTGCTGATGCTCCCATGGAGGACATGAAGACCTCAAACTGTCGCATGCGCTGCTCCATGGCGTCGAACTGCTGCATGCGCTGCTCCAACAGGTCATTCCTCACTCGCTCAGCCCGTAGCTCCGCTTGGATCTCTTCCATCTTCCGAGCGTGTTCGGCCCAATCCCAAGACGTGCCCTGAGATGGTCCCCCCTGTGACCGAGGCCTATATGAGAAACATGTCCCCCGAACAGGTGTGATGTTCGGCCCAACCTACCGAACCCTCCCTGCATACTCAGGCCTCCCAACCGCCTGTTCGTAAGCGTCGTTCGGTGCCCAACGCACCGTGTCTGCGGAGACGCTTTACGTGCCGGCTGGATCACTGGATAAACTCTGCGTCATCATCTCCTGTAAGTCGTCAACATGAAAAACTCATATATTGAATAATGACATATCATACATAATTTAAAAATATTAGTAAATTAAATCAGTAGCGTACGCATAGGACCCGTGTACGTTCGTTCACGTAAGTGTCGTCCTTCCTTGTGTGGGTCTTCACGAACGACGCGGCGCGAGTGGGGGGCGTGCCAGATGTACATGTCTGTCGTCATGCAGTTGACATATATAACAAACAGATAGCGATAAAAATAGTATAAAGAAAAAGAAAAAAAATTAGCAACAAATATTAAAAACATAAACATATATATTTTCATATCTCCTCGTGATTAAATCTGGCATAACTTTTAGATCTCGTACAATGGGGAAGGTCATTCTGCTCCCGCAGCCTCTTCATCGGTTCAGAGGTTGCCTACGCATTGAACATGAAAATAAAAATGTAAGCATTGACACACTTAAATTAAAACTAAAATAAAATGAACTGTTATTAAAAAAACACAACATTTTTTTGGCCTACATACGATTTTATGCTCAGTGCACCAATCTCTCAGCAGGAACTCTACATCTGCTGCGTCATACTGCGCAAAAAAATTGTCCGGCATTCTCGCACGGATACTCTCTGGCGTGTCACCGTCTCCAATACATAGTTTGGTTTTGAACCTCGACTTCCACGAGCGGTGCTTACGGCCAATATCATTCCACGCCTCCTGTTGTGCCCTGCGCGCGTCTACTGATACAGGTAGATAGAACTCCTCCTGCACATTCAATCAAAGCATTATAGGTTTAAAAACTTCAAGAAAAACATTAATCTCAAGTTTAATTCAAATAAATAATTAAATTATATTCATAAACATACCATCAGCGCGTCCCACATTGCCTGCTTAATCTGCTTATTTACCCTCTCCCATTCGTCCCGCATGTGTATGTAGGACCCACTCCTGATCAGCTTGCCCTCAGCCCCCCGAGAACGATTGCAGGCTCGTCCTACAGGTTGTATAGCAGCATTGTACTGCAATACAACCTTCTTCCCCCTCGGGAGCACCCAGTTTCTCGCTAGGTCCTCAATCACCTCATAATAAATGGTCCCGTCTGGGTTGTACCCTAATGAAAAAAATATTCAACATTTAATTGGTTAACACTAAAGAACATATATATATATAAACAAATTGTAAATTCAAGTTATTTTTCTATCAAACAAAAAATGAAATTTTTGATAACATAATATGAGTTTTAAGGATGTCTAAATATTTACTTACCCATCAACCGAATCTGCTCAATCTCTATGTGCTGGGTCGCTGGGTCGCCTGCAACCTCCTCGCCAACCCCTCCGGCTGGTGGAGGCTGTTGATTATCATCTGAATCCATATCCTGGGGGCTACCGGGGGCCAACTGATCGGTACCCAACATCACAACGTCCTCCTCATGGGTACTCTGGCTCCCCCCCACATCTGGCATCTGACTCTCACCGGAAAGTGGCACCTGGCTCTCACCAAATAAAGGCATCTGGCTCTCTACATGCCCAAGGCCCTGACTCGCCCCTGATGCTGGCATCTGTCTCGCCCCCAAAATCTAGCCCTGCATCGCCGCCTGTGCCGGTATCTGTCCCAACCCCACAGCCGGCATCTGCATCTCCCCGGTCTGTGACAGTGGAAATCTACCATCCTGCGTCTCACTATCAGGGTTACACGTCGACAGTACACTATACGTATACAGAAAGTACGGCGCATAACCTTGTGGCCCCATCCCCTCTCGTACCCACCATCGATAGGCGTTACCCGGTTGGGTGAACCCTATCTGAGATAATGTCGGCAGCTCCGACAATGGAGAGCTGCAAGGTCCAGCTGTGCTGGTCTGCCCGTGATCTGACGTGGGCACGGCCACCGTACCCGGCAACAATGGTCTATAAGCCCCGTCTGGATGGTGTGGCCATGCCGCAGTATATAATGCCGTCGAATCAGTGGGCGTGGTCATGTGGGGCACGGGTGGGCGAGGTGCCCGATATGCATAAGGAGGGGGTCTCTGGTCCATCAATACCTGCGAACAAATGTAGACAAATTAAGTAGAATATGTTTTTTTAATATATTTTTAATGAATATGCAAATTATACAACGAAATTTTTGCAAATAATAAAAATTTGTATTGAGTTCAAGCGAATTGTACAAACAATATATATATCAGTCAAGTGTATTGAGTTCAAGCTAATTATACTCACAACAAATACATCAATCATTGTATCACGGGAGCTTCAATCGGATCAATGTCGGGTCTGTCGTACTCGAATTCATCATTCGTATCGGGTAGGTCATCAGTGGCTAGTACGAGCGGTACACACTCATGGTAGGTTGTACCATCCTCATTACTCCCATCCCCCTGGCCAACGTCGTACACGTTGCGCGGTTTGGTCCTAACCGCACAAACCCAATTTGAGTTCCTTCCATCTTCTACGTAGAATACTTGATCCACCTGAGATGTAAGCACGTACGGCTCGTCCTGAATTAGTTCTCCCCTGTGGACGAGGTGATTGAAGTTGACAAACACTAGGCCATACTCGTCTATTGTGAATCCTCTGTCCATCGTGGGGTCTGCCCAATTGCACTTAAATAGGACGTACGTAGTCCTGTCATAGTACTCGACCTCAACTATATCGGTTAACTGCCCATAGTACGTTTCGCCTTCAACGGTAGGAACACATACGCCGCTGTTCTGAGTCCTCCTTCCCACATCATGGGCAAGCGTGCGAAACAATTTCCCATTTACCACGTACCTGTTGTACTTGACCGCTGTCTCCTTTAGCCCTCTACAACGCATAACCAAGTTGTGGCCCAATTCCTCCCTACGTTGATCGTCCAGGCCATCGACCTATGTTATAATTACAAATATTAAACATCACATTGGGTAATTATATTGAACCCGCATAAATTTATCCAATTTCAAAATTACAACTATTTCTTTACATATGCACGGTACCATTCGCAGAACTGCTCATGATGTTGTGCTTCAATAAGAGCCTTCGTAATGCGACCTCTAGTGCATGATCGCCTAAGCGCGTCTTTGTGCATCCTACATTCAGCGTATACAATTATGTAATAATTGTTATTAATACTTTTATTCGAATTCTGTTAAATATAAGAACACTACTTACGTCCGCAAATTGTGAAACTCTTCAGAGTTGAACACAATATAACGATGAATCTGGTGCATTATCAACCGGTTCAGGGTAACACGCGTGCCCGCCCCCTTAGATCCATCAGGATTTCTCTGAGGTCTGTTGTGGAATGTTGGTGCGTTATTCAGATACCTTGAACAGAACGTTACCAGCTCGGTCGCTATGTACCCCTCCGCAATGCACCCCTCAGGAGCCGCTTTATTGCGCACATTAGACTTGAAATTCCCAAGACTCCTGGTGTACACACATACACGACAATTTAATTGTCATCAATTAGGGTTACAATTAAATCGAAATATATATATACATATTACGCCGAATTTTACCTCTCTGCCGGGTACATCCATCTATACTGCACGGGTCCGCCGAGTCTACACTCGCGCACAAGATGCACGAACAAGTGGATCATGCTGGTAAAAAACCCTGGAGGGAATATCTGTTCTAGCTTGCACAAAGCGATACAGACGTCACCCTGCAGTCGGTCTATATCTTCTTGTGATAGCTTGGTTGAGCATATGCCTCTAAAAAATGCAGAAATCTCCACAAGAGGTCTAACAACTTTATCTGGCAATGACTTACGCAGTGCAATTGGGAGAACCTGTTGCATCAGTATGTGGCTATCATGGCTCTTCACGCCAAAAATTGTACTGTCCTTGAGCCGAACACATCGTGAAATGTTCGAGGCGTATCCGTCCGGGACCCTCACATTTCGAAGAACCTTCAGAAAATTTTCTTTATCCTCTCTAGACATGGTGTGACAGGCAGCAGGAATATACGTTTTACCATTTGCGGCCGTGAACGGATGCAACTTAGGTCTCAACCCCATTTCCTGCAAGTCCAGCCGAGCTGCCAAGTTGTCCTTCGTTTTCCCTTTTATATCCAAAATAGTGCCAAGTATATTGTCCATGACATTTTTCTCTATGTGCGTAACATCAAGATTGTGCCGAAGCAAATTGTCTTTCCAATACGGCAATCTGAAAAAGATACTTTTCTTCTTCCATATAACATCGGAACTCCCTGCACCCTTCTTCCGCTTCTTCCGTTTCTTCTTCTTACCCGCGATCTCATCCCCAAACTCAACTCCGTCCAACTGTTGGAGGACCTCGTCTCCGCATGGCACAATCGGCGCGCTGTCAAATTCTTCAGTACCGTCAAATGTTCTCCTGTTCAGCCGCCACAGATGTTCAGGCGGCAAGTATCTCATGTGCCCTATATAGCAAAATTTACATCCGTTCTTTAAGCGCATAGAACGTGTCGATTGCATACAGCAAAGGCATGCCTTCGCACCCCTGTTAGGCAAACCAGATAAATCTACATACGCTGGCAAGTCGTTTATTGTCCACATCAACTGGGATCGCATAATAAAATTTTCCTTCTTTGAAGCATCGAATGTTCGTACCCCTACATTCCACAGTTGCAGCAACTCATCAATCAATGGCTGAAGGTAAACTTCAATATCCATACCTGGTGAGCTCGGTCTAGGGATAACCAGTGACAGGATGAACGACGTATGTTTCATGCACATCCAAGGTGGCAAATTGTACGGCACAAGCATTACGGGCCATGTGCTGTGGGATGTGCTCATGTTCCCAAATGGATTAAATCCATCTGCTGTCAAACCAAGCCGGACGTTCCTACTCTCTGCCATAAAATCTGGATGTAAAATGTCAAACGATCTCCATGCCTCACCGTTGGCCGGGTGCCTCAATACGCCATCCCTAGTGCGGCCTTCTGCATGCCATCTCATATGGGGCGCAGTATGCTCAGACATGAATAACCTCTGCAACCGTGGGATGAGTGGAAACCACCTCAAGATCTTCACCGGGCATTTTTTCCTCGCTGCTATGACCTCACCATCCTCATCTATATGTGTATCAGCCCTCCACTTAGATTCTCCACATACGGTACATGAATCTAATTCTTTATTGTCTTTCCAAAATAACATACAGTCATTACGGCACGCCGGAATCTTCTCATACCCCAGACCCATGCCACTTAGAAACTTTTTTGCCTCATACGTGTTATCTGGCAATGCCTCATCGCAAGGAGGCAACAGCTGCTTGATAAATTCGAGAATGTCCGAAAAAATCTTGTTACTAATACCTCCAACGCACTTCAAATTGTACATGTGTACAGTAGCACTCAATTTACTATGCTTGGTACCAGGGTGAAGGGGCTTCTCGGCGGTCTTTAACAACTCTTGGTACTTCAATGCGTCACCGCAAGAGGTATCTTCGTCAACCTCTTGCGGATCCGTACTGACGGCTTCAGCAACATCGTGCACGCCGAAGGCGTCACGCAACATGGCGTGCATGTCATCATCCTGTTCCACGGCCACACCCTCCTGTTCTGTGACTTCACCATGTATAGTGCTACAGGCAGCGGTATCTGTGCCACTGTGATAACTCGAACACTGACCAGGAATAGCGGACACAGTCGTAGTCTCACCGTGCATATACCACAAATTGTATCCCGGATTCATCCCCCTACCTCCAGTTAGGTGTGCAAGAACGTAATCTGGAGTGTGACGCTAGTTATTTCGACAATACTTGCATGGGCAGTAAATTTTGCCATCGACGGCCGTACAGTTACTAACGGCAAATGCCACAAACGCCCTACACCCGTCGTTATACCGTGTCGTACCCCTAGGTGCTGACATCCAAGACTTGTCCATATTTCTCTGTATAGGGTTAAGAGACCGAGACAAATCATACGTCTTACAGTATAAACTTGTAAAAGAAATTGTGCATGTCACGCAACATGTGGTGTACGAATTTTTTTTTCCCTTTTAAAGGGTTTAGGGTTAGGGTTTAGGGTTTAGGGTTTTAGTTTTTTTTTAGAAAGTGTAAGAACATCGCTATTTTTTTTTTTTTTAAAGGGTTTAGGGTTAGGGTTTGTTAGGGTTTAGGATTTAGGGTTTAGGGTTAGGGTTTGTTAGGGTTTAGGGTTTAGGGTTAGGTTTTTTTTTTTTTTTTTTAAAGTGTAGGATTTTTTTTTTTCTTAAGGGTTTAGGGTAAGGGTTTATGGTTTTATTTATTTATTTATTTTTTTTTTATAAGGGTTTATGGTTTAGGGTTTGTTAGGGTTTAGGGTTAGGGTTTTTTTTAAAGAGAGTGTAGGACTTTTTTTTTTTTTTTGGTAAAGTGTTTAGGGTTTTAGTTTTTTTTTAGAAAGTGTAAGAATTTTTTATTTTTTTAAAGGGTTTAGGGTTAGGGTTTGTGAGGTTTTAGGGTTTAGGGTTAGGGTTTTTTTTTTTTAGAGTCTAGGATTAATTTTTTTTTTAAAGGGTTTAGGGTTAGGGTTTGTGAGGGTTTAGGGTTTAGGGTTAGGGTTTGTGAGGGTTTAGGGTTTAGGGTTAGGGTTTGTTAGGGTTTAGGGTTAGGGTTTTTTTTTTGTTTAAAGTCTAGGATTAATTTTTTTTTTTTTTTAAAGGGTTTAGGGTTTAGGGTTAGGGTTTTTTTTTTTTTTAAAGTGTAGGATTATTTTTTTTTTAAAAGGGTTTATGGTTAGGGTTTGTTAGGGTTTAGGGTTTAGGGTTAGGGTTTAGGGTTTAGGGTTAGGTTTTTTTTTTTATTTTTAAAGTGTAGGATTTTTTTTTTCTTAAGGGTTTAGGGTTAGGGTTTATGGTTTTATTTTTATATTTTTTTTATAAGGGTTTATGGTTTGTTAGGGTTTAGGGTTAGGTTTTTTTTAAAGAGAGTGTAGGACTTTTTTTTTTTTGGTAAAGTGTTTAGGGTTAGGGTTTAGGGTTTTAGTTTTTTTTTAGAAAGTGTAAGAATTTTTTTTTTTTTTTAAAGGGTTTAGGGTATTTTTTTTAGAAAGTGTAGGATTTTTTTTTTTTTCTTAAGGGTTTAGGCTTTAAGGTTGGGGTTTAGGGTTTATGGTTGGGGTTTTAGTTTTTAGTGTTAGGGTATTTTTTTTTTTAGAAAGTGTAGGATATTTTTTTTAAGGGTTTAGGGTTTAGGGTTTAGGGTTTGTTAGGGTTTAGGGTTTAGGGTTTAGGTTTTAGGGTTTGTTAGGGTTTGTTAGGGTTTAGGGTTTAGGGTTTAAGGTTTAGGTTTAGGGTTTTTATTTTTGAAAGTGTAGGATTTTTTTTTAGGGTTTAGGGTTTAGGGTTTCAGATTTAGGGTTTAGGGTTTAGGGTAAGGTTTTTTTTTTGAACGTGTAGGATTCAGAGTTTATTTAAGGGTTTAGGATTGTGTTGGTTTTATGGTTATGATTTTAGGATATAAAGTTTAGGGTTGGAGTTTAGGTATTTCTTTAAAAGTAGACGGTCAATTTTAATTTTTTCTTTTTTTATTCAAACCCATTTTTATTTTTATTTTTTTCATTTATTATTTTCAAAAGTGTCATCGTTGGTTTATAACGCTAAACTAATATCATACATTGTTTCATTTTGTTTCACTAACAAAAATACTCTGTAATCCATAATAACACATTCAAATATATATATATATATAACCTCTCAAATAAAAAATTAGGACAGAAAAAATTAAAAACAATAAAAACACAATATTGTAAAAAAGAACATGGCTTCCAAAAAAAATAAAAATACATATAACCCTAAATGACACAAAAATACAAACGCCTACACAAAAAAATTATCAAATGTGTACTAACACAAAAATACATGCAGCATTGTTAAAAACAAAAACACAAACTATAGCAAAAATGAAATACCTAGTCCATAGAAACCCAAAAAAAAAAAAAAAAAAACAGAATTATAAGCATACAAATTACACTAATTCAGCAACATTGCAATAAAAAAATTGAACACAGTCCAAAAATTATTACAATTATCAATCAAGAACAAATAAAAATTATTACAATATATATATAGTTAGTACAAATTTACATGTGGAAGAAAAAATTAAATACAACAAATAAGGGGCAAAATACTCACTGTCAAGCTGCCGGTTTGTGGATTTAGGGTTCCTTATATGTATACCTGCATATTCGGACCAATTTGTGAAGAAACAATATATAAGTTAGCAAATGTATATATATATGTTATCAACCGGCCACTGAACAGAGAGAGAGAGAGATAAACACTGACCGGAGCAAAAATCACCGTCGGCCGTCCCAAGCTGCCGGAGAGACGTTCCAGTAGAGAGAGAGAGAGAGAGAGAGAGAGCCAGAACCAGAACCAGAACGGGCTGTGAGAGAGGGAGAGCGAGAGAGAGGGAGGGTCGGTGAGAGAGAGACAGTCGGTGAGAGGGAGAGGTCACCACGCTGGAGACACGACATAGAGGCACCGGAACGGGCTGTCGCCGGCTGGCTGAGCTCGACGGAGAGAGAGAGAGCGAGAGAGAGAGAGAGCATACAGAAATGGGTAGCTTCCTCTGGAAGCTACCCATTTCTTTTATATAAATATATATAATTTAATATCTTTTATATAAAAATTATTATAATTTTTTAATAAAAAATCGTCCTCCGTTTGGCCAGGTGGCGCGCGGGAGAACTCCCGCGCAGCACCTGGCTTAACAATTGGACACGTGTACATAGTACACGTGCCCAATTGGAGACGTGTCTGTAAATACACGTCTCCAAATGTTATTTTTTTAATATTATAATTATATATAAATATATATTATATATATATTTAATATATTATATATATTTTATATAAACCCATGCAACCCTAAGTGTATGCACTGCATGTACACATTGCTAAACCCTAAGCCCTAAAACTAAAACATAAACTATAAATTAAAACTAAATATAAACCCTAAATTTAAACCATGACACTAAGTATAAGTATATATACTATACTACCCCTAACCCTATGTGTATATACTATATATAGCCATAAACCCTAATCTTAAGTGTATGTTATATATATATATATATATATATATATATAGCTAAAAACCCTAACCCTAAATGTATATACTATATATAGATATAAACCCTAACTCTACGTGTATATATTATATATTATGTATAGCCATAAACCATAACTATACGTGTATATGGCTATATATAGTTATAAACCATAACTCTATGTGTATATATTATATACATAGTACTATGTATAGCCATAAACCCACGCAGGGGCGGAGCCACACTATGGCTTGGGGGGGCTTGGGCCCCCCCAAGCCAAAGGGCTCCCCCCAAAAAAAAAAAAAAAATCTAAAAAAAAAAAAGAAAAAATATAATTTTTACCCCTATTCTTTAAAAACTTTGTAGTTTTGGCCCCCCCCAAATTATTTTTTTTCAATTTGGCCCCCCCAAAGCCTAAAACCTGGCTCCGCCCCTGAACCCACGTGTATATATTATATACTATGTATAGCCATAAACCCTAACTCTACGTATATTTACTATATATAGCTATAAACCCTAACTTAAACTCATGTTGCAATTTTTTTTTTTTTTGGGTCTACATATATATAGCAGAAATTTGGTTTAATTATGCATATAGTACAATATGTCAATTTAGTTAGGGTGTACGTACTTATGAGTATACCATATATATATATATATAACTCATCATATAAACCCTAATCATAAGTGTATGTATTTTATATAGCAAAAAACCATAACCCTAAGTGTATGTACTATATATAACAAAAAACCCTAACTCTAAGTGTATGTACTATATATAGCAAAAAACCATAACCATAACCCTAACCCTAACCCTAACCCTAACCCTAAGTATATGTACTATATATTATTTTGAATTTTAAAATGGTGGCACGCGGGAGACGTGTAATTAAAATACACGTCCCCCATTGTAGCAAATTGTATTTAATTAAAAATAATAATAATTATATATATATATATATATATATATATATTTATATAATTTAACAACGGAAAAAAAAATACAAACCCATGCAGCCCTAAATGTATGTACCGTACATATAACTAAATCCTAAGCGCTAAAACTAAACCGTAAACTATAAATTAAAACTAAACTCTAACCCTAAAATTAAACTCTAATACTGAGTATATATACTATATTAAACCCTAAATAAAAACTAAAACATAACCAAAAAATTAAACTATAACCCTAAGTGCGTATACTATATATAGCTATAAACTATAACCTTAAGGGTACGTACTATATATAGTCATAAACCCTAACCCTAACCCTAAAAGTATATATTTTTGTGTATATATATATATATATATATATACAAAAAATTAAACTCTAACCCTAAGTGTATATACTATATATAGCTATAAACTATAACCTTAAGGGTACGTACTATATATAGTCATAAACCCTAACCCTAATCCTAAAAGTATATACTACTTATATATATACAAAAAATTAAACTCTAACCCTAAGTGCATATACTATATATAGCTATAAACTATAACCTTAAGGGTACGTACTATAAATAGTCATAAACCCTAACCCTAACCCTAAAAGTATATATATATATATATATATATATGCACATAAACCTTATACCTAAGTGTATGTACTATATATGTACATAAACCTTAACCCTACATATATTTAATATATATGTACATAAACCCTAAGCCTAAGTGTATGTACTATATATAACTATAAACCCTAACCCTAAGTGTATGTACTAAATATAGTTATAAACCCTAACCCAAAGTGTATGTACTATATATATCCTAAGTATATGTACTATATATATCGGAACAATCTAATTTTGAACTGCTCATGATTTAATATATATATATTTAAAAGTGTACAATAATGACACGCGAAAAATATATTGACAGTATTATGTAAAATCAATTAAATTATAACCCATAACTTTAAGTGTATATATTATATATACCTATAAACCCTAAAATCCTAACCCTAAGTGTATATACTATATATATCGGAACAATCTAATTTTGAACTGCTCATGATTTAATATATATATATATAAAAGTGTACAATAATGACACGTGAAAAATATATTGACATTATTATTCATGAAATGTAAAATCAATGAAATTATAACCCATAGCCCTAAGTGTATATATTATATATACCTATAAACCCTAAAACCCTAACCCTAAGTGTATATACTATATATATCGATAAACCATAATCCTAAGTATATATACTATATATAGGTATAAACCCTAGCCCTAAGTGTATATACTATATATAGCTATAAACCCTAACCCTAAGTGTATGTACTATATATAGCCATAAACCCTAAATGTATGTACTATATAAGAGACTAAACTATAAGTATTTAATTCCAATTATAGAATTTACATATAGCATATAGCTTTCAAACATAATTTTATGTGTGTAAGCTATGTGCACTGTATTTTCACAGATTTGCATGGTTTATAAGATAAGGAGTTTTTTATTTTTATTTTTCAAAAAATTAACACAACACATTTTTTTTTAATATATATTTGGCAAAAAATAACAGTTTGACACGTGTAATAATACACGTATCAAATTGGACACGCGTATTTAATACACGTGTCCAATTGGACACGCGTATTACATACTCGTGTCCAAATGGACACGCGTATTACATACTCGTGTCCAAATGGACACGTGTATTATTACACGTGTCCAATTGGACACGCGTATAAATTGGACACGTGTAATAATACACGTGTCCAATTTGACACGTGTATTAAATACATGTGTCAAATTGTGACTACGGCACAATTAGACACGTGTCTCATACGACACGTGTATAATTGGACGCGTGTCTACAGTAACCGGTACTGTAGACACGCGTCCAATTGTTAAGATTTTTGTAGTGTTATAAGGAATTTGAACTAAAATGTAGTACCTTAGCAGAACTCATGTTTTTAGGTAGACATTTAGATATTGACCACGGTATCAATGATTAGAATAATTTTAATATTACCTGCTACAAATAAAAAAAAATTAATTAATTTTTTTTTAAAAAAAAAGAGTAATTTTATTACTAGGCTAAGCTCAAACCATGTTATTAACCAATCAAATGCTTCAATATTAAGATTATATGGCTGTGATTTGTGTTAGAATCTAGAAAATTTGAACTGTGAGGAGTTGACTTATTTTTCACTTGGACATTTATCTATTTGATATGAAAAAACTCACAGCGTAGAAGGAGAACTCATGTCCACCAATTCCTCCACCAGTGAAAGTGAAAGAAACAGAGGTGATAACAAAGAAAGCAATGATTACTACACTGAGAAGAGCACTAAGCTTTTACTCCTCCATTCAAGCTCACGATGGCCATTGGCCTGGTGAATCTGCTGGCCCTTGTTTTTCCTTCAACCCGGCCTTTTTATGTATTTTTCTCACCATTGTATACAAATGCATGTTTATTCTTTATTGTATTTTTCTTTCACTAAGATATTATAAAATGCATCCATTAATTGTTAAGCTTCTTGATTTCCACATGCATTTTTAATAAAAACATGTAACTATTACAAGCATTTTACATGCATTTTGGACATGTCACTTTGGAGGAAATATTTATCCATAATATATTAATATTCCATGCCACCAAAAAAAAAAAAAAAAAGACCAAATATATTTTTTTATTTTTCCAAAATAACATCAAACACACATGCACATGCATATATTTTGGGATTTATGTTTGGCTATTTTGGAATGGATAAATAAATTAACCGACTTGTTAAATCTAACTTAATTTCATATTATTATGATATGCAGGAAATGGCATTATACATAACTGGAAATCTCAATGCTATTTTTTCATCAGAACACCAAAAGGAACTTATTCGATACTTGCATAATCATCAGGTATAATTATTATTATTACTATTATTGTTGTTATTATTATTATTATTTTCTAAATATAAGTTTGTGTGTATAAAGGCCAAAAAAAACTAAAAAGTTGGCTAATTTATAAACTTGTGTACTTGTTGGACATGCAAAACGAAGACGGAGGTTGGGAGTTCCATGTAGAGGGTCACAGCACAATGTTTGGGTCAACTTTGAGCTACATTGCCTTGAGAATACTTGGAGAGGGACATGAAGATGGTGAAGATGGGGCTATGGCCAGAGGCCGAAGATGGATCCTTGACCATGGTGGTCTAGTGCCTATTCCTTCATGGGGAAAGTTTTGGGTCACAGTATGATCAAATGAAACCATTACCTTAATTATGTTGGTTTTATCTAGCTGACACTTCAAATTATAAGCACAAATTCACATCCCAAAAATATAAATCAAAATCAGTATGTCAAAAATATACAAATGCAAGCAAAAGATTATAATTAAAGTTGCGTTATCTTTAATGTTCGAATAAATTTATCACATATTAAGATACCCTGCAATTCCTCTAAATTGCAACCTCAAATTACATGGGTCGCAGTTCTAAAATTCAAGTCATTTATTCAAAATGAATGGTTTGAATTAAGTCATGTAAGGCTTAAAAGCTAAGAAAAAAAAGATATTAAAAAAAAGGCATGGACGAACCACCCCTTGAGGAGTGGTCGACCACCGTTTTACCCTTTGAGAGGGTGGTCCACCCAGCATTTTAGTTATTTTGTTTTATAATTTTTAAGGCTTATGTGAATTAATCCGGGCCGTTCATTTTGAATGAAAAACCTGAATCTTTGGAATTGTAGGCCCTACAATTCCTTGATCTCAATCCAAGTACCACAACCTAGAAAAATATGTAAAGAAAAAAAATCGTACCACACATTGTACTTTAAATATTTAAAATTCCATTTTACTTTCTTATCAATTCTAGACTAGTATCAGCAATAATGGTTGAGCTTCTCCATTTAGATTCATGGATATAAAGTTCAAGCATTTACAAGAGTCTCTCCTACAGAACTGTCACACCCTCACCTTAGGGAGTGGGCCTAGTATGTATATGGGTTCTTAGTGTTGGGCTTTGTTGTGCGGGCCGATGATTTTAGGCCTAGTTAACTTAAATAAAAATTGGATCAAAGCCTAAAAATAAGACCACAATGACCAATGCTATTTCCTAATTTTAGTGTTTTAGTCTATGGCATATTTTAAACCCTGGTGACATGCATAATTTAATAGTTTGATATATGGCATATAGGACAATATGAATTAAAATCCAATGATTTTCTCTCAACATAAATTTTGGAATAATGAGGTAATTTACATGCATCAACTATAATTTTTAAATTAACCTTAACATGATTTTAAGTATTAGATTTCAAGATAAAACCTACTATTAACCACCTAGATTTGAGAAAAAGAAAGTTTACATTGTTTTAACTCTTGGTTTATGAAACTTTACATGCTATTGACCACCTAGATCTTGTAAAAATAACTTTACACTATATTATCTCTTGGATTTCAAGACAGCTTATACAAACCTACAACCATTGGATTTCAAAGTATAGAACAACCCCAGAACCCTTTGGTTTGAAACACAAGTCTATGGGTTGATGAAATAGCTACCTTTATGGGGTCTTACACCCCATTTTCTTTTATTGGTCACCCGTCCCCTATCACACACGGCAGCCCCCTTCTCCCCTCTCATTCTCCTATTTTTTTCATCTCCTCTCAACTCCCTTCAAGTCCTCACTCAACCAATCCAAGTACCCATGCCTCCATAAACTCAAAACACTTATTACCACCTACTATTCCATAATATACCACACTATTTGGCAAGGGGAGAACTTCATCAAATCTACATCTTCCACAAATCACATCATTGTAAGCAACCCATCATTTCTCTCTTTCAAAATCTTCATTATATGACATGCTTAAAATGTTTTATGGAAGTTATTTAGATGTTGCAAAACCCATTTGAAAACATGAGAGAATGATTTTGTTGATACTAAATAGGAAAATAATTTCATGTAGCATTAAACCTATGGATATTTATGAGATTGTGTACTAACCTATTCCATGAAAAACATGTATATTATGCTTAAACCTATATGTGATATTTTTACATAAGTATTGAAAGAAATCCATGTGAGCCATAAAAATATGACTTTGATGCTTTTATTAAATGACCATATGTTTTGTTAGGTTGCCAAAAACAAGTGTTCATAAACCCAACCATTTTCTTATAAAAAAAAAAACTTGTGAAGTCATTTAGTAACCAAAAAGCATGATCTTGTAAGATGAAAGTTTATAACCAAAAAAAAAATAAAAAAAATCTGTTAAGTTTATGTTTGCAAAATATGTTTATATCTTTGTAGAAAATACATTTTTTTCTTAAAAGTGAAAACTCGGTAACGACCCTTTAATAATGTTCTTTATGGGAATGACCTAGGATTTCGTACCAAAAGTCCATAGTTGTATAATGATGTGAAAAGTGATTTAAAAAAAATGAGCAATGAGTATGAATTTTAGACTAAGTCATAAACATCTAAAACAATAATAATAAAAATAATCATCTTATAGTATGGTTCTTTTGAATGATAAAATATTTTTAAACATTAAGAGTACTTAAAGTGATGTTAAAACTATTTTATGAAAATACATTATTTCTCATATATGGCGTCAAGAAAGGCTTTGAGTTAAATCTGAAAATTTTATTTCCATGGTATATTTGAGCGGGTGGTTGATCCAAAATTTATTAAGTGAATAACTTTATATGTGTTTTGGGCCAATGGGCCAAGTGACTAGGTGTAAAGCTCTAGCTAGGCCCATTTAGTGTGTTGTAAGTCTTAGTTGGTTAACCTAGTTAGAAGAAGGTCCAAATGAGTCATTTTTTACCTATGCCCCCAATTAAAACAATTTTGAGACTTTTGGAGAATAACAATTTTATTTTATTTTTTTTAAAAAAATGAAATTCCAAGATTAACTCTATTTTGGTTTCTTTATTCAAAAGTATGAAAATATTAACAAAATAAGTTAATAGTAGAACATGCTACTTTTCAAAAAAATTAAAAAAAAAAAAAAAAAAAGAGGGAAAAAATAATCGGATTTATTCCTTACCTTATTTCTAAGAAGAAAACCTTTTTAATAATGGGGGTAAAGGTCAGAAATGTCAGGTAAGTTAGGACCGACTTCTAGTATGGATTTGTGTGCCTAGCATAGGGTTAACTTAGGTGAACCTTATTGTTCAGGATTTAACAGTTGCCGCGTATCTTTTAGTGCAGTATCGAGGTAAGTGGTACTCCTTCCCCCTTCCAAATGTATTTCAATTCCAAGGATTCTCAATTCTTTTTACTATACATGTTATGATGGATTATTTTGAAAGTTTAATTACCCTGCAAAATAATGCTTTATTATTACCTTAAATATTTTAATGACATGTACTTGTTACGGTATTTATCTTAATTTGTTAGTGCTTTATATATGTTTTTTTTTTTTTTTTTTTTTTTTATGTCATCATATGATTTAAAAAACTCATTGCATCAGAATGATTTATAACTAAGTTGTCATTCAAAAGTGGGTATATATGCTCAGTATCAAAATGATGATTTCAAATTAGGGAAACTTTTGTTTCAGTGATTTTTCCCAAATGAAGAAAAGTTTCTAATTAAGGAACGTTTCTATTTTAGGAAATTTTCCCAATAAAAAAGGTTTTACGGAAAGAAGTCGTACTCTTTTCACGTGCTAAGTTATGTGATTATTGAAAGTTTAAGGAAGTAAAGAATGAGCATGAGTAAGGTGTAATCAAATTTTGTCAATGAATATTTTAAGACACTTGGTCCAAAGAAAAGAAGCACGCTACCGGGCTAGATGGAGTCTACCACAGTGAAGTATGGTTTTGGGAATGTGTGGCCATCACTAATGTCATGCTGAGTGCACCCAAAAGTTAATCAGCTGACTAAAGCACCTCGCGGCCACGGGTGTTGCCTGATCCTCGAAGGTTGAATCGCACAACCCCACGCATACGGGGCATAATAGTATGCAAGGCTATAAATGACAAGTGAAAATATAAGTTTTTACTCATTCAAGAATCATGTCTCTATATCGAATTTGATGGAATGAGTTGATTTTTGAAATATTTTATGAACTTATGTTTTGTTTAGTAAAACTAAGAAAAATGCTTTGAGGGTAGAAAATGGAGTTTAATTCAAATAATTACCTTATGTTATATGCTTAAGTCTTAACTTCAAATTCTAATGTTACTTACTTTCAAAATGTCCCAAACTCAACCGTTTTAACTTGGTTGGGAACACAACTTACTGAGCCTTTCGCTCACCCTTTACTTTCTTCCCCTTCAGGTCTCTAGACGGTGGACATAGGTGGCCGGGATGCTTAGGTTTTATGGGGTAACCATGACATTTATTTTACTTTTGTTGTGTTCATGTGATTTTGTCAAGGTTTGTCTCAGGCACATATCAGGAAGAAAAAAAAAACAAGAAAAAGAAAGATATATATATTGTTTTCTCAGGGCATGCATTATACAAGTGCTCTGGATCCTAAATAGTTAATCTTTGCGCCTCTGAGGTTTTGAAGCTAAAAAACCGGACCCCTTGGGCCTAGGTCGTTACAAGAACGGTGGAAGTATATATTTACTCTAAACTGTATATAATCTTTAGCATATTGTGAACTTGTTCTATCTCTCGAGTGAAAACTCAAATGTCTCGTGTGTAGGTGCTGGGAGGGTATGAGTGGGCAGGCTGCAATCCATTGCCCCCAAAGTTCTGGCTTCTTCCTAAGTTCTTCCCCATGCATCCAGGTCCTTTCCACCCAATTATTTTTTACGGAAAACACATTTCGTAAGATGCACATACTACTAAAACATTTCTCAAAGATTTCAAGGTGTTCATATTACATTAAATGCAGGAAAAATGTTAAGCTACTGTCGTTTACATGCCAATGTCTTATTTATATGGGAAGAGGTTCGTTGGTCGAATCACTGGATTGATTCTATCACTAAGACAAGAGTTATATTACGATCCTTACCATCAAATTAACTGGAATAAAGCTCGGAATACAATTGCAAAGGTTAGTTGTATCCTAATCCTCGATTTATGCCACACCCTCATCAGCAATCCTCACAAAATGTACGCAACTAAGCCAATATTATTAGAACATAATTCTTCGAAGATAAGAGGAATACATGAGTTACTTTAATAATGAATCAAGAGTTTGTAACTTCAAGAGGTATAGCATGTAGTTCATTATAGGGTTAAATACCTTTTTGTCCCCTGTAGTTTAAAAACTTTTTTTTCCCCCTCAGTTTTTATTTTTTTCATAAATGGTACCTGTGCTATGGTAAAAGACAGAGATGGTACCTCCGTTCATTTTTTTGCTCAAAACTGACGCATTTCACGTCAGCGACACGTGCCACCATTAAAATTGTGACACTTGGCCCCCATATATATATATTTAAAAATAATAATAATAATAAAATAAAATTGTAAGGGTGGCTCAAGGCCAGTTTTGGGGGTGGCCAAACTACCTCCATGGCCCTTGAGGGTGGTTCGGCCACCCCAAGGGCCAAAATGGGGGTGGCTTTTGGCCTGGGGGTGACTGAACCACCCCCGTGGCCAATGGGGGTGGCTGAAACACCCCCGTGGCCCATGGGGGTGGTTCGGCCACCCAAAGGGCGAAAACCTAATTTTTTATTTTTTTTATTATTATTTTTTTCACTTTGGCCCTTGAGAGTGGCCAACCACCCCCAAAACTGGGCTTGGAGGTAAAAAATGAAGGTTTTAAACCACATGAGTGTAAAATATTTAACCCTTCATTATAAATAGAAGACAAATCCTTGTAGTGCATTCACAGGAGTCAATCAATTACACTTTCGTCTTTTGTGTTCTTATATGTTTTTTAGAGCTACAAGCTAACACCAATTTTTGATATTGTGGATTCGACTTTGCTTGTGTGGGTAAGCCCACAAGGGCAGTGCTTTGTCAAGAAATTAAAGAGGTGTGCTTTCTCCAGTCCAGATTATGTTCTCCTTTTCTTGGCAAAATATTGTCGTGTTCTCATGTATAGTCAATACTTGTGTCCTCTTATTTTCTTGAATTGAAATTTTCAAAAGCCAAAACCTTTTTTGTTTTAGCTTATACAAATTTTTTTTTCCTCTCAATAAGCAACTATTGTTTTTTTTTTTTTTTTTTCCTTTCCCCTTTGTTTTTTAGCCTACCAACTTTCTATTAACACTCATAAGGTGTGCGAACCAGTTTGCCTCATCCTGGTTTCATCCCCCCCCCCCCCTAAAAAAAAAGGGACCACCACATCACTGTCAGAAGACGTTGTAAAAACACCGCCCAGTCTTGCCTCACCCCTGTCGGCCTTTCTGCCGTTAGACCACTGCTCCTCCCGCACCAGCAGCCGCCACGTTCATTCTGCCACACGCCGCTATGGTAGTCGAATCGCCTCAGTGGACACACCCATTCCATAGATCTACCGCTAACGTACAACTCCAACTAGCGTCTCCGAGAACAACATCATTAGAACAATGACGTGCCCCCTGCAAGAATTCAAGTTTATGATGCTCTTGCCCATGCGCTCGCGTGTAGGGAACTCCTCCAGCACCTCAGATACGCGCGTACATGTCAAGCCAGACAATTCACGCGCGCACATGCCTCACTCTTCGCACGCTGCTCGCGCAACACCTCTTACACGCGCGCCAATCTAGTCCACAGAAACCAGATCTAATCTCAACTCGGTTCAATAGGGTTTCATGTCGGTTCTACACAGCCCATCAACCCGACCCATCTCGTTTTTGGCCAACCCAGCCCAATTCACCTGGTTTGGGGCCTCACGGTCCATTCAATGACACGGTTCACTGGGTTCAACCTGAACCATCGTGTCTAAGAACATTCTCAACTTTTTGGTTTGAGAAGTTTTCTTTTACTATTCTTTGTATTTCATCTTTTTATAGTGAATTTCCTCCGGATCGTCTCCGCAAGTGAATGTAGGCTTATTAAGCCAAACCAGTTAAAGCTTGGTGTCTTGTGTGATTGTGTTATTTTCTACTCTGCTATTTTCTGCTTTATTGAGGATTCATAAAATTAGTTTTGCCACAACAATAATAAATAAAGAGTTTGTAATGTGAGGAGTTACAGTATGTAGTTCATTATAAATAGAAAACAAATCCTCCTAGTGCATTCCCGAGAGTCAGTTAATTACATTTTACTCTTTTGTGTTCTTAAGAAAAGCATTATCACACAAGCAATCATGAAGATTCCTGGTGAAATTAATGCATACATAAAAATCGATCACTAAATTTGCTAATTTAGGAGGATCTCTACTATCCGCATCCCCTCATACAAGATATGCTATGGGGATTTCTTCACCATGTAGCCGAGCCTGTTATGACGCATTGGCCCTTTTCAATGTTGAGAGAGAATGCACTAAAAACTACAATTGGTCATGTACATTATGATGACGATAACAACAAATACCTTTGCATTGGATGCGTTGAAAAGGTCAATAACTAGTTTACTAGTGTTGCATATATATATACAATCAAAATGAGAGAAATATATATCAAAGTAATTGATTTGTCATCAATGAACTTAATTGCCAATGTTATTTAGTACAAGTATTATGTTTCATTGCCTGTTGGGTTGAAGATCCAAATGGAGAGGCATACAAGCTTCATCTAGCCAGGATTCCAGACAACTATTGGGTTGCAGAAGATGGCTTAAAAATTCAGGTTATATATATGATCAAGAAATGTGTGCATGTTAATCATTAAGTCACATATACTTGAAGCATTTACTCAAAAGTTTAATCCTGCAAAATTTTGGTCCATTTATAGTCAAATATTTCATTTTGAAATGTACTAAATGATGCCTGATTTATCTGATGCAGAGTTTCGGCAGTCAGATGTGGGATGCAGGTTTTGCTATTCAAGCAATTCTCTCTTGTAATCTAAACGAAGAGTATTGGCCAACACTTCGTAAAGCACATGAATTTGTAAAGACTTCACAGGTCAGAATATGTCATGTATGATATACTCCTTCAATTGTTTTATCAAAGATATTGCTTTAACTTAATTATGGTATTTTTTAGGTCCTAGAAAACCCTTCTGGGGAGTTCAAAGATATGTACCGCCACATAAATAAAGGAGCGTGGACATTCTCGATTTAGGACCATGGCTGGCAAGTCTTTGTGACGTAGCAAACGAAAACAGAGGTTGGATTTCATAAACTCTCACTTCTGGCTATCCAAAATTCATTCCAACTACAATAAAACAAACCCAACGTCTCATTGGGGAAAGAGGAGTCTCACCTCAGGAATAAACGCAGCAAATTTTATTCTTCATTCTCTGTCTTTTCTCCATTACAACAGGGTTATAAATAATCAAGAAACCCTACCTTATTACGCCTATGATTAAGCTGTCCAATGGCTGAAATAGGAAAAACAACCTTATTAGCCTAGGCTTGCTGTCCGCGCCTAATATCAAGCCTCCAGTCACGTGGATACATGCCGCTTTGGGTTAGGACCTTTATTGAATAGCATAAAATAATTCATTAAATGTGCCCAACGGTCTTGTTGATGCCGTCACTCTGACTGCACCGCTGAAGGGCTGAAGGTAATGTCTCAAATCTATCAAAATACAAGACCAAAACTAAACATTGTCGAGGTTTGTTTCAAAGGAGAATCTAACATTCGGCAAAACCTTCTCCTTTGCAAGTTGCAATCTTGTTCTCACAAATGCCTCCTGACCTTGTTGGGGAAAAATTGGAGACAGAGCAGTTTTATGATGCTGTGAATGTCATTCTTTCTCTACAAGTAAGAATTCAACCTTAAAAATTCTATTTTTGACTCAGTTAGCAGTTAAACAAAAGCTGTTTTCTAGCTAAATTAGCAATTAAGCACAAGTTGTTTCCCAAATACTTCATATGAATAGTTGACTTTCTTTTAATTGCCACCACAGAGTAGCAATGGTGGTTTCCCAACATGGGAGCCTCAAAGAGCACATGAATGGTTAGAGGTAACTTCTCAAAGCTTGATAAGTCTGTTCATACTTATGACAAAAATTGTCATATTTACCCAGTGCTCATTAACATAATTCTTGTACCTATTTTCGCAGAAGTTTAACCCCACAGAGTTCTTTGAAGATACCCTTATTGAGCAAGAGTAAGAAACCTTCAGCACAACAACATTTACCAAGGTATTGCTCATATTAGTTTGCCTCCTAACAAAAAGCTTGTGTCACCTTATATGTACGTAGAGTGCGCTTCATCTGCAATTCAAGGTCTACAACTCTTTAAGAGTTCTATCCCAGGCATCAGAGGAAGGAAATAAACAGTAGCATTTCCAAAGGAGTTCAATTCATTGAAGATGTGCAACAACTAGATGGATCATGGTAATATGATTTTTTTTTGGGATAAATATATTTTAGCCCCCCAAACTGCCACTCTTTCTCCGGATGGCCCTCCAAACTACCAATGCTTAGATTCTGGCCCCCCAAACTACCACTTTCTGATTTTTTGGCCCCATCCGTCCATTTATGCCGTCAATTTTAAACAGAAATCCGAAAATACCCCTCCTACACTTTGAAATTCTCACGGTTAAGGGAGGGGTATTTTCGGGTTTTTGGCTAATTTCTGTTAGAATTGACGGCATAAATAGACGGATGGGGCCAAAAAATCAGAAAGTGGTAGTTTGGGGGGCCAGAATCTAAGCATTGGTAGTTTGAGAGGCAATCCGGAGAAAGGGTGGTAGTTTGGGGGGCTAAAATATATTTAACCCTTTTTTTTTCACACATAATTCTTGAAGAATACTGCTCTATATATAGCCTAGCAATCAAACTACTACAGCAAGAAAGCCAGAACGCATGACGAAGACCCCCTAGGTGCACCCGCCGGCACTACTGAAGGACACGACCGCAGAACATCTCTAGGCCATACAAACACACTGGCCCGATCTACACACACATCTCGCTTGCCCTGCAAACGACACACCTAATTAAGCCCCTAATTCAAAATATAGTGTGACCAGGAAATTCAGAAATTGTGAAGCCAAACAAATTTCATTTTTTGTTCATCTAAGGGGACAGTGCTTCCATTTCTAGATGCTATATCTTTTGTTTGAGATGAACTCCTAGCTTTGATTAGATCCGGTAGCAGATAGAGGATCAGAGAAAGGCCTTGTTGACTTTGTTTAGAGAATGGCAACCTAGTATAACAATCGGAGACTGCATCAAATTTTTACTTCTTCTCTTTTCTTTTCTTTCGATTGATGTTGTTCAATCGCACGAATACAAAGTTCGAACTCAAGGCCTATACTTTGATACAATGTTGAATTACCTGTTTTCCTAAAAAATTAAGCTTTAGAGGAAATAAATAATTTAATTATTTAATTAATATTTTAGTATATGTTATTATTATTATTGAAGGAGAAAAGATCAGTTTTATAGGTATGGTAATTGGGGGATTTGCTACACCTATGCTACATGGTTTGCTGTAGGGGCACTAGCTGCTTGTGGAAGAAATTACAAAAGTTCCCCTGCATTGCGTAAAGCTTGTGAATTTTTGCTATCAAAGCAGCTACCTAACGGTGGATGGGGAGAAAGTTACCTATCAAGCCGAAACAAAGTATGGAGCAATTTGTTTTAAATTTGAACTTGGATTAGGATCTCCACAAATTTGCTTCGGACGGCAAATGTAAGAGAACTTTTATAAAACTCACTTGTCCAAACATGGGACGAGTTGTCCAAAACCTGCTCAGACATGTGAGCCCCATAATTAAGGACTCTCTCATATTTATTGTCAGAATTGTAAATAATCCGAATAGCAAAATTTTTGAAGATCTTTCTTCAATGAATGTATACTACTAAACTAAATGAAAAAAAGAAAAAGAAAAAAAAAGAAACAAGGTAAATGAAAGGAAATAACTCGAGTTTGTTTCATTGTATAACAGGTGTTGACGAATATAGAAGGCAACCGTGCAAATTTGGTCCAAACTGCATGGGCCTTATTATGCCTCATGGATGCTGGGTAGGTCGGTCCATCATTTTCTCTTCAAATGTTTAACTATTTGCAGTGCATTATAACATAAGCATTTTTTTTTGGATGAATAATTATAACATAGCACTTCTGCATAAGAACACCAAAGAAATATCACTAAAGAACTCTACATGTATATGAACAGAAAAATTAAGATTTACACAAATAAAGTCAAGAAAATCTTGAGCTTAAGCATTCAACTATGTCAAATTTTAGGAAGTACAAACGTACACCATATGTTGATTCTTAATGCTTTTGAAACTTTAGGCCGAGATAGACCCAACACCAATTCATCGCGGAGTAAGACTATTGATCGATTCACATATGGAAGACGGTGACTTCCCTCAACAGGTAATTCATGTCTATTTAGAACCCAACACATTTAGATAAGTTGACTAAGTTTTCCTCCAATCCAGTTTGTTAAATTGAGATATATTTTTAAATCACGTGATTCTCACTTGCTTTAATAATATATGTCAATTTAATGAGTAGTACCTACTCTTCACATCCATTTTACACCGGCTAACATGACGTATTTTACATAGTTTTCGTTTTCTCTAAATGGCTGACATGGGAAACCATTTAAAACATGCTACGTAGCAAGTGTAAAATCGGTGTGAAGAGCAGCATTTCTTCTAATTCAATTTGAAGGAAACAATTGTCCATTTAAATGTGTTTGTGATTTTCCTTTTCTATTTTTATCAAAATATGTTTTAAAGTATTAATTTAATTTTTCAAGCATGGTATAATCGATGGATATTGGCAACAGGAAATCACCGGAGTATTTTTTTTCGAAACTGTACACTAAACTACTCAACAAGTAGAAACATTTTTCTGATATGAGCTTTTGGAAAATATCATAGGCGAGTTTTGTTTACATGATAACCTGAATGCCCAAGCAAAGGATTGCATATTGAGCTTCATAAGCCCAAGTTAGCTTGAAAGAAAATGGTCTCTCCAATACTTTTACAACTTTCCAAATAAATGTAGATGTAAATTATGTCATAATTAATTTGATGCGAGACAAACAGCAACTCAATCGTGTGGATGTTAAATGTGCAATATATACCACGTAATATTAACATTAATATAGTTTTTTCATTTTTCTAAATTTTGAATGACACACCTTTCTTCCTTAAAAAAAGTAAGTTCTAAAGAGTTCGCTCCAGTGAATATCTCGCCAATGTCGCACGAATTATCGTGTTTTGTCGCCAAAGTTATAATATCACGCAAACTTTTTGTCAACACTTCGCTACTTCACTCGAGCAGGCGTCATGCGAATGTCACGAAGAGTCATAATATATTGTGAGAATTCGTGTGATGCTTGCTTGAGCAAAGTCTCGGATTTCTTTGATGTTATCCAACATTAATGTTTCGTTTGTTTCGACGTAAAATGGTTTCTGTCATAAAATGGTTTCAGGAAAGTCATTTTTTTAGAAAATATTTTTCGCCGAAAACATTTTTCGGTCTTTGGCGCGTACAGAAAATCACAAATATTTTTCATATTTTTATTCAATCATTTTAACTTATAAAAATTAATTTTTATTAAAAACATATAAATATTAATATAAAATAATATAAAAATCATCGATGACGAGATTCGGTCACTGACCGACAAGATTCTGATTATTTTTACCTGATTCCGGCTAATATTGCCAGAATTTGAGATAAAGGCCAGAATTCGGATAGTTTTGTCGAAATCTGGGATAGCCGGATTCCGGCACAAACGGCCGGATTCCGGCCATCTGGCCAGCCGGCCGAAATTCGGCTCTCTGGCCAGATCCGGCCAAATGGCTGGAATCCGGCCTGTCTGGCCAAATTCGGCCAGATGGCCGGAATACGGCCTTTCTGGCCTTCGGTCAGATGGCCGAAATCCGGCCGGTCTGGCCAGATTCGGTCAGATGGCCGGATTCCGGCCGGTCTGGCCAGATTTTCAGCTAGATTGGTCGCCGGAATCTGGACTCACCGGATTCCGTCTCCAGATTCTGGCCACATTAACCGGATGTTGTCGGATTCCGATACCGGTAATATTTCGATGGTGGCCGGCTGCTTGAACGTAAAGGTCGACTGTATCGTTTAAAATAGATCGACTGCGTCTGGCATCTTCGGAAAACGATTTACGCTTTTAAAAAGTGTAAATCATTTTCCGAAATTTACTAAGCATTTTTGTCAAACAGAAATCATTTTCCGGTTGACTATTATTTTCGCCCCCACCAAACACCGGAAAATGCCGAAATCATTTTACGCCGAAACAAACGGAGCATAAGTGGAATATAATTACGAAGATATAATCAAAGTACCAAAAATATTTAACGTACAAGAGAATTCCTTTCATATTATATCTTGGGTTACACACTTTTAACTCCATCAATTACCACTTATTTATACATGTTCTCACGAACTACCACATATCACATTCAACCGTCTTAAACTATCATTTCTTGGTAACAAATCATTTCCTAAATTAAGCTGTTAAATCAAACGAAACCCCGATCACATGCATAACATGCGTTTTTTAGACTTGCAATAACGAAAATACCTCAAATAATATATATATACTTAATATATTTCTAATTCTTACTTTTACCTATTCCATAAAAATTTATGGCTATATCCGTGCTTACAAGTTATGCTTATATGATTTAAACGATAATTAATTTTTATAAAATTATTTATTGATTTTGTTTGTTATACTTTCTGAATATTTTTAAACACTTTTGATTGAAGTCCATCTTTTAATCATGCTCTTTATGAATCCAAATCCTATCTCCATCCATCGTGGATCAATATTGCATATATGGTCCAAAATGTCTATTAAGTTCTAGTCTCATTGACATTATCAGGTTTGATTGTTTTTCAGCCAAGTCTCCATTTGGTTTATTGTCAACTCACATAGACCTTGTTTGGTAAGGGAGTGTGCGTTTGGAGTAGTAGTAAGAAGTGATAGATCTGATATAAAATAAAATAAAATAATAAAATAAATGTATGGAAAAGTAAAAAAAAATTGTATTGTAGTGAATTTTTTTATTTAAATTGTAATAAAAAATTATTGATGTAATATAAAGTTAGAATGTTTCGAAATTGATTATTTTTTAAAAAAAGTGAAGAGGAGGAGGGAGAATTTTCTCTCCCTTACCAAACAAGGCCATAATGTCTTGATTTAGGTCCTGTTTACTATCTGCCTTCCCCCACCCTTTCCCTCTACTGGTACTGTTCATGTCAGCATCGTACTGACAAAAGAGTTGAAAATCCTGCCTATTCAACTCTAATTTTTCCTACTTTACCCTTCTCTGCTGCCCAAACAATTTTCCCCCTCTAAAATTTCACTTCCCTCTCTCTCCCCTTTCCCTTCCCTCCGAACCCAGCCAAGGAGCGACAAAAAAAATTGAACAAAACGAATCCCTCTACTGTACAACGCCTGGAGACGCCCAAACCCGTTTTTCTTCAATCTTCCGGTGCGTTGAAGAAAATCCACACTTCCCTCAACAAACCGAAACCCCACTTCAGCGCAAAAAGCAACCCCTCTCTCTCTCTCTCTCTGTTACCCTTTTTCTTCAAGCATCGATCAAGAACAGCTACCGGGTTCGGAGTGGGTCCAGTGAGGGACTCCCACAACACAGCACTTTGACAAACGTGAATTGAACCTCCGAAGCCTCTAGATAACTGCACACACTCAGACGGTAAGCCTATTCTTTGTGAAGTTTGAATTCTCTTTTTCTTCTTATTTTGATAAATGGGTTTTACAATTTTTATTTAATTTGGTGGAGAACATAGGATTCTAGCTCGGATCCGGATCCTCTCCAGTTCTAATGAACCGGAGAGAAGCCGATACATGTCCTAAACCTCTGTTTGAGTCCCAAGAAACCGCAGGAAAAGTAGCAAAAAATAAGAATTTCGTAGGAGAACAAATCTCAGACCCGTACAAAATATTCCCTTCACACGACTAAATAAGACTCCGACTTAGCTAAGAGGCGTAGCCCCAAAGAATTGTTTCCGCCCAAATAAATTCAAAGCTTAAAATTGATGAATGCGACTAAGACCAAAGCCTTAAACACTTGAACTAACCATTTGGAGTAATTCTCTCTTGATTTCTCTCACTATATGTTGCGATTTTGAGTATGAACGTAAGTATTTGTTGTCGGTGATTCTAAGTTTCGGTAACCCCTGTTAAAAGGGGTTATATAGTGATTATCATACTGAGATCTCATTTGAATATGTATTTTCCTTTCACCAGCTGGGAAATCATTGGTTTGCTTCCACTGCCGAACCCTTTTTGGTTTTAATTGCTGACTATTAAAGACTTATTGCTGGTGATGATATGCAAAAAACTTGCAAATCCTTTACATGCCCAATTGATTCATGGGTATCGTATTGCTTTGCTTCTTGGTCTAGTTAATGGCTATCATTTTTCTGCTTGGTTAGTGCTCTTTGCATGGGTGCAGAATTCTAATGGAAAAGTTGTGGAGGGCATTCCAATGTGTTTGGGCCCTGTCATCTCGCTCTTGTCTCTTCTTTTATGTTTTTTCCTCTATTTCTTCCCCTCTTTTATCTAGAGAATATAGGGCCCCGTCTTTATTGAGGAATTTGATAGATATATTGATTTGGTGTTCTGATTTTATATGGCCAGTTGGATTGCGGTTGTAAATGGGTTTTATTTTTTTTCTTTTTATTATTGATTTGTTTGGAGTTTTGGGGAATATTTTTAACCAAAAAGTGTGTTTGATTTAGTGTGATGGGTTGTGGGTTTTTCCCATGATGAGCGAAATTGGTGGGAATTTTCAAATTGAGAGTTTGTTGTTCAGGAAGGATGTTGGTATTGTGCTTAATTTCGAAAATATGATGAATTGTTGTTCTTTTTTTAAATTGCACCAACAAGAAATTATAGCAAATAAAACCATACGGTGTTATACCCATTAGTTACTTTAACTGAATCTTGATAAATCCGTTTGATGGAAGACTCATGTTGATTTGTTTGTAAAAATTTTAAGATCGGTTGATTATTGTTAAATTATCACTTATCTCAAAAGTGATTTTGCAATTTCGATTTTTCAAAGTTTCAAACAACTTCTTTTCCAGTCGAGCAAAATTCCCTTCTTTCCCAAGAATTCAAAGTCAATTGGTTAGTGATCACTATCATTATATATAAATAACGGAGTGTTTCATGTTAGAATTTTGGTGATGATTTCTGTATTCATAGGAGTGTATTGGATTATGTGAATACCATATATACAACTAGAATGAAACTTGTTCCAAAACCAAATAAAACCAATATCTATTTAAAATGGATAAATATAAATTTCTTTTTCTATTTAGTCAATTTAAGTTTTACGTACGAATGCAACTATATGAATAGGGGGGTTTGATTTTTTCAAACGGTCATAAAATTTAATTTCAAACCTACGTAGGTGTATAGTATATTCAAAAAAACTGAATTAGATTAGAAAACATTAAAGTTGTTTCTTTCACATTTGTTATTCTTTTGTGGATGTTATTTCTTTAGTTCAACTTTAAAATTTTATCTTAATATTTGTTCAATTTTAATTTTTTTTTGATATGCTTCCTGATGTAGGCACACGTAAATATGTCTACAACTACCGACTTCTCAAGTGGTCCTCCGTTATGTAAATGTGGAGTTCCTGCACGACTAAGGTACTCTTGGACCTCAAGCAATCCTGGTAAAAAGTGGTACGGATGTCTTAAGTACAAGGTAATTTCAGAGATTATCTTTGTGTTATATGTCGTCATCCAATATTTTATGACATTTTTTTTCGCTTTTTATGCAGAAGGCCGGTGACTGTGATTTTTTTGTATGGGCTGATAAGGAAATGTCACCTTATGAGAAGGGTTTGGCGAAATACCTGAAAGAACTGGAGGACAAAAGGGTTGCTGCAAATGACAGGTTCGATGCATTCATTGAAGAAAAGTGCAATCAACATTATGACAAACTGCGGCGGGACTTAGAGTTAGGTCAAAATGACAAAGTTGATGCAATGATTGGAAAAAAATGTAAAAAACATTATGATAAATTACGGCAGGAGTTTGGGATGGGTCAAAATACAACTTGGATGATGTTAAGGGCAGCATTGGTAGTTGTCTTTCTGCTTTTAGTATTTTATGTTAGTGGTTACAGTGGAACTAGAATTACTAAGTTAATGTTAAAATAACAATCATGGATGTAGTTTAGTTGTATGTTTTCATTTTGAATGTTATATCTATGTACGCATCAAACTGAGCTCCTCTGTATTTTGAATGTTATGTACATCTTCTTGTCATGGTGTTATTTAAAATATAGCATTTCGGACATATATTGACACGAACAGACTTTGTGTATTTGATACTATGGAACATAGAATTAAACAAACTTTCGTTTATAAACATAAGTATTACTTAAGTTAAATATCATTGATGACATACCATACCCATCTATAATCCATTACACCTCAACATATTGGAGTCTTAAGTCATTAAAACAATTACAACCAAATCACTTGTCATAAAATTAAAACCAAACATATTCATCACCTAATACCCAAACTTTGATCTTGTTGACGTTCATCTCATATTGTTCAACTCCCACATATTATTTTTCATTGTATTCCGATATGCGCCCATGTACCTTGCACTCGACTCTGATTGATCTGGTCGTAGTCCAGGTGTTACATGCGTTTCACCTGGCATATTAACCCGCTGTGATACATCGATCCAAGCTTCGCCGTATAATTGTTGTAGAGCGTGTCTGAATAGTGGATCAATATCCCCACAGTCCTTTCGGATGAAGTTGTGTATAGTACAACACCCAACCACAAGTAACCGTTGGTCCGGTACCTCGTACGGGGGCATATTTTTCAGAATTGGGAACCGATTCTTCAAAATCCCAAACGTCCGCTCCACTGTCGATCGCAGTGAAGAGTGTCGGTAGTTAAACAACTCTTTATCAGTCCTGGGTTGGGGTCGTCCCCGGCGAAAGGTTTCCAAGTGGTATCTTTCGTTTCGATATGGAGGCAGGAACCCCTTGTAGCAACCATAAGCCGAATCCACTAAATAATAATATCCTACAAAATACATGTTTTTTGATTTATTATAAGTATACCCTTGTCTAAATAGTAAACCACTATGCCGGTAAATATACTTGTTTTTGTAACAGTACCTTCGTCTGGCGTTGGGAAGTTCATGGTTGGATCGTTTATTGTCTCAGTGAAAATTCTTGCGTCGTGTGCGCTACCCTCCCAACCACTGCATACAAACGTGAAACAAAGGTCAAGGTTCGTCACGCACATCACATTTTGTGTCGGGGTTGAGCTTTTGCCTCGAAAAGGGACGTCACTGTGATTCGTCACGCGCGCCATCAGATGTGTGCCATCGATAGCACCTATACAATACTGAAAGTGGAAAGTGGTTAAAATTTGAATAATAAATAAAAAAAACACACATAATAAAATCTACGGACCTTAAACCACGGGTAATATCGCGAATCACGGGCGACGTAAGGATGAGGAATCTCAGTGCTACAAGGTTGTATGATCGTCTTTCCCAACCTACAAAGTGCCCTGCATACGCGATGACAATATTTGCTAATTGTGGCAGTTGATCGCTGCAGCCTGTCACACACCGTCCTCTGTGACTGTGCCTGTGCAACTATTAGGCAAAAGGCTGCTACTTGCTCAGTGATTTTAACATAGCGGCTACTTCTGAGATAACAATTATGTTTTAAGGTGCAACATAGTTTCATGAATGTGGGAGGAAACATTCTGAAGCGCTCATAGCATGTATTCGGGTTAGGATTGCTCAAAACCCAATGGATCCACATTGCGCCTGTCAAGGAAGACGTGCGTTGCGGAATGCGCACAACTCGGTCCATGTGTTGTATCGTATAATTCAACTCTTGAAGCACACTGAACAGTCTATGAAATGAGTTCTCTAACTCCTCAAGGACCTTTCGCGTGTATCTTGGCCCATCGTCTTCATCTTCATCGTCATCCATGTTATCCAAATTGGGTTCGTCATCCATAATATCTACCCCGTTTACAGCGTCGAAGTTCGAGCTCGATGTACTAGGGCCATCCATGTCAATTAATCGGATCAAAAAAATACTACCTACATGATGATACTAACAACTAATTAATATAACTAAATAGGAATAAGTACGGAAGATAAATATCATAAGGTCGAAAATATCACGGAATAGAGAAGGTAATAAGTCATAACATATCCAAACTACAAACACCGCTAAAAGGCATAAAAATGTCTAGTGAAATGCCAACAACGAAACATAAACAAGGTTCAATCGTCATCGCCCCGAACAAAACGAATCAGCCAGTCTCTCTAGCACGCATCTCCCATCGCTACGAAAAGCTTCGCGTAATTGTTGACGGACATGGCTTCACACGCCTTACGTTGTTGATGAGCATCCAATCCAAACTCAGCGGCCAATGTGCTTATTATGACAACTGCGTCAAAGAGCCAATCTCGTCCACGCCCGGTGCTACAACCTGCATTCCCAACAGATCCAATGGTCTCGGTCTTGATCAGTGTACGCTCAATTTGATCTTTAATTTTGTAGAATTCCTGATTGAGGTCATGCACCATCGCCTCCCCTTTCGACGACCTTTTGCTACTGTGTTGCGACTGGTATGTTGGGGACGTAACCCGCTTACCCTTACTCTTGTGAGTCCGTGGGGGGGGGGGGGGGCTGTTGGGGTTCAGTGAGGTCGATTATGGCCGGTGTGAGGTTCAGGTCGACGCATGCAGTTTCGTCGTTGGCCGCACTTTCCGGGGGGGACTGTGTGCTAGCATATCTGTACCGACCAGTTGCAGTTGTCCCTCCAAAGATGTTGTTCAATAGGGAGTAGTTCGCCGGAGCGCCTTTCCTGAACTTGTAAAATTTCTTCGTGCCGTGTTGCTGCAAGACATTGTGAATCTGTTAGGGGATGAATAGCATTTGTCAAGTTCATAGAGTAATTGTACAAATGATATTGAGAGACTAACTGATTTCAGTTGCTCCCATTGACGCTCATCGAGGGCGACCGTGTTGTCCACCTCGTTCCAACCCGCTCCGGTCGCAACGTGGCCAGTAAGGAGGTCAGTGAAGTTCTTCCAATTTTCTCTCAATTTTTCTATTTTCTTCGTCACCTGATCCTGACTGTATTGTACCCCATCCCCCTCAACACGTTTGTTCAATTTAGCAGTAATGTTGGCGAAGTGGCCCTTGAATGACTGCCGCACACCTTGTGTTGTCAGATCCAACAGTTCATAAACTAGTGTCAACTCATGCTCTTGAGCCCATTTTATTTTACGGGGTTTCGACCGTGTGGTGGATGACGTTGGTACGTTATGCTTCCTTGGGGACTTTCATGGGGTATTGACATATGACATCTATGAACAGGTGCGAATATGCATGTACAACAGTTTTATACACAGTAGATGTTAAGGGTTATATGTCGTCATTAAAACACATCACGAAGTTTAAAATAGATGATCAATCGTTGAAATTTTAAACGGCATCATACCTTTTTAGTTGTCGCACGTGGTCGTAGGAAATATCGTTCGCGCTGGAGTGAACAGACACAAAACAATTCAAAGAACACGATTAGTTAAAGATCAACAAAAAATAAATATATATTTTTAAAAGGTACGTATAACTATCCCATTAAGAATACAAATAACGAATATATATGTAAAACAAATAACTAGATGTTTGCTCGCAGATTGAAATCCTGTTCCATAAATTTTTAGTGAAAGGCAAACCTATGGTAGGAGACAAAAGATTATTCAAAATCTCAACTTGGTGATACAACAAAAAATAAACTTGTAAGAGATGATAGATAAACATAATAATAAAAATATAAGAAAATATTCGCAACGCTGATCATTTGATTGTGGCAATATGAAAGGAAGGAGCAAAATGTGCAGTTTATAGTAGATAATTTGTATCAAGGAAGCTACTTGAAAAACACAATGAAACATTTAAAAAGTAAATACACAATTACTAGACTAAAATAATTATAAAAATACACTAAATCGAGCATTGAACTCCATCAAAAGCTTCTATCATGCAATTAATCATGTAATGAACTGAGAATGTGACCAAGTTCTGCTACATACGCCTATTAGTAATATTCTCCTTCAACGATGGGTGGCAAGATCAACAATATGTAGGATGCTTATCAAAATTACCATACAACACATAATATTTCAAGAAGCTATGTAACAGACATGTCTTAGGCAAACACATCAAACGTCAGTATCATGTAGCATCAATTTGTAACATGCCAAAGTAACAAGAAAACTCATTCAGACAACACTTCTCACTTAATCTGATTGTCAGATATGAAATCTGAATAAAACATCCTTCATCTCCTCTTACATGTTAGTTCTATGACATATAGTTCATAAGTCATCAACCCTGATTTCAGTTTTGTCATTGTTAGCAAACCCACTTGTTTGTTCCATTCATGAATTATCTCTGACAGAACAATGTAAATGCTTCTGTTAACTTCATCCGCATTAATTTTTAATTTTTTGTGTAATCGTTGTACATTCAAACTCCAGGTAGTTCAAATCATACCATACTGGATCAACCTCTATGCTACAATCTACATATCATGTGAATAAGAAACCACTGCAACCAGTATAGACTTTAACCATCAGAAACTAAGAACAACCACAACAAATGCGAAAATAATCCCAAAAGGAAAACTTTCAGCCACTCAAACAAGATATAAAGAGAGACCCAGTACACATAATGGCATCAAAACGACGAGGGAACCTTCTGCGTCAAATATTAAACACTTTTCTTGAACGCCCACAAACCTCAAAGATTTTATTCTTAAAAAAAAAAAATTAAAAACAAAAAACAAAAAACTTGGTAAATAGAAGCAGAGTTACATGGTAATCGCGAGATCGGACGATGGGGAAGAGAGCAAGAAGGCGTCGGAATTCAATTTCATCCATGCTTGCTGTTGCTGCACCTCTCTCCCGATTAAACGCCAGGCAACACTCTCCTTCCACACTTTTCTTCTTTCCTAATGTTCAATTTTTATTTTTTTTGTGGTTTCCAAAAAATGTTTTCGAGAGAAAAATAATAAGTTGAAAATAATTTGTTTTTTTTTTCCTTAATGATTTACAAGGGTTTGTACCTGTTGCCCAGGTGACATAGCTTTCCTACTTGCACAGAGCTCAAGAACTGACGAATAGGACTCCTCCAGACAAAACGGAAGTGTATTTTGTTCGGTGAGTGTTTGAAAGCTTCTTGAAGGCTTGCTTGCTTGCAAACCTCTTTGGGAGAAGGGGTTTTGATGGGTTTTTGGGCGAATTTGGAGAATTGGAGATGCAGGTTTAGTTTGGCTTTCTTCAACATGGGGTGACCAAGAACAGAGTTTGAGGTGTTGGTCAAGACCTCACCTAAAGGACCCCCCATTGAAGTACCCCAAGAGATTGGAATACTGAATGTTTGAGATTGGTCCTTTGGCCAGTCATCAATAAATTGGCGAAGTGGATTTTGGTCTTGAGTTTCCTGGTCATTGAAGTCTAGAAAGGAACAATAGTTTTTAGAATGATATGAGGTTGAAATTCAAACTTTTAAATTCAACTCAAATTCTCTTACATTCAACAAAAAGTTTGAATTGTCAGCATCATGCCTGTTTTAATCGAAGTAAATCCTATAAACGATCTTTCAAACAAGGACAGCAACCCAGCCCCCACGGCACCAAAGTTTTGAAAAAGCCAATATAGCTGAATGTTTCACTTTGGATGAATGCTGACCTTTCAACTTAGAAACAGAGTAGCTGTCGACCCCATACCCGGAAAAATCTAAACTATCAAACATTACTTGGAGAAAACCCTTAACTAATAAGCCTCTGAACACCTGGTTCCATCAACCTTTTTGATAGAGAGTAAAAACAAACACAGAGACTGTACCTTGGAGGTCCTAAAGAGGTAATGATAAGCAAATTTGCCTTCAAGAAATAGAACAACAGAAGATATTTTCCTTATTTTCAACTTTCCCTATTTTCTTTCCAACCAGACAAACTACATTTATCAAGAGCTAGCATCAAAATTGAAAAATCTGGGGGAAAAAAAAAAACCACACCTGTGAACGTGATCTGGTTCTTGGACCCGTCGTTGCAGAAGTCGTCGACCCTCCGGCTGGGCATGCACCACTGGAGGCGAAGCAGCTACTTCCTCGTGCAACCCAAAATATATTGGACCCACTATACACCGACGTTGGCTGTTGCTGCCTCATTTATAGGCAACTGATGGCAAATTGCAAAAATCAAATTGGTATAATGGGAGAGTAGATTGAAAAGACCGGAAATGGGAAAAACGGATGGACTGTTTCGTTTGGCTCTTGGATGCGAATCGTAGGGTGGTTGAGGTGTAAATGTAGGAAGAACTGCATATTGATGGAGATAGGTGTCTCAGTGGTGTGAGAGGTTTGGGGAGAGGCGCTTTGACGGAGTCCCTCTACGTTCGCTCAGTCTATTCCCTTAGGGTTGCAGGAATTTTTGGGGCATGAGGGTCTCTATATTGTGCAAGCTGGCTGGATTGCAAGAATGGACAAGGAAAGAGAAGGGTTAAAAATGAAAATTTAGCAACTGCAAGTTCTGTGTGAGATCCAAAGCAGAGATTCATTGTGGAAAAAATGAAAATTTAGCAACTCTGTGTGAGATCCAAAGCAGAGATTCGTTGTGGATTTTCTTCAACGCACCGGAAGATTGAAGAAAAAATGGGTTTGGGCGTCTCCAGGCGTTGTACAGTAGAGGGATTCGTTTTGTTCAATTTTTTTTGTCTGTACCTTGGCTGGGTTCGGAGGGAAGGGAAAGGGGAGAGAGAGGGAAGTGAAATTTTAGAGGGGGAAAATTGTTTGGGCAGCAGAGAAGGGTAAAGTAGGAAAAATTAGAGTTGAATAGGCAGGATTTTCAACTCTTTTGTCAGTACGATGCTGACATGAACAGTACCAGTAGAGGGAAAGGGTGGGGGAAGGCAGATAGTAAACAGGGCCTTAAACTACCCAATTGAGACATGTACGGTGGGGCAAGTTATGCTGACTTTCTCAATCAATAAGAAATTCATCTTTTAATTTTGGTTTTGTTTTGTGGTTTGTAATTTTTTTTTAAAGGAATCAAGCGAAACTTTTATTAAAAAAATATTTAAGTACAACACTCAATAAAAATAATATTAAAAATATAATGAGAAACTTTTTCAATTAGAACAAGTTTTTCCCTCATAAATAACATGATTGACATTTCATTCTCAGGTATATATCCTATAGTATCCTCAAATTGATTGAAAAACAATAAAGAGGGCTCAAATATTTTCCGAACTCAAGGTTCTGTTCATGAAGACTATGCAGTAGACATCCTATCAATCACATATTGCATATACAAAGTCAAAATTTGAGACTAGTAATCTGATGAGGCCAAGTACTAGATCTTTATTGCCATTACTAAACGTGTGGGTTCACCATATTATTTATCAAATGTGTTTTTAACGAAATAATAACATCAACACATCTAAACATGGTTTCAAACAAGCTTTTCATCCCCCCATTGTCCCAATAAGTCGATTGACATATATAGCTTAGTGGGAAAGAAAAATATATATTAATTAACAGATAAATTTTTTTTTTATTTGTTAAAGTTTTTTTCTTTTCCTTTTTATTTTTTTTTTCTTTTTAAAATAAAAATATTAACAAAATAACCTTAAAAAAAAAATCAAGAAGGTTGCACAATTCCATATACTAGGCCACAGGCGGTGGCTTTTCCGGCAGACAGTTTCCTCCGTTGAGCTTTTCCTGTTTTGTTATAGTCTAGTGTTTCTTTGGACAGTTTGCTTTATTCGTATATTAATCTAGTCATTGGCAGTCGCTCAGAATGTGTGACCGACTCCCTATTCAAGTAAAGGTGTATGTCAATGCAGAGGCATCATTCTGTTGGCTGGGTTTATTTAGTAGCAACTGTCTGTATTGTATTGAGATGTTTGTACACCTTGGGAGTCTGATTATGCTTCACCTTTGTGGTGACTGCTGTTGTAATGCTATTTGATCTCAATGAAAGGTTTTTCTTTTCCTCAAAAAAAAAAAAAAAATTCCATAAACTAGGATTTTCACATTGAGATCGATGAAAAGCAGACAAAGAAGAGGTTGTTGAGAAAATTGACAATAGTTTTTGTCAATTAATATAATATGAGAAATGATTTTTGCACTCATTTTTCACAACAATCGCACAACAACTGACGTGGAAAGGCATTTGTTTTTATTTTGGAAACTGATAGATTTACAACACCACCACAACAACTGCACAACATCTCCTCACATGTGGGTGGGGCCCAGTGTGTGGGGCCCACCCCCATGTGAGGAGGTGTTGTACAGTTGTTGTGGTGGTGTTGTGTAGGAATCAAATCCCTTTTTTTTTTCATTTTCTTTCTTTTACTTGAAAACCGGTTGGAGGGATAAATGAAATTTCATTTCCCCTCCAACGCAACCCCTCTCCTCTCTCTCTCTCTCTCTCTGAAATTTCTCTCTCCGGTGGTCCCTCCCTCCCTCTCTCTCTCTCTCTGGCCGGATCTGCCTCCTACGCACCTCTCTCTCTCTCTCTCTCTCTCTCTCTCTCTCTCTCTCTCTCTCTCTCTCTCTCTCTCTCTCTCTCTCTCTCTCTCTCTCTCTCTCTCTCTCTCAGGCCGGATCTGCCTCCTCCGTCCGTCGTCCCGGTCATCCCCTTCCCGGCACCGTGTCACCGGAGTTCTGCCTCCTCCGTCAAAAACCGCCGCCCCCTTTCTCTCTCTCCCGCTAGCTCCGGTGCCGGTCTTCCTCGTCCCTCTCGGCGGTCGGCCACCCTCCACCCTCCTTCACCGGCGTTCTGTATCCGGCGGATTTGGCGGCCAGATCTGTCTCCGGCGACGTTAAAAACAAAGGTACTCCGTCTCTCTCTCTCTCTGGCCGGATCTGTTGGATGGTGTTTTCACTACTTAATAGAGTTGTAATTTATGGTTAATTTCTGTGGAGTTTAACTGGATTACAAAGTCAGGTTTTGTATCTTTGGTTATTTGCTTCATGAAAAGATTTTGCAAAACAAAGCAGGGGAAAACGACCCAAAAAACAGCACAATTTATAAACTTTAGAGAGGCTATAGACCCTATTAGAAGCACAACAATAAGAATTTGTTCCTTCATTGTTAATCTTTCTTCCAGTTGTATGATAGTTGATTACCCAACTAAATATTTTGAAATATTCCTCACCTTGTAACCATTTATGGAAGACTTGAAACACACTAGAAAACACTGAACATACTTGAGAGCTTTGAAATTTTGTATGAATCTTGTAAGCAACTTATATACTTTAGATCTATATTGAATACTCTATCATGAATAGGGTTTAATAATAACTGCCTTTTCACATTGATGATGTGTAGAATTTAAACATGTTAATTAGCTTAATTGATACCTTCCTAACCTGGAATATTAGGTAACTGAAGTAGAGCTCTTTTGGATTGAATGGCTCATGCATGTGACATATACATGGAACATTTTTTTTCCCTCTTTTCTGAGCAGACATGAAACATTGTTATAAGAAAGAAGAGTGTGCCCATTTCAAGTTATGAAATGCCTTGTGCTTTATGCACTTGTGAATGCAATTTTGTTTTTGTTCAAATGTTATTGGTCTGTTCTGGTTGTTCATTTGTTTTTTGTGATCACCTAAACAATAATTGATATTATTTTGCCATCATGTATCTAAATTACATTGCCAGGCTCATTGAAATGTTCACTTGTGAGTGGTGTGGCTGGTTACATTCTCTAATAAGGAAAATCTCTCAAACCTAATATGAAAGTCCTATAAGGAAAATCTCTCAAACCTAATATGGAAGTCCTATATTCTAACATCTATTAGGTTAAGTTATTGTGTGAAGGTGCTGGCCCAACATTTTGAATTAAGTATTTACTAAAAGCCTTCCAAGGTGTCAATGTTCAACTTTATTAAATTGATGAGTTAGGTAAATTATGTGAATGTAAATAAATAATTTTTACTTTATACTAAAATTCCAAGTGGATTGATCTGCAGGTTTAAATCCCTCAACCCAAAAAACAGCTCAATTTCCTAGATTAGATTCCAAGTATTTTATCTTTTTTGACCAATCATCCACTTTATTAAATTGATGAGTTAGCTAAATTATGCGAATGTAAATAAATAATTTTTACTTTATACTGATAGCAATTCACAGGGTGCATATAAGAATCATTTGTAGAGTGCAATGTTGCACCCAACAAAGACAATATCTTTATTTCTGATGGTGGATGTGTATCAATATCTGTTGCAATTTTGGAAGTTTACATTTTTATGGAAGAGAAGTGAATGATTTAGAGACAGGAGAAATTTCTTTTCATCTCTTATAGACTATGTGTTTTGGTTATGATTATATTGTATTGTATTTTGTAGAATGTTAAAAGTACTAACTTATTATTTACAAATTCTCACATTTTCTCATTCAATTAACTTATAGTTCTTTTTAATATACCACTTTCCTAAATGGACGCTTCAAGTTCACGATTGGATAATGGCGAATAAGTAAGCTATTTATGGTTTAGTCTTTGCTTGTTATATAATTTTGCCTTGTCATAACCGTACGTGTCAATAGGTTTAAGAACCCAAATTTGTGAATGGATGGGCTAAATCTTTGAAATGGTGACGCATTTCAGAATTCGTTTTCGAATTTCGAACCACAAAATCAACTACTATTCCTCTATTTTAGTCCCTGACACGGGTGGCATACACTCTAGTGATGTAATTATTATGATTTTCATCTATGGAAAGCATTGGGCATTCACAAAGCTCTTATAGGTTTTGCTTTGCCTTCTAGTGCCAAAAATAGGACACTTTGGAGCAAAATGGGGCTTATTGTGTTGTGTTCTGCCCACATTTTTCCACCTTGCCTTATAGTCAATCTTCATGACTTCTGGGAACTAGATTTAGATACAGTACTCGCTATATTAAATTATGATACAATCTATTAGATAACGATGTGTGGGTAAGAAACAAATGAAGGAAATCAGACATATATGATTATACTTATACCATTGGATTCATTTATTTATATTGCACTGATCAATTGGGTGATCTACCACTACAAGGAAGAATCAATGCTTTGTCTTGAGAATCTTCACCAATTTCATGAGATTTAATCACATTCATCTAATGGAAAAAAAAATACTACTTATTTGAAAAAATATATCACCAATTGATGTTCCAAATGAAATGAGTTTTCTTCTAATCTAGATTTGAAGTTCCCATTTTCATTATTAGGTCAATATTTTATTTGAGAAAAAGATCGATATTGAATTTCACTTGGTCTTTGTCATAGGTGCTATTGTTGTGTTAGTCTTCTCTACCTCCAGACGCTTGTTGTATTCACAAAGTGTTGATACTGAGATGGTGGAAGCCCTACCTTCCTTGGTGTTCAGCTCTGCACGTTCCAAGAATTGTCATGCTAAAGAAACTTGTGCAATTTGGTTGGAGGATACGAAGATGAAGAAATTTTGTAGTTTTTGTTTTTGCGCTTGTCCTGTTATTAGTTTATGGTATTATAATTTCAATTCTTGTAATTGCAGTGCTTGCAACTTATTCCTTGTATTTGGGTGCTTGCAACTTATTCCTTTTATCATTTTGATTTTATTATTTTATGTTAATGGTTATAGTGGATCTAGTGGAAGCAAGTTGATGTTAAAATGAATTTGTGGTATTTGTGTATTGGAATCTCGTTGTGAGAAGGATAAGTGCATATATTTGTACTTTTAAGTTTAGTTTTGCTATTTTCTGTCATGAGATATTGTGTGGCTGGTTAAGAGTAATGTTTTCATTAGTGTTTTGCTTTTGATATGTAATTTGTAAATCTTCTTACTGGATTCTGGATATCTTGTTATGTTTTACTGTAGTTGGAACTTGGAAGAGGTTTCTTTGTAGAACCTTAACGTTGGTAGATAGGGAAAAATCAACTCAAGATTTTTCCAGCAAATTTTAGCAAATTAAGAGGGTTTTGGTAAGTACCCCATGAATTAGTAGTAATCGTTCAGTCATAGTTGTGGAAATTTTCAGAAACCAAAAGTTACATGGCATCATAGCTTAGTAATGAACATATATATGCTTCTTTAAATCAAAACATCCTTAAGTTTCAAAAAAAAAAAAAAAATAGAATCAAGCCTTAAACAATTGCCAGTTTTCAATTGTAATGGCTTTACTTCTATTTTATATATACAAGAATCACTTTGCGATTAATATAATTGGGTACAACAAGAATTTGTTTCATACACATCTTCTATCTCATCTGGAAGTTGAGAGTCCTTATGCAATAGGCAAACATGAAAATAAACAACTTCTATCTCATCCGAAAGTTGAGTTCTTATGCAATAGGCAAACATGAAGGCGAAGAAAACCGTGAAACCAACCAAAAACTCTAGCAATTAGGTCCATGAAATTGGGGTTGTACCCGAAATGGTCTTCTACCATTTAATAGTCGGGTTATCGGCCATTCCAAGCACAAAATGCATAAAAATAGTATATGATCAGAAGCTGCAGGTACAATATTCTCAACCACAATGTGTTTGCAAGCAGAATATATGGCAGAAAACTACTCAGCCTTTATATTACACAACAATCAAATGAACCACTAATATCAATTTTTTTTTTTCCCATTGAAATCAGTAATTGTTAGTACAATCCAAAAATGGCAGAATGCTTGCCAATCCTGGCCACATATTGCTGTGATTCAGCTAGGACAGAGGGGCAACTTTCCTTCAACTTTACAAATTACATATCATATGCCCATCAAGGTGTACATCATATATACATTCACATCAAAACTATACAAATATATATGCATTTAGCATCAAATATACATTCACATCAAGTATATATCAAAATGCCCATTAAATATACATCAACGTGGAAGTAATGACTTCATAAGTAGACAGATAATTGACCGCACAACATCGGTAATTGTGGCTAGGACACTTAGATGGTTGAGTACAGCATAAAATTCATTGAAGATGGGCCGCACATGCATTTCAATTGCCGAGTCAGTTGAGTTTATGGAATTAAAAACGTCTGTCATCCAAACAATTATCAGCCTACCCAAAGAAGTCTCAATCACCAACTTTTTGCATGAAAAAAAATAGTCTGAAATGTCATAAACTACCAAACAAAAAATAACACACGCAAAATTAATTTGAAAAATTACCTTGTAGTTTACACAGTTGTAACACTTTCTACTGAAATTGATATCAGTCTAAGCGAACCTTACACGAGTAGGAAATCCATAGTGACATAATGGAGAGCTGATACATGGGGGACAGTTTTCCATCCCCCATCACCCTCTTTTATATTTTTTAATAAAAATAAAAATAAAAAAAAGGTGATGGGGGACGGTTGTTTGTCCCCTACAAATCATTTTCCGACATAATGGACGACATCAACTAGACGCATCACTATTTGTAGACATTGCTTAGTCGTGCCCAAGCAAAAAAGAATATTCACGACAAGTACAATTGAAAGAGCCTTTTCAACAATAAATATTATTAAAAAAAAATGTCCACATTCCTTTGCCCATATATTTTTATCAAATTAATCAGCCAACAAATCATTTTTTTTTGTTTTTTTTTTCCCTAAAACCAAATCAGAACCAAGCACAATCACCAACACCATGTAACAATCGAAACCAGCAAAATCACTAACACTATCCAACAACAAACAAAATACCGAATTTTTTTCCCCTCAAACCGAATCAAAACCCACCAACAAATTCAAACAATATGATTCAATAATTTACTGTTCAAAAATAAAAAAAAAGATTCAATAATTTCAAACAATAATTTTAAAGAGAGGAAGAGTCACTGACAGTGGAGACATCACCGTTAGAGAAGCACAACAATGGAGAGAGATACAATCAGACATTGAGATCTGTAAACATGTAGAAACATTAAACCCATAAAATAAAATTCACAACATGGGGTGCTTAACAATCACAACATAGAGAATCAATACTAGTATGAAATGAAGATATCTTCGTATACTCAAGGGGATTCAGAGAGGGCAATCATGCTCTCTAACCCTGGAAAATGAAGGGGCAAATCTCTCACAAAGAGAAGGCAATCATTCTAGAATATTTAACTAGTCATATATGTTTGTTTCTAAAAGAAGACTTCAAATTGTGCACATTGGATTGAGCTTTGACATTGTGGATTTAATTCATACTCAAATAATATTACAATGAAAACAAACTAGAGTCAGAACTTAGCTATGAGTTTATATAATTGTCTCTTAAAATTGAATCAACAATAAAGGTTTGAAAGCCCATTACTGAATGTTGGCCTTAAAGGGCAGTAATGAGCAAACACTATTCAATCCTAATCTTTGACAACCATTAAATGAAGTGGCTACACTCAACAGGCACGCAAAACATGAAGGTGATCAGGGGAGCATCACCTACTTACTGGAGCATTGATGCCCACCCCTTATGCAAGCAAGAGTCAGCCTACCAATGCAAGGCAACATTAACACAATGCTTCACATGCACTCAGAAAATTTCAAGATTTCATATGTACAAGTAAATGAAACTGGGTATCCAAGACAAGACATAATTACTCCAAGACAAAAACCTAACAAAGTGATTCCAATAAGCAACAAAACAATCAGTGATACATGAAGATTGAGTATCTAATAGAATTTGACATAAATACTGCAAAACATAAACTTTACAAAGCAATTCCTATATGCAAACATTCAATGAGATAAAAACAACTCCCACAATATGAAAGCAAGCAAACGATGGATACTAATTACTAGCATGGAGAACAAACAAGCATCACACGGAAAACTCTTCACAGTCAACTAACTAGTGGAGGAGTCCCTTGAGCAATACGCAGAACAGTAGAAGACCACAGAACCAAACCAGAACCAAGCAAAATCACCAACACCTTCCAACAATTGGAACCAGGAAAATCACTAACATCATCCAACAACAAACAAAAGACCGAATTTATTTCCCCCTCAAACCGAATCAGAACCCACAAAAAAATTCAACAATATGGTTCAACAATTTTAAACAATAATTTCAGAGAGAGAAAGAGAGTCACCAGTGGTGGAGACGGCACCGGTAGAGAAGAACGACGGCGAATAGAGACAGAGGACGCAATGAGATCTATAAAAATGGAGACCATAAAATAAAAATGTTAGCTCAACGGGGAGGGAGAGAGCCGGAGAGTACCTATTTTAGCGTTGCCAGAGACAGATCCGGTCGCCAAACCCGCCGGAGAAGGATGGTCGACCGCCGAGAGAACAAACGCCACCGGTTCAACGTAGAGAGAGGGGGGGGGGGATTTGGACGAAGGAGACAATGCCGGTTTCGGACGGAGGAGACAGAAAATTAAAGGGCGAGCGAGCGGCGAGACAGAACCAACGCTGCTGATTACTGGCAAGCGAGCGAGAGGGAGAGGGGGCGGCGGTTTCGTACGGTTTCATACTGAAGGAGACGACCGGGGAGCGAGCGGCGGCGATTTCGAGTAGCTCAACGTTGCAGAGAGAGAGAGAGAGAGAGAAAGAGAGAGAGCTGCGTTGGGGGGACATGAAATTTCATTCCCCTCCAATCGGTTTTCACTTTATAGTGAAAAAAAAAAAAAAAAAAAAAAAAAAAAAAAAAAAAAACCTTTACACATAAGTTGTGTTGTTATTGTGAGAAATGAGTGCATGAATCATTTCTTATATAATATAAGCTAAGATCCATTTTTGTGGTAGAAAATTATCCTTAGCATAATATCATTAATGATTATGGTCTATTTTTGTGGACCATATCCATAAGATAAGGTAAGAAAACATTGCGCTTTGTTTCTGTTGCATTATTGCATTCAAGATATGATACGTTTATAACTTTTGTACGATTCTTATATAATTTCAACAACTTTTTTTAAGATCAACCATTAGAAATGTAAGACTCACTTGTAGGAAAATAAATCCATTGACCCAAAATTATAAACGTATCATTTAGCATTGCATCCAGAGACAAAAACAATGGTCATGGCCTCCTCCAGTTTTGAAAATTATCTTTCAACTTTGACCAAAAAATTGTAGACTAAGCAAATTATTAATAATTTCAGTGAATTGAACCAACTTAGAAGTTATGAGCTGGACCCCGCCTGTTCTGTATTCTAAACCTTCGAAATTGACAATAGCCTTCCAGAAAATTTTTTGGGAAAAGCACACATAACCCTTCAAACAACTACCTCATTGTTAATTTTCCCTTACCCCTCTAAACTACCGAAAAATGTCAATCTCCCAAATGACAAAAAACCCTTCATAAAATTATTAAAATTAAAAAATATATATTTTAAAAAATCTAAAATAACAAAAAAGTTATACAAAAAAAAAACTAATAAAAAAAATCGGGTTTTTCCTTTTTTATATAATTTTCAATTATTTATTCGTTTGTTTTTTTTTTAAAAAAATTATTCTTTTTCATATTTTTTTTTCATATTTTCCTTAATTAATTTTTAAAAAAAATTTGTTTTTTAAAAATTTATTTTTTGATTTTTGATTTTTTTATTTTTGAAAAAAATGAATGGTCATTTTTGTCTTTTTGTTGGTCTTAGAGAGGTCATTGACATATTTTAGTAGTTTAAGGAATGACATTAACACAATTGGTAGTTTGGAGGGGCATTGACAATTGAGTGGTAGTTTGAGGAGATATATGTTCTTTTCCCAAAACTTTTTTTTTTTTCTAAGGTTTCTTCTGGTTTTTCGGTTAGTAATTCTGGGACAACAACTTTCTAATACCAGTATGTACTTTAATTAACAAAGAATGACTTTCCAAGCAATAAGCTAGAGATACATGTCATAGCGTATTAATGAAGAAAAAAAAAAGTACATAAATTCAAATATATTTAGTGGTAGTACCAACGACACCATTTAAGCTTATGCCCAACTAGCACTTGGGCCTTGGGGCATAGGATTGAGTTGGGCTTGGAATTAGTTTCCTATATTCATGTTTTCATTATAATAAATGTTACGTGAACTGTTACGTTAGTTTTTAAAGAACTTGTAATAAAATTGTAGTACTCTTAGCAATACTCATATTTTTTTTATATGTAGACATTTAGATATTGATCACGGTGTGACATTTATGATCACATTAATCACTAACTAATTAAATTGCTAGGTTAAATTTGATATGTAAATTTAATTATTAGTGAATAACCTAATAAGTATCACGTAAACTGTTAGGATCGTTTTTAAGGAACTTATAATAAAATTGTAGTACCCTTAGCAGTAATCATGTTTTTACGTCGACATTTAGATATTGACAACAGTATCAATTATTAGAATAATTTTATTATCAGGTCGAGCTCAGACCATGCTATTAACCAACAAAATGCTTCAATATTATGATCATATGGTTGTGATTTGTGTTAGAATCTAGAAAATTTTAATTGTGAGGACTTGAATTATTTTTCACTTGGACATATTTCTGTCTTTGATATGAAAAACTCACAGCTTAGGAAGGAGAACCCATGGCCACCAATTCCACCACCAATGAAAGTGAAAGAAACAGATGTGATAACAGAGGAGACAATGATTTACTACACTGAGAAAAGCACTAAGCTTTTACTCTTCCATTCAAGCTCATGATGGCCACTGGCCTGCTGAATCTGCTGGCCTATTGTTTTTCCTTCAACCCTTTGTATGTATTTTTCTCACCATTGTATACAAATGCATGTTTATTCTTTATTTTATTTTTCTTTTACTGAGATATAAAAATGCCTGCATTAACTGTTACACTTCTTGATTCTCACATGCCTTTTTTATAGTACATGCATTCTAGCTAAACATGTTAGTTTAATAAGTTGGGTTGAAGGAAGATGATAATATATTAATTGTTCTTGCGAAAAAAAAACAATAATAAAAAATAAAGGAAAAAATAGCCAAATATTTTTCTTTCCAAAATAACCTCAAACACATGCACACGTAGTGGCAGAGCCAAAAATTAAGATAATAAAACGTAATTATAAGATTTTTTTTTCTCTCTTTATATACTATGTTTTTATTTTATATAAAAGATGTGATAAATGCAAATCAAAATAGAAATGACATATTTTAATCAAATTATTAGCATATTCTAATGATTATTAATATAAAAAATCAAAATAAATGTCTCAATAAAATGAACAAACAATAACAAATAACGTACTTGAGAGTAAAAAAACTCTTCTGAAACTTGTTGACACCGGGTGAAATTCTAAACTCTGAAGAAAACATTATCAAAAATTGTAAATGTTGTCCTTATCGGAATAAGGGAAAAAAAATTATCAAAAATGCATTTCTTCCATGCACATACACAATAACCACAACAATCAATTTGATTTAAGAAATTAAAGTGTCATCTGTTATGTAATACTCCCATAGATAGTATTTAGTATATGGGGTGTGTTTACTATGATTTCCAATCAAATTTTTCATTAATTATTTTCTAAACTTTTTTCGTTTTTGGATTGATATTATTTTAGCTTAATTGTTAGGCAAACTCATATATGTGTCCTTTGCTAGTTGTTCACATGAATGAAAAAAAAAAAAAAAAAAAAAAAAAGGAGAGGAGGAGGAGGAGGAGGAGGAGAGAGAGAGAGAGAGAGAGAGAGAAGGGTAATGCTAGAAATTACATTTTTATTCCACAATTATCATACAATGCTGATGTGGTAGTTCTAATCAACCACTGCATCAATCCTTGTTAAAAAAAAGGATAGTTGCACCGTTGGTCCCTGTGGTATGCCATAATTATTTTTCACTCCCTATGGTTTAAAAAGTGCATGGGAGGTCCCTGTGATATGCAATAATTACATTTTACTCCCTGGGTCGATTTTCCGTCCACCATTTTGACTGAATCTGTTAGCCCTACACGTTAGCGCCACGTGTCACCAATAAAATGGAGACATGTGTCCATCTTCATAAAAAATATAAATTTATTAATAAATAAATTTATTTTTTTAAAAAAAAAAAAAAAAACTGGCAGGCAAGGGGTGGCTGGCTGCCGCATGCCACCCCTAGAGGCCGGCGGGGGTGACCCTTAGATCTACTAGGGGTGGCCATCGGGCCACCCCAATATCTACTAGGGGTGGCCCGAAGGCCACCCCCGGCGGCCTCTGGGGGTGGCGCGCGGCCACCCCCATTGGCTGGGGGTGGCCCAGCCACCCCCTTGCCACCTTTCCTTTTTTTTGTTTTTTTTTTTGAATTTTGAATTTTAATTTTAATTTTTTCAAAAAAAATAAGTATTTTTATTTATTTTTTTAATATATTCATATTATTTTATTAAGATGGACATGTCAGCGCCACGTGTTGTCAATAAATGGCGACACGTGGCGCTGAAGTGGCATTTGACGGAATCTGTTAAAATTTTTAACGGAATTTGACTGTAGGGATCGATTTGTAATTATTGCATATCACAAGGACCTCCCATGCACTTTTTAAACCATAGGGAGTGAAAAATAATTATGGCATACCGAATGGATCAATGGTGCAATTATCCCTTAAAAAAAATAAAAGAGAAAATCTAATAAATAGTTAGAACTGCTATATACGTCAACATTTTGGATAAAAATATGTTATATAATTAGCATTACTTTAACCAAAAAAGAAAATCAAACTAGACATTTAAGAAAATAGTAATGATAGATATTACATTTTTATCCCAAAACTATCATATAATGTTGATATGCCAGTTCCAATTAATCAACCATTGTATTTCTTTTTTGACAAGAACCAATCTAAAAATTAGTTGGAACTATCACATTAACATTATAACTTTATAAGATAATTGTGAGATAAAAACATGGTTTCTAACGTTAGTAACTAGAAAGAAGACAAAATAATGAAAAGTGGATTTTCAAAAAAAATAAAATAATAATAATGAAAATGTTGTAACAGAGGCACCAAAATAAATTGAGAAGTAAAGGTCAAGAAACTAAACTACCAAAATAGACACAAGGATTTAAGTGGTTCGGCCCCAACTTAACCTACGTCCACTGGAAAAGACAGATCAAGATCTTTTACTATGAAAACAATGGAGATACAAATAGTGGCTCACACCCAAAGACCCAAGTACACCCAAAACAACACTTGATAGTGTTTCTACAAAGAGAATTCTCTCACTCTCTCAAATGGCTCACTTGAGCTTTGGATATTCTTTCTCTCACTATTCTCTAGCTCTCTTGTAATGGGATACACAAATGAGCTCTCATTCCTTTATATAGGCAAGCTCCACCAACCCATCTTAAATGCCTAACTACCCATATGCAATTAAGAAGCCCAACTCTTAACTATAGCCTTTCAACTACTCATATGCAATTAAGATGTCCAACTCTCAACCATGAGCCTTTTAACTATCCAAGTGCATTGATGGTTGACAAGTCAAAACCCAACAATCTCCACCTTGACTTGAAAACCATCAAGAACGTATCTCCACCTTTTTGGGAAAACCATTCATCTGCCATGTCTGATGCACTACCATAAGGCAGCACCAATGCAGACTCTCCTGCATTCGCACAGCAGCCCACACAAGGCAGCAACAGCTTCACCAATGCCCAGCCAGCACACTGCCACATGTCTACCTCTTGCAGGCATATCACAGCAACACTTTTTCCACTACAACACGCAAGCTTCCTGCAGATAACTTGGGCAGCACCCATGACCAGCTCACTGTTGAACACCACAGCCAATTGGCACGCCCAAGACATGTATAGCAGCCTGGCATCACTAGCATTCTCCACAGTAGCACTCACCATTTATGCAGATCACTTGAGCAGAGCCCATGGCAGGCTCATTGCCTCACTCAAGGCCCTTCTGCACACCCATCATCATGCAGAAGCCATATGGTGCACTCATTACACCCTAGCACAACAGGTTCACTTGGACAGGACATCATAGAAGCCATGTGGTCCCTCTCAGCAGCATCCATCAACAAGGGTCAAGTCAGCAAGCAATCTGGGCCTTGCCCAACCTACTCACAAGCCACACCAACAAGTCCTGCGCCCCACAACCGCTCTTGGGCCGGCCCCATCGACATAGACCATGCACCTTACATTGGCCACACCAACTGATTCTTTGCAGCATCGTTAGCCTTTCTCCAAGCACCTTCCCTGAGCTATCAACACACAAGGTTAGGCCCCAACCCAACCATCCAGCAAATGGCTGGGCCATGTGCCCTCCATGGACCCAGCAGAATCCCTCTTGCACCCATGGCATTCCTTCCTCATGCTATGGCTCGACGGTTAGCAAGGGTGCAAGGCACACACCCATGCCGCCGAGCCATAGTCATGTCAAGTTTGTGACAAACCACCCACACTTCTTGAATTCAACGTCCTCGTCGAACCGGTGGATGAACTATCTAGGGCCTTCACCCAGTCCTTTCTTAAAGCATTTTGAGGTAGCTCCAACATGGCCTCGGCTTGTCTAGAAGTTTCGAAAGTCTGCCCCATCATCTTCTCCAACTTCTGCCTCTATTGCTCCCTAGTCATGGTTCACCAGTAAGATGATACAGATTTCCCACCTTCACCCAGTCCTTTCTCAAAGCATTTTGAGGTAGCTCCAACATGGCCTCGGCTTGTCTAGAAGTTTCGAAAGTCTGCCCCATCATCTTCTCCAACTTCTGCCTCTATTGCTCCCTAGTCATGTTTCACCAGCAAGATGATACGGATTTCCCACCTTGTTGCCTTTCATCATGACCAGGGCACCACGAATAACCATCAGAACTCCATTTTGCTGCACGATCTTGCAACCGATGGTGTCTAGAGCACTCGTGGAGATTAGATTTTTCTTCAATTTTGAAACATGTCTCACCTCCGTAAGTGTTCTCACAATTCCATCGTACATCTTGATTTTGATTGTTCCTATCCCCACTATTTTACAGGCCATGTCATTGCCCATCAAAACAGTGCCTTTAGTACTCTTGTAAGAAGTAAGCCAGTCCCGATTGGGACATAAATGAAACGAACATGCGGAATCAAGAACCCAGCCTTCGAAAATACTAGAAGATGATACGGCCAAAACATTTCCGTCGTCATCAGAATCGCCTTCTGCTACAGCTACATTACCATCATTAGAGACTTTCTCTTTCCCTTTATTTTTGAGCTCAGGACAATTTTTTCGAAAATGCCCTTCCTTGTGACCCTCGAAACATTTTAGTTTCTTTTTTCTGGACTGTGATTTGGATCGTCCTCTTACAACCAGTCCTTCACCCGAGCTTTCTGCAACAGCTTCAGACACCATTTTCTTCAATTCTTTGGAGTGTATGGCTGCTTTCACATCTTCTACAGATAGAGTTTCTCTACTATACATCATGGTATCGACAAAGTGCTCATATGAAGGTGATAAAGAACACAAAAGAGCAGTAGCTTGATCCTCGTCCTCAATTTTAACATCAATGTTTCTCAAATCAATAATCGCTTGATTGAATTTATCAAGATGATCCTTAACTGACATACCTTCATGCATATGAAGTGTGGCCAACCGCTTCTTCAAATACAAGCGATTTGTGAGTGATTTGGTCATGTACAAACTCTCCAGCTTCAACCACAAATTGGCAGCTGTGTCTTCTTTTACTACTTCGCGTAGTACTTCATTTCTCAAGCACAATTGAATTGCACTGTGTGCCCTTTTCAAGATCTCTTCCTTCTCATCTTCAGTTAATGATTCTGGCAGTGCATCCTTTCCCTTTAGCACCTTGGACAGTCCTTGTTGCACTAACAAGGCCTTCATCCTGACCCGCCAGAGGTTGAAGTCGTTTCTTCCATTGAACTTCTCAATATCGAATTTTACCGCCATCTTTTGTCGAATCTGTCAATACTGTCACAAGTTACAATTGTCAAACAGGTAAGTCAAAAATACAACTAGGAAAGTTTCCAGGAAAGGCTGGAGGGGTCACACCGGTCCCACTTAAAACCCAGTTTCCTTAGACAACAAAGTTGCTGGTTAACAGAACTTCCCTAGATGTAGAATTGAACAAAACCCGTACACAGTACCTGTGAACAATATCCAAACAGATAAAACCCAACTTGGCTTACGTCCACTGAAAAAGACAGATCAAGATCCTTTACTATGAAAACAAGGGAGATACAAATAGTGGCTCACACCCAAAGACTCAAGTATACCCAAAACAACACTTGATAGTGTTTCTACAAAGAGAGTTCTCTCACTCTCTCAAATGGCTCACTTGAGCTTTGGATATTCTTTCTCTCACTATTCTCTAGCTCTTTTGTAATGGGATACACAAATGAGCTCTCATTCCTTTATATAGGCAAGCTCCACCAACTCATCTTAAATGCCCAACTACACATGTGCAATTAAGAAGCCCAACTCTTAACCATGAGCCTCTCAACTACCCATATGCAATTAAGATCCCCAACTCTCAATCATGAGCCTCTTAACTACCAAAGTGCATTGACGGTTGACAAGTCAAAACCCAACAGAAAAATGAAATTGAACCACACTTTGACACGTCACTAGTCAAACACCACACTACACTACTTTCGTGAAGTGGTAGCAAAACTGATTCTTTAAAGAAAAAGAACTTTTGCAGAAGAAGGGAGAAACTTTGGTCGAAGAATAAGAGACTTTTGTAGAAGAAGAAAGAAATTTTGCCGGGGCGGGAGCTCCCCGTCCCCCTTCCCTCCGCCCCAGAAAACAAACTTTGAAAAAACAAAATCGTCAAAAAATTTCAGGGGTGAAACCAACCCCCACCCCTTCGCCACTGTGCACATGCATATATTTTGTAATTTATGTCTGGCTATATTGGAATGGATAAATAAATCAACCCAATGACTTGTTTGTATATTATGATGATATGCAGGTAATGGCATTATACATCACCAGATCTCAATGCTATTTTTTCACCAGCACACCAGAAAGAAATTATTCGATACTTGTATAATCATCAGGTATTATTTTTCTGAATATTAGTTTGTGTATAATGGCCTAGAAAACTAAAAAGTTGGCTAATTTATAAACTCTTGCATTTGTTGGACATGCAGAATGAAGACGGAGGTTGGGGGTTCCATATAGAGGGTCAGAGCACAATGTTTGGGTTAGCTTTGAGCTACATTGCCTTGAGAATACTTGGAGAGGGACCTACAGATGGTGAAGATGGGGCTATGGCTAGAGGCCGAAGATGGATCCTTGACCATGGTGGTCTGGTGGCTATTCCTTCTGGGGAACGTTTTGGGTCACGATGTGACCATTTTTCTTGATAATATACATCTATCTGTAAGAAAAAAAAATTATTAAAGTAACATGTCCCTAATGTCCAAAAAAGTGTCACATATCAAAATCTCCTACAATTCCTTACAATTCAAAAAATTCTGGTCATGAACAACGTTTTACCCTTTGAGGTGGCCAACGACCAATGTTTTACCCTTTAGGCAGGTGCTCATTGAGGGGGTGGCCGACCACCTCAAGGTTTGGTCTGGCCACCATTTTAGTTATTTTTTTTCTTTATATTTTTTTAAGGCTTATGTAGCTTAATTAATCCAAGCCATTCATTTTGAATGAATAACATGAATCTTTTGAATTGTAGGCCCTGCAATTCCTTGATCTCAATCCAAGTATCTGAAAAATATGTAAAGAATAATGCAACACATTGTACTTTAAATCTTTACAAATACTCCAACGTACTTTCTTATCAACTCTAGACTAGTAGCAGCAACAATGGTTAAGCTTCTCCATTTAGATTCATGCATATAAAGTTCAAGTTTATACAAGAGTCCCTGATGCAGGACAAACCAAGATTTACAAGAAAGTAATTAAAGAGAGGAGAAACAGAGAAAAATAAGCAAAGGGGAAGAGAGAAGAAATAAGGTGACGAAGAGAAGAAAAATTAGCTGACAAAGAGACGAAATACAAGGGGGAGAAGAGAAAACTACATTCTCAATAATTTTATTCCATATCATAGTCTATCTCCATATATTAGAGTACAAAGCATGCTTAAATAGACTCTGATTAAAAACCCTAGGGCAACGCCCATTTATTAACTTATCTAACATGGTATTATTGATTTGCCTAACATATCCTAGGGCAACGGTAATGCCCAGTTATTGAATTACAAAAAATGGATTAGGATTAGGTGTTATATAAAAAACTACAACACTTATGTTGTAATTGCTTTAGAGGTCTAGATTTAATTTTAAGTGTTCCATGAGAAAGAGAGAGAAAATAAAATTAAATATAAACCCTTAAAACAATTTACTACAACATAAGTCCTGTAGTTTCTTTTTCTTTTCTTTTTTCTTTTTTTATATAGCATCTAAGCCAAATCCAAAAAAAAAAGGGATAATTACACTTAATCCCCTTGATTTATCCACGGTGTGGCGATTTACCCTCCAATGTACCAAAATTGGTACATGACCCCCCAAACTTGCCAACGTGTGGCAAAATCAACCTTCCGTCCAATCGACCGTTCGTTTGGACGGAAAATCGGTCACGTGCAAGTCACGTGACCGTTTAAGACAGAGGCGCTTCCCAAGTCACGTGACTTGCACGTGACCGACTTTCCGTCCAAACGAACGGTCGATTGGACGGAAGGTTGATTTTGCCACACGTTGGCAAGTTCGAGGGGGTCATGTACCAATTTTGGTACATTGGGGGGTAAATCACCACACCGTGGATAAATCAGGGGGGTTAAGTGTAATTATCCCAAAAAAAAAAATAACTAACTCCAGAAATTAAATAAAACATAAACTAATACGCCGAATTAAAAACCTAAATAAAATTAAAGGACCCAATAAACTATTATTATTGTGTTCCGCAGCCCACAGTCCCTATTACAGAATGATGTAAGCATATTTACCTTCAATTGTATATAATCTTTAGCATAATATTGTGAACTTGTACGTGATGTAAAATGAAAACTCAAATGTCTCGTCTCATGTATAGGTACTAGGAGTGTATGAGTGGTCAGGCTGCAATCCACTGCCCCCAGAGTTCTGGCTTCTTCCTTAAATCCTCCCCATTCATCCAGGTTTTTTCCACTCACATCATTTTGCTAGAAAGCACATTTAATAATATGTATGTAGTACTAAAACATTATCAAAAAGTTCGACTTAATGCATGTATTTGATACTTATACATTACATGAAATGCAGGTAAAATGTTATGCTATAGTCGCTTGGTTTACATGCCAATGCCTTATCTATATGGGAAGAGATTTGTTGGTCCAATCACTGGATTGATTCGATCACTAAGACAAGAGTTATATAACGAGCCTAACCATCAAATTAACTGGAATAAAGCCCGGTATACAGTTGCAAAGGTTAGTTGAATCTTTATCCTTTTGCATTTCATTTTTATCAGAAACCTATATGTCACATCTTGCTTATTTGCAATCTTCACAAAGTTCTTGCAAAATGCGTTCAAATAAGACAATATCATTATCCACATACATATTCTAATTGCGCAAGCAATTATGAAGATTTCTGGTGAAATTAATGCATACATAAAACTCACCCAAGTTGCTAATTCATAAGGATCTCTATTATCCGCGTTTCCTCATACAAGATATGCTATGGGGATTTCTTCACAATGTAGAGGAGCCTTTCATGGCGTATTGGCCCTTTTCAATGTTGAGAGAGAAGGCACTAAAAGCTGCAATTGGTCATGTACATTATGAGGACGAGAACAGCAGATACCTTTGCAATGGAAGTGTTGAAAAGGAGTGTACTTATGTTGCAGTTCCAATCAAAATGAGATAAGATCCAAATGGGGAGGCATACAAGCTCCATCTAGACAGGATTCCAAACAACTATTGGGTTGTTGAAGATGGCTTAAAAATTCAGGTTATTTGATCACCCCTAGCCTCTTTCGATCACTGGACTTTTGTGGAACAAGAAAAAACCATAATTATCACCTCCAGAAACATGTGTGCGTGTTAATGCAGTCACATAAACTTGAAGCATTTACCCAAAAGTCAAGCCTACAAAATCTTGGCCCATTTAAAATCAAGTATTTTATTTTGAAATGTACTAAATGATGACCAGTTTATCTGATGCAGAGTTTCAGCTGTCGCATGTGGGATGCGGGTTTTGCTATTCAGGCAATTCTCTCTTGTAATCTAAACGAAGAGTATTGGCCAACACTTTGTAAAGCACATGAATTCATAAAGGCTTCATAGGTCAGAATATATGTCATATACTCCTTACATTTTTACCAAAGATAATGCTTTAACTTAGTCATATTATTTTCTAGGTCCAAGAAAACCCTTCTGGGGACTTCAAAGCTATGTACCGCCACATAAGCAAAGGAGCATGGACATCCTCAATGCAGGACCATGGTTGGCAAGTCTCTGACTGCACCGCTAAAGGGCTAAAGGTCATGCCTCAACTCTATCAAAATACATGACCAAAACTACACATTCTAGAGGTTTGCTTAAGAGGAGAATATGACATTTGGCAAAACCTTCTCTTTTGCAGGTTGCAATCTTGTTCTCAAAAATGCCTCAGACTTAGTTGGGGAAAAAATTGAGACTGAGCAGTTTTTTGATGCCATGAATGTCATTCTTTCTCTACAAGTAAGAATTCAACCTTACAAATTCTATTTTTGACTCAGTTAGTAATTAAGAAAAGTTGTTTTATAGCTAAATTATCCATTTCTGCAACTTTATTATGTTTAAGCTTTCCCAAATGCTTCACATGAATAATTGATTTTCTTTCAATTGGCACTACAGAGTAGCAATGGTGGTTTCCCAGCATGGGAGCCTCAAAGAGCATATGGTTGGTTGGAGGTAACTCCTTAAAACTTGATAAGTCTGCTCATACTTATGACAAAAATCATCTTCTTTACCCAGCACTCGTAACATAATTTTTGTATCTATTTTTGCAGATGTTCAACTCCTCGGAGTTCTTTGAAGAAGCCCTTATTGAGCAAGAGTAAGACCTCTTCGATCCACACAACAACATTTACCACAGTATTGCTCATATTTTCCTCCTAACAACAAGGTCGTGTCACCTTATAGGTACGTAGAGTGCACTTCATCTGCAGTTCAAGGCCTGGTACTCTTTAGGAAGTTCTATCCTAGGCACCGGAGGACGGAGATAGACAGTAGCATTCCTAGGGGAATTCAGTACATTGAAAACATGCAAGAACCTGATGGATCATTGTAATATGTTTTTTTTTTCCACGTTAATTCTCGAAGAATACTGCTCTATATATAGCAGCAATTTTTATTTTTATTTTTTGTAAAAAAAATAGCCTGCATTGGGTATAACAATAGGAGAGTGCATCAAATTTACTTAAAGTTTTTTTTTTTTTTTTTTTTTTTTTTTAGGCCTGACACGTAGAATATTTAATTTAAATAGATGGTAAATTACGAAGAAAATGTTCGAGCTCAAGACATTTACCCCGATACCATGTTAAATCACTCATTGTCCTAGAAACTTAAATTTATTAGAAATCATGAATGTAATTATTTAATTAGTATTTTTACGCATGATAGAGTTATTGAAGTAGTAAATATCATTTTTACAGGTATGGTCATTGGGGGATTTGCTACACCTATGGTACATGGTTTGCTGTAGGGGCACTAGCGGCATGTGGAAGAAACTACAGAAATTGTCTTGCAATTCGTAAAGCTTGTGAATTTTTGCTATCAAAGGAGCTACCTAATGGTGGATGGGGAGAAAGTTACCTATCAAGCCAAAACAAGGTATGGAATGTACAGTTCGTTTCAATTTGAATTTGGATCCGAATCACCACTAATTTGCTTCGAACATTAAATGTAAGAGAGCCTTTATGAAATTCTTTGATCTGAACAAGAGGCAGATTGTCTAAGACCTATTCGGACATGTAGGTCCCATAAGGACTTTCTTATATATATTGTCCGAATTGTCAACAATCTGTCCAATGAATGTACACTACCAAAAAAAAAAAAGAAGAAGAAGAAGAAAGGAAAATGAAACGAAAGAATTCAATTTTTTTTCTTTACAAAATAGGTGTGGACGAATGAAGTCAACCGTGCAAATTTGGTCCAAACCGCATGGGCCTTGTTATCCCTCATTGATGCTGGACAGGTCGGTGCATCCTTTTCTCTTCAACTATTTGCACTGTACTAGAACATAACATTGTTGCAGAGGACCAAAGAATGTAATTAGAGAAAGAAGAAATATCACTAAAGAAGTCTTCATGCATATATATGAATATTAAAATTTAGATTTACACAAATACATTCAAGAAAGTCTGAAGAATTGTGTCAAATTTTAGGAAGTACAAACATACCCCCATATGCTGATTCTGAGTGTCTTTACAACTTTAGGCTGAGATAAATCCAACACCAATTCTTCGTGGAGTAAGAGTATTGATCAATTCACAAATGGAAGATGGTGACTTTCCTCAACAGGTAATTCATGTCAATCTAGAATCCAACATGTGTTCTTAGAGTACGTGATTTCTACATGGATTTTAAAAAATGCATGTGGGAATTCCATACTCTGTGAATATCTCTAAGAACAGATGTCAGTTTAATAGATTGGTTTAAAAGAATTTCTTCAAATCCAATTATGAAAAAAACTTTATTCATTTATGTGTCTTTTTTAGTTGGGCTAGTTATGTTTTCCTTTTCTTTTTATCAAAATAATTTTTTACCTATTAATTTATTTTTTCACGCATAGTTTAATTGATGGTTATTGGCAATTGGAAATCACTGGAGTATTTATGCAAAACTGTACACTAAACTACTCATCATATCGAAACATTTTTCCGATATGGGCTATTGGAGAATATCGGAGGCAAGTTTTGTTTGCATGATAATTTGAATGCACAAGCAAAGGATTGAATATTGAACTTGAGGAGCCCAAGTTAGGTTGAAAGAGAATGGTGTATCCAATACAATGCAACTTTCATGTAAGTACATAACAAATGTTGAGAATACTCTTACTAAATAAATGTAGAAAATTGTCTACTAGAAAGATGTAAATTATGTCATAATTATTTTGATTTAAGACAAACAACAACTCAATCATGTGTATGTAATATATATATATATATATAGATCTGTGTGTGTATGTTAAATGTGCAATATCACGTAACATAAACATTATAGTTTTTACTAACTTAAACATAAAAAGGAAAATAAGATTGATTGGTATATTCTACCAATACCTTTTTAAGCATTAATTAAATGATGGAATTCATAATTTTTTATTAACTTAAACGTTAAAAGTAATTGATAATTTTTTTATATCAGAACAATTATCTTAAATTCAAATATCAACAACTCCCCAGGCATCCGAAAGTAAGGCATGGGCTTGAGAAAGCCTAATAACATGAAACAGAACTAAGCTCAACGCTTGGCCCAAATCATTAGATTTCTTGTCTTACGGGCCTAATTCATGCATTCATTGGCTAGCCCATTTGTGTTTGTAAAGCCTAATCTTTGTCTGGATTCCAAACAGGCCTTTATAACACTACAATATCTTTTCCATGCATGCAGATACGTACACAGTAATTCTTTTTGTTGTCATCACATGAAGAATTCATCTCCGAAGATTTTTTTTTTTTTAAAAAAAACAAAACAAAAAAAAAAACAAAAATTGTTTGCTCTTATTTGTTTTTGTCATTATGAGAGCAGAAATGAAGAGTAATTCTACATGTCATATAAATGTCCATTAAATAATGAGGTGGCTTTTAAAATTACCATTAGCCATATAATTGATCAAATGGTAAGTTTAAAAGTCATCTCATTATTTGATGGATACTTAATGGACATTTACATGACATGTAGACTTACTCAGAAATGAGACATCGCAACCCCATGGCAAATTGTGAGAGTAATTATACTTGTCATATAAATGTCCATAAAGTGTCCATCAAATAATGAGGTGGCTTTTAAAATTACAATTTGATCAAATTCACCATTTGATTAATCACATGCCCAATGGTGATTTTAAAAGCCACATCATTATTTAATAGACACTTGATAGACATTTATATGACACGTAGAATTACTCAAATTGTTAAGATGGTAAAAATTAAAATATTGAATGGGAGACTGCAAATAGGATGAGACTTAGAGAAGAATAATGTAATTTCCTTAAATAATTATTATAGATCCCTTCTTTTCAAGGATAAGCCAAAATCAGAGTATTATTTTGACCTAGAAGGATTCAGAAACCAATGAAATAGTATAGAAAAAATAATAATAAATTTAAAACTCTTTTGTAACTTCTTGACATGTTAATACATGTGATTGAAATTCAAACCACGTCAGTCATCGGTTGCTAAAAAAAAAAACTAAGACCCTCTAATGACTTGTTAACACGTGTCAAACAAATAATAAAAGAGTTGCAGGTTTATTATTTTTTTAATAGAAATTATATAAATACAAAGAAGAAACAAACAAAACAAATAATCCTTTCAATTAATTTACAGTATCCTCTGTTCTGGGCCATATAACGAGACATGTCAAAAATAATTTATTGCTTGGAAGAATTGTATGAATATGACCTTTAACAAATTTTTGATTACTTGAATAATTAGCATTACTGCGCGCGTTGACTACGCCATAGTTTTACCCGACAAGTCTTGCCCCCGCACTTTTGTTTCCTAGTTATAACAGCGATGGATTAGCTTGTTAACACGTTTGTGTAACATGTACGTTTGTCCCTAGGATAATATTTGGGATGAATATATATATATATATATATATATATATATATATATATATATATATATATATATATATATAAAACTTGGATTGCCAAATGGGCTCGGTTTTGCAACGGAAAAAATAAAAAAAGAGGCTAAAATTCGTTCTTTATTTTATGAATAAAGTTTTCTCACAATATTTTATGAAAAATAATTATTTTACATCTCTTATATATATCATGTAATATTTTTATTAAATCAATCAATGAATCTATATAACTTATATGTGGGTTTTATTAAATTTTAAAATTTAATTATTAATTTTTTTAAAAAAAAATTACATAAAATATACATGTATAATGTCTCTTATTTTATTTTGTCGTAACATGTAGTTTTGAGGAACAGCTAGACCAATGACGACCCCAGTAAGTATGCATGATTTGACTTTTGTCTTGGGGTAGGGGTACAATAATGTTTCCAGCCAATTATCTTTTAAATTTGAAATATCCTAGTTGTCTTCTTTCTCTGTCTGTCTTTATACGAGGATTTAAAATAGAGAAAATAATAATAATAATAATAATAATAATAATAATAATAATAATAATAAAATCGCAAAATCCTAGCTAGGATCTTCTCACTCTCTCGGGCACTTCGGGTCGGGAGGAAACTTCTTATTAGTCTTGGTAATTACATTATTAATTGAGATTCTTTCTTCTTTGTTTTTAGGCTGATCGATCATCAGGGTCAAGGGCTGACTTGAGCATTACTTCGTTGTCTGGTGGCTCATGTTTTTCCTTAAAAGAAAAAAAACAAAAAAACAAAACAAAACAAAGGTGTTAGCTCAGTATAGATTTAACTGGTTCAGGCTCAAACTGCATATGAGGTTTTAACAAGTTTTTTTTTTTTTTTTTTTTTTTAATATTTATTTGCTATCACCCTCAAACTTTAAAAAATGACAATTCACTCTCTCAAATTAAACTAAGCAAAAGTTTTAGGTTAGCCCATTTGTTAGCATTTGACCTACATATACCTAGCTAGATATGTTAAGTTGGTTGGACATCAATTCGTGTGACCGACATATACCTAGTTTTGATATTTCCTAATCACCATTATACCCCGCATCAGATGTATGAAAATACAGTTGTACTCGTTAGATAAAAATAAAATAAAAACTAAAATAATATATAGTTAAACTATGCCATAGTTTTCACTCGGTAGTCGATCGGTATGCTATTCCTCCTTCCACTCTAGTTTTTTTTAATTCCCTCGACTTGCTAGTTTTTCTTACAAAATATAAAATAAAAATTATTTCTTAATCTTTACTCATAAGCCAAACAAAAGATAAAAACATATAAATAAAAAAATAAATGTGAGTGCATGGGAGGGTTCTACCTGATCGGACAGGTGTCCAAGCACGTTGGGTCCAAGCTACCTGAATATCTATCCGAACAGATAGTACCCTCCCTTATACTTACATAACCCTACAATACGATAAAAATATTGTATTGGATTTTAATCGGTATTACCCATGCACTTGTTTACGTATGCCCGAGTAGTAGTGGACTGTGGTACATGGTTTCACACCAACACATACTCTCTAGTTACATGGTCGACTCATTGGTTAGGCCAATTAAGCGGTCGCCTAAGTCTTCGATAAGCAATAGTATAATTAATTAAGTTTTTTTAATAAAATAAAAAAATATTATAAGGCCCCAATTATGGTAAAATCAAATTACAAAAAAAAAAAAAAATAGAATCCCAAAATATTCGAACTTTCAAGGAAAAAAAAGAAAAGAATTGAAAGTTACATTAATGGCAACCTAAAGCAGTAATTAATTTTGCCCGAATGTGAAACTAACATTTTGACTAAGTTTGTTTGTTAAAATAAATTAAATTTTGTTTTACACAAATTAAATTCTACATCAAATGAATTATATATAGATCAATACAAAATACGTCATTCATTAAAACTTAAATGTCTTGCCTGGAGAGATGAATTCTACATGTTGTTCAGAAAAACTAAGAGCAATAATCAATAAAAAAAAAAGATTTTTAAATAGAAATTTAAAATATAAACTAAAAAATAATATTAATATTTAAATATAGAAAAAGATCTTACTTAAATTTGTCGCCTTAGAGCATTCACATTTGGCTAACAAATGTTTAGTTAAAAAATACATTTTTCTAGTTTAGCTATATATATATATATCTGTTAAAGTGTCTCACATTGCTAAAAGATCCTTGTCTTGTAGACTTTATAAGCCATGGACACCTCTCCTCTCTCAAAGCGTCTTTTGATAGTGAGTAAGTGGATCTCTTAGGAATGTGGGACACTTTAACACGCCCCCTCACGTGTGGCATCTTTGGCCAAACACGTGTTCAACAACGGAAGGGAAATGTCCATCATTGTCAAAGGAACCTGCTCTGATACCATGTTAAAGTCCATGAGCCTTACTCACTCTCAAAAGACGCCTTGAGAGAGGAGAGGTGTCCATGGCGCTTATAAAGTCTACAAGACAAGGATCTCTTAGCAATGTGTGACACTTTAACAGCCACCCACTTATCTTATATTTTTTAAAAAAAATCATGTTTTCAAATCATATATTTAAAATTGTTATTTTAAAATCGTAAATCCAAACGAATCTTAACCAACTTAATTTAATTTAATTTAATTTATTATTATTAATTTTGTAATTAAAGTTAGCTTTAATGACGAATCATCATGTAATAACTAATTCGATTACTGGAAATTAAAAAATATTTAATAATGCTTTGGCGGACAAAGTGAATTAAAGATTTGAAGTTTTAATTAATACTATCAACTAAATTTTGCTTATACAAATTAATGAGACTTATTGCACCAAAGGCTCATCCCACAATAACTCGATCTACGATTCTAGTTTCCTCATCCGTTTTAGAGAGAAAAAATAAAAGGAGGAATTCTGAATTTTTTTAGTTTTTTATGGTTGTTGGGCCATTGGACCCGATACTAGGTCCATCAACCAACTGACCCGAGAATTGCTAAACAACTCCACACTGAATCCCCTCTTAAACTACATCAATAACCGTCCCATGATTAATCCCGGCGTGAAACGATACCTATGAAGGGGCTCGTGGGGTGTAGTGAATATTCGCAGTAGGGAAATGTTCGATGAATGCGTAACACATGGCAAATGGTTATAGAATAATCCATTATAAAGAGTGGCAGACATCCTGTGAATGCTCTAACATTAATCTCTTTTATTCATAGCATTTGAGCTATCTCCTACCGGCCAATTCCAGCAAGCTTTTTTGCTAAATTCTTCTCTCTTTAATTTGCAAGCACTTTCGGTCCTTGCATCAGCACACACTCAATTGTTCTACCAATTAATGGTTATTTTTTGTCTTCTTACTTGCATTGGATGGTGTAGTAATTTGAAGCAAGCAAGGATTCAGAGGACTAGATCCATCTTAAGTACTTGTGTTCACATCTTTGATGAATCATTCACCTACTTGTGTACTACTGCTTATATTGAGCAATCATGAATGGCAGTCTAGAAGACAGACATAAACAAATAATATATATCACATATACTTTGAAACTTGATTCAAGGATGTTGAATTACAATTTTACGAAGTTAATCAAACTGACCAAATCTGCTGTACATGGTTGTACCAGGTCGCCCTTTAGCACACATTTTGATTAAATTGATAATATGTGTCATAATCAGATTGACTTAGCTTGGTAATTTTATTTATTTTTGGAAGTTGAAAGATCTTGTAGCTATGCTTAAGTTATATGCCAGGCTACATCAATAATTAATTCTTTATTTGCAACTTACAAGAATCGTGGGTTTCACAATTGATTGCTGATTTGAAGAAGCAATAATAAATTGAATATAACTAGAATAATGCAAGCAACCCTAGCCTTGTCGTTGTTGTTGTTGATCATATATTTATTTCTGGGTTTCAGTCTGTAAGAAGTCAAGTCTAAGATCTTACTCTAGATAATACTTGTTTAAGAAGTAAACAAAGGTTCTTTATTTGAGGGGATCAATAGTAAGGGGCAATGAATTCTAACTTAAGTGACATGTCTTCAAATAATAATAATAAAATAATAATAATAATAATAATAATAATAATAATAATAATAATAATAATAATAATAATAATAAGACATTTCTTATGTCCACATTTATGTGATAAAAGATGATGGCATGGGTTCAAGAATTAAATATTATAAAAATGAGGGGTTATCTCTTACGGTCCATTTAAATAAATTTTTCTAGAATATTTGGCTACCCTTGTTTTAGATTTAGTCTGCTCGAAGCATATCTCCTGTTTAACTATTTTTGTACATGGGTTAACAAAATATGAAAGTCATAGATAGCACTTTATTGTAAGAATTTTATTTGTATCTATGAGTATGTAACCTCATAGCATGTGGCTATGATTTTGCAGAGGCTTATGCTTTGTAACGTAAGAGCTTTATGCTCGTGATCTTTGATCAATGAAATACTAAGACCTTGTGATAAAAAAAAAATGTTGAGCAGAAGTGGATATTGTAAAAGTTCATGGGCCTTACTCACCCTCAAAAGACGTCTTGAGAGAGGAGGGGTGTCCATGGCTTATAAAGTCTACAAGATAAGGATCTCTTAGCAATGTGAGACACTTTAACACGCTCTCTCACGTGTGGCATCTTTGGCCAAACACGTGTTCAACAACAGGAGGGAAATGCTCATCATTGTCAAAGAAACGTGCTCTGATACCATGTAAACACTTGAGCCTTACTCATTCCCAAAAGGTACCTCAAGGGAAGAGGTTTGCTCAAGGCTTATAAAACCTACAACCCAGACATATTTTAGCAATGTGAGACTCTTAACAGTGGCAAAATCGTGATTTTTAAAAAAACAAGTTAACAAGTTAAAAGAACGTGACTTTTAATTCAAGTAGTAGGTGTAGACAACGACATATTTAGTTTCTTTGTTTATAATAAATATAGGATTAGATTCTACACACATAAATCTATTGCAGTGAATCATATAGGATTTGACTTAGGTTGAGAAATGATTAGGCAGCATGTGTTCTACGTGTTCGCGCAGGTATTCAAACAACTTAACCTTTATTTATTCATCTATAAAAACAAAAAAAAACAAAAAAAAAAAACCCTTATTTCTCCCTGCATTCACATGCCCCTATTTTACTGCAATTCTATACGACAAAAGTCGGAAAAATATTACACCGGATCTCAATCCGTATAATACCCAGGGCCCGTCGCACAATGACATTTATCCTGCCTGCATGTTATAGGCGGCGGCAAGTAGTCTACATTAGCTACTATTGGCGTAGTAAATCTAGCGTTCGTAGTTATCATGGAATCCAAGCTAGCTGAAGTCGTGGCTAATTGCATTCAATGTAATAAAATGCGGCTACCCTCGGCCGTCACCATCCCGTATATATCTTCTTGGAAATACGCAAGAAATATCTTCTGTAACTTCAAACTTGAAGATGAAGTACGTACAATAAAAGTATAAACCTAATTTGCTTCCTCTAAACTGTAGTTCTCATGCATATACGTGGATCGATAAAATCAGATCAAAAACATCTAATCTTGATGATATTGAGTATTGACTACGTACAAGTGATATATACACAAGAAGCCGGCCAGTTATGGGGATCAATCTCATCCAAGACTTCAAACAAAACCGTGATATCGATCCCAAATAATGAAAAAATGAGACCGAATGCTTGACTATGGGAGGAGGGTATGACTTGTGCCGCTTATGTGATTAATCAGGTATCTCTTAGTTAGATAAACGTGAAATCACTATATGAGCTAATGTTTGAAGAAAAGCTTAGTGTCAAGCACTTCAAGGTTTTTGGCTCTATTTGTTATGTTCATGTGCCGGATGTAGAAAAGAAATAAATTGGATGCCAAGGCTCGAAAATGCATCTGTATTGGATATGATGAAAGAAAAAAATGGTGAAAGTTTAACGACTCATTCCCAACAACACAATATTGTCCGTTTTTTTGGCTCTCTTGAACTAGACTTCTTAGGAAGTCACCCATCTTAGTACTATTATTGCAGAAGCATGCTTAACTACGGAGTTTTGATAGATGATGGGTGAGCTCTGGGAAGTTTGGTTCAGGAAAACCAAAAGCGAACAATATTGTGTCGTTGGGAGTGAGTCGTTACATGAAGTGCATGGATCTCGAGACCCATAAATTTATTGTTTCTCGGGATGTTGTCTTTGATGAAGTCTTTCTATATTATAAGGCGGAAGGTGATATTATTGGGAGTACTAGTGGTGACACTAGTGTTCATAATCGGCCGCATACATAAATCAGTTTACCATTGTCTCCTAATGCTCCTATAATCAGATTTGTCACGCAAGGACAATACATATTGAGATTGAGCACCATTTTATTCATGAAAAGGTGCTTAAGGGTTCAATTGAAGTTTTGGAAGTGAAGTAAAGACAACATCGCTGACATCTTCACTAATTAAATCACTTTCCAAAGGCCCATTTGAATCTCTAAGAGATCGAGACGCTTGGTATCATTTCTAGAAAATCACTTTAGGGGGAAGTGTTAAATTTTAAAGTGTATTTTTTATAATCTACAGTTATTAATTTTCTTCTTGTTTTGAGTGATGTAATGAGAAACTTATGTAATTTTAAATGTGGGGGGACTCACTTGTACATGATGGATAGCACATGCCATTCTCTCATTCTCTTAGCCTTTCCATCTTACCACCTTCTATCTTATCCATCTAACCATTACTACCCTCATTCAGCCCACTTCATCTTTCAATACAACCCTATTCATTCCCAAGGAACATTATTATCATTTCTTATACAAATTCATTGCTCTTCCTTAATTACATGAAAAGTCACACTTATCTTGTTAGTAAAGTGTAAGAATACTCTAGAACACTTCTTTAACCTTTATATATACCCTAGGTATACTTTCTAGCCTCTCATTCCATCATATCTCACTAAAACCTTCTTCTATCTTGTGCAAGTGTTGTTCAACCCAAGTTTTTTCTTCTTTTTATTTTTATTTTTTATTTTTTATTGTTGTATTATTTTATAAATAACAAGTACTTTTCCCATTTAGTTTTGATCTTTCTTCCTTGGGTTAATATAACTTTGTTGCACTACTTACAAGACCTGAACTAAACTTTTGGACATTTTTTGGATACAGCGTCAAATATAGATGGGGTACCATTAATGAAACTACAGTAAAACTTAGGTACCAAAAGCAGTACCTTGATAAAACATAAGTACTATTTGTGATACAATTTAAATAAACAACATTAAATAAATTAGTATGTATCAAAGTTACATAATTCTCATACGTACATATACAAATATCTTTTACAAATCATTTCATAAGTGCAACACAACCAATCAACAACATGGTAACCCATGGCAGGAACAAAGCATACATCAGAAATTTCTCTCTTGCCCCATGGTTAACATTTTCCTTCTCTAGACAATGGATGATTTCCATGCGTTTAGCATCCCCCTTCTACAATTACCTAACCCTTTCCATTCAACTGTCCCTTTCATTCTCCAAGTCTTTCAACCTTGCCACCAAATTAACATTTTCATCCTCCAGCTCATTAACCTTCTTCATAATCTATTTTAAAACCTCCTCACCTCTTGCACAAGTCGGGTTGTCCTTCCATGTGAAAAATTTGTATACAGCTTTTGTTTGTATGTTGAAGAAAATTAATAACTCACCCTTACAGGAAATACTTCAATCATAAAAAATGCTTACTCTTAAATTGTAGGTGGTGCAATCCCAAAATCTTCTTCTAGGGTTATTCGTAGTCCATGAGACCTTCAATGGTGAGGGTAAATCGCAGTAACAGTAATAGGACCCCTCTCCGCAGGTCACCGACGAAGATTCAGAAGATGACTAAATCCAATGAACAAACTAAACATTAATCTAAATCTAAAATGAAAACATGTTTTTTTTTAAAAAAATAAAAATAAAAATAAAATTATCTACGTTATCTAAATCCAAACGAAACAAATTTAAACAACCAACCTTCTCTAAACCATGGGAAACTTCCTTCCCTTTCCAATCTCGTAGGCGACTTGATGCCATCTCATCCACGGAAAAGTTGGTATCATCCACGGGGAGCTAAAAATTGGCCTGATTTGCTGCAAATTCGGCGTTTCATTTAGGAAGAAACAATTGTACCCGAGCTGGTTAGGAATCGACGATTTTCGGCATTTTTGGGGAATAACGTCCATGGGAAGCTAAATTCGGCATGATCTTGCGAAGATTCAGATTTGGGGTTAGGGAAGAATAGTCGACCAGAGCACCAGTTCTAGTTAGTGTTGGTTCTTCAATTTGGGGGAAATGGCATATGAACCTTAGTTTTGGTCGATTTTCGCAATGTTCAAATTATGTTTGTTCTCTTCTCTGTCGTTCAATAAGTTTAACCAACGGTAAAAAAATTTCGAAACAAAACGTTGTTTAATTAAAATAGGTTTTAATTATGATTTAATTGAACATACATGTAGCATGACTTACTAAGATGGCAGTTATGTAGCAAATGATGTGGCCATGAGGACAGGTGTCGCGTTAATAAGGCATCATGTGGCAATGACGTAGCCGGACGTTAAGTTTTGGATGAAAAATTTAACAGAGGCACCAACTGGGTTTTTACCCATAATTCATGTACCACCTATGATACAAAACAAAACTTAGGTACTAAATTTAAAAACAGTTAAAACTCAGGTACCAATGGGGTATTTATGCCTTAAAAAATTAGACAACTACAAATATTAAAAAAAAAATTAATTAAAAATTTAAGAAAGCCATCCCTTTGAAAAAAATGGGGGTGGTTGGGGCCTGTCTAGGGGTGTTCTAACCACCCCCATAGGCCTTGGTGGTGGTTTCAACGACCCCTAGGCCAAACGAGGTGAAACCACCCCCGGGCCAAACGAGTGATTTAAACAACCTAGACCGGCCATGGGATTGCCTCAACCATCTTTTTTTAAAAAAATATATATATATTTTTTAGTTTTTTATTTTTTTAATTTTTAATGAAGTATAGAGACATGCGTTACTTTTTGAAGGGTATTGATGTTGACTTCCGTCACTTTATGGACAGAAGTTGGACGGATGTACTATTTCTGTTTCTAGCCATGAGCGAGATACCATCTATGATACAAATTAAAATCTAATTCTGAAAAATTAAAGTTGTTAAATGATAGAGGGTCAAAGTTTTTTAACCTTTTTTTAAAAAAAAAATTAAAAATAAATTAATTCTTGTTTTTTTTTTTTTTAAATGAAAATTTTTAAATTTGGCCACCCTTAGTTTTTATGTGTTTTTTTTTTATAATTTTTTTTTTTGTTATTGTAGTTCTCAACAAAAACTTCTCAACAAATTCTCCCAACATTCTCCCCCACTCCATTTAAAGTATTGATAAGAAATCCATCAATCGCATTGTATATACAAAGTCAAAAATTGACAGTAGTAATCGGATAAGAGTCCTGAGACCACTTTGTTTAAAAAAAAAAAAAAGTGTTTTTTTATTAATTTTTTGTTTTTGTTATTCACTGGACAAGAGTGTTTTTGGAAAAAAGTGGTATTTCTAGATTTAATTGGTCACTTTAACGAACTTAAAAAATTTAGGGATTATTCTTAAATCAGCTGTTAGTTCGGAACTTTTTTATATTTAATCCAAAAGTTTATTTTTTTTATTTATTAAATTTTTTCTTTTTTTCAAAAATAAAAAATAAAAATTAACCACAACCTGAAAACAAAACACTCACTTTCCCATCACATTATAATAAAAATTAAAAATTCCATCTAAACCGCATTTCAATGCTGTGGGAGTTCCGGTGGCCTATGGAATAAGAGAGTAATGCTACATGTCATACCCATGTCCCTCTTGTGTCCCTCTAAAAATGAGGTGGCTTTTAAAATTACCATTGAGCTTGTGATTGATCAAAATTGAATTTTGATCACATGGTGATTTTGAAAGCCACATCATTTTTAGAGGGACACAAGAGGGACATAGGTTTGACGTTTAGAATTACTCGGAATTAAGATCCTCCATCTCCATTTCATTTAGTAAAATCGATATTATCAATTTCAAATAAAATGTCAAGATTTAAAATTGATGTATTTAATAGTGTATACGAAGTCAATATTGACACGTCTTTTAAAAAATTAAATAATGTAAAATCATGTACACCATTAAATGTATTAATTTTAAATTTTGACTATAAAATTAACAATTTTTCATTTGATTTGAAATAGAGAGGATCGGATCCATTATATGCGTGCTACACAGGTGTATGAAAGGGACAGACACGTGCATGGGATCGAAACAGTCAAAATATGTCCTACCAGACGATCTCTCCCTCCCTCCCTCCCTCCCTCCCCTTATATATAGGGGGGAGTCTTCTGCCTATTTTGCATCCCAGTTAAGTGTTCTTTCTCTAGACGTGCCACCTTCTTGCTACTCGATCTTGAGGGAACAAACTCAGAAGTTATATTCCTCTAAAAATCTTTCAAGGTATTCTAGAAATTATCAATCATCATCCTCTCTTTATTTTCATCTAGTCGATGTCTCCTGCCATTTCGGCGGCGAACTTCTTTTTGCATGTTATACTGTTTGCTGCATAATTTCTACATGGTCGTTAATTTCATATATATACACATTGTTGTTTTTGGCAATATACATTACTTGAAAATCATAGTGTCTCAATGTGTATATAGAGGATGTGGAAGTTGAAGATAGCGGAAGGAGGGCCGGGGCTGGTGAGTGGAAACAATTTCATTGGGCGGCAACACTGGGAATTCGACCCTAGTGCCGGCACTCCCGAAGAACGTGCTCAAGTTGAAAAGGCCCGTCAAGAGTTCAAGAATAATCGATTTCGGACTAAACAAAGCGCTGATCTTTTCATGAGGATGCAGGTATATTTACATGCCTATATATATAGTTTCTTTGAGAAGCGCTATTGGACGTAAATTTATGGCTTCTACTTATCAGTCAAATCATCAATTTGTACAGGAAGAGATAGGCTTATAAGGGAAAGTTGATAAGACTAAAAATGGTTTTTTTTTTTTTTTTTTTTTTTGGTTGTTCTGAGCAAGTGAGTAAATGGATTACGGATCACATCTGACATCAAACAAAGATCGTTAAATGTCCTGGAGAAAGAAAGAAAAGGAAAGAACGAAGACCGTTAAATGAATTTTCAAAAAAAAAAAAAAAAAAAACTCGAAAGCTTGCAGATTTCTTGGAGAATTTAAGTGGATCGATTTTCTAGCTTTAGTTACGTACAATTCTAGGTCTTTGGGTTTCTTCTGTATACATGAATAAGCATAGTTCAGAATCTGCATATCAGGGGCGAACTCAAAGAATTCTGTGTAAAATAATAACAGGCAAGTCTTAAACTTAATTTCATATTGTTAAAACTGTTTTCCGTCACGTGACAAGAGCTTCAACCAATTGGATAGTCTTCTTCTGCAAAACAAAAAAGTTCGTGAGGACGCTTGTTGGGGGTGCTAGCTATCCTACTTCGATTCTTAATTCAGTTCTCCGTATAACAAGAAGTTTGCTCTTTTTAGAAAAATTTCCATAGTCGAATACCTAATTGCATGCATATATTTATATTTATAGAGAGGGGAGATTCGGTTATCCCTGAAATAGGTGGGAGTTGGCTCTTGGATCATGGGTTTCTATTTTCGGAACGTGGGCAAGTGCAACCATGTGATCCGGAATGTGGACCTTAGAATCTTTTGGGACATGGGTCTACACGTGTTGAATAGGCACGCCTTCTTGTGCTTAGATAGTGTATACACGTGCTCTGGGGCATGAATGGCTAGATCATGGGTCGGAACATACTGGGGACCTCTCTTGGATATCTCGGAGTTTCAGTGAAATCCCAGGCTATCATGGGTCATTTTCGGATGGGATCGATTAGTGGGTTTTCACATGGCCCGAATTGTGGCCCTGTACAAAGGGGCTCGGTTAGTGAGCCCAGATATGAGGCCTGGTTGATGGGCCCGATAGAGAGGACAATGAATGGGCTTTTGGGCCCATTCATTAACTATTAGGAATATTTCCCAACACATACTAAGTCATAAGTCATAAGTACTGTAGTAAAATTCATCCATTATCATTTCTATAGTGAAATCCTTAGATATTTATTTCTTAATATAAACTAGCTATCAAATGATATGCTAGAAAGTCATATTTCATTTTACTGCTCAATCTAGTTTTTACTAGTAGAATAAATTTTTTTGAGGGCGTTGAATTTCATATTTGCCAGGGCTATCATATAATTAACCCTTAAAAAATAATATTTTTTCAAGGGTTTTGAAATTTTTTAGAGGGCCATGGATCCCCCACCCTCTAAGTGCCTCCGCCCTTGCTTCAGATAGTGGTGTTGTGCTTAGCTCAGAGTGAGTGATTGAAGTGTTGGGAAATAATTTTGATGGTGTAAAAATTATTATTTATAACAAAATAATATTAATCTTAAAATTAATAATAAGATAAATAAAATATATGAGATGAAAGTAGAATATAAAAAGATCTCACAATGCTATAGAATCACAGTAAAACGTTATCTTTAAAAGTTTATTCGTGTCTCCTGGTGTATTTAAATTGGTGCGATCGAATCCCTTTACACACAACTTCCAAAAATTAAACTGTAGCATCTGTCTTTGTTAAGGACGTACTTCCAAAAACAAACCGTTTAATAAAACAACTTATTTTCCTGTGAGATATTTCAGAATACCCAAAGAATATATTATTCTTAGCTAGAAAAGTGTTAGGTTACAAAATAAGCTAGCAACCAACAATCACAAGAAGGTCCAATCACCAACGGCTATAACATGTAGGAGTGTAAAAAACTGTAGTTGAAAAGGTCAAAAGACAAGTCCATTTAGGTGTTCGATTTTTGAAATCAGAATTTATTTTGATGCGCGAATTTTGAGGTTGGACTTTGTGAAATAATATTAGAAAAAGTTGAATAAAATATGATTTATTTTTTGAAAAAGCAAACACTAACAAAAGGTTAAAAGAATAAGAATTCCACTCTTGCATCCAAACAGACTTCCCAGTAGCTATTGCCAACTAATAAAGGTAATTTCTAAGGGAAATAATTTATAATATTGTGATTAGTTACATGACAATAAATAGTTGAATAAAATAAAGAACAAATTAATAAGTGTTTGGAACACACTCCAACATGAGGAAGGGCAAGTTGGGCAACCAAGAAAATTCTACGATGCTAAAGAAAGTTTTGGACAAGTCAGAGCGATCAAGAGCCACCCTCTCGACTCTATTGGCTCCGCCCCTAGTACTACATGCCGGTCTACATTTTAAAAATTGAAGTGATAAGTACTAGATGAATTGCCTAGTTAATTTGTAATTATAATAAGTGTCATTTAGACTATTACATGACATTCTACATTTTAATCGCTGACATAATAAGTGTCTCACTAGTTTGTAATGAACTTGTGGTAAAAACTGTAGCATCCCTACCAATACTCATAATATATATATTTTTTTAAATAACAAACATATGTTATTCTTATAAATAATGTAAGAAATTATATTTTTATTTCACAAATGTTTCACAAAATTGACGTGACAAAATCTAATAATCAATGGATTTTTTTTGTTTTGGAAAAAAAAATAAAAAATCAAGGCTAATCCAATGGCGGCTAGATCTTATAAGGTTAACTTTTTTAAGTATTTGTGGATGGCTTGTGTGGAATTTAACATTTTTCTATAATTATATCAAAAAGTACAACCTTCTTTAAATTTAGTTTGTAACACTTGATTTTTTTTCATGGACGTGTTTTAGGTATAAAAGTCAACATATCAGCTACTCTCCTAACCAATTAGAAAAGACAGAAATTTCCTACAAATCAGTTTTTAAGAAATTTTCTACAACATACTATAATGTTATGTACCTCTTTAATTGACATATAATGACTTTCCAAGAAATAAGCTAGAGATATTTGAACATATTGTCTAAGTAATGCAATATATTACACTTTTATTATATTGGGTTGATATGGTAATGTCTGTTAGCCTTAAACTAGTCTATGTTTTTCTTTTTTGTTTTTTTAAAAAATAAAAAAAAAAAAAAAAAAAAAAATTGAAGGCACCCATGTCCACCAATATTTAGATTATATGGTTGTGATTTGTGTTAGAATCTAGAAAATTTTAACTGTGAGGAGCTGACTTATTTTTCACTTGGACATATTTCTTTGTTTGATATGAAAAACTCACAGCTTAGGAAGGAGAACCCATGTCCACCAATTCCTCCACCAGTGAAAGTGAAAGAGACAGAGGTAATAACAAAGGAAGCAATGATTACTACACTGAGAAGAGCACTAAGCTTTTACTCCTCCATTCAGGCTCATGATGGCCATTGGCCTGCTGAAAATTCTGGACCCTTGTTTTTCCTTCAACCCTTTGTATGTATTTTTCTCACCCTTGTATACAAATGTCTGTTTATTCTTTATTTTACTTTTCTTGTCGCTAAGATATATATTATAAAATGCATCCATTAACTGTTAACCTTCTTGATTCCCACATGCATTTTAATTTTAATACAAACATGTAATCATTACATGTCACTTTGGAGGAAATTTTATCCACAATATATTAATATTCCATGCCACAAAAAAAAAAAGGAAAAAAATGAACAAATATATATATATATATTATTTTTCCAAAATACGTCAAACACATGCACATGCATATATTTCATGGGATTTATGTTTGGCCATTTTGGAATGGATAAATAAATTAACCGACTGGTTAAATCTAATTAACTTAATTAATTTCATATTATTATGATATGCAGGTAATGGCATTATATATCACTGGAGATCTCAATGCTATTTTTTCACCAGAACACAAAAAGGAACTTCTTCGATACTTGTATAATCATCAGGTGTATTATTATTACTATTGTTGTTGTTATTATTATTATTTTCTAAATATAAGTTTGTGTACATGTATAAAAGCCAAGAAAACTAAAAAGTTGGCTAGTTTTTATAAACTTGTGTACTTGTTGGACATGTAGAACGAAGACGGAGGTTGGGGGTTCCATATAGAGGGTCACAGCACAATGTTTGGGTCAGCTTTGTGCTACATTGCCTTGAGAATACTTGGAGAGGGACCTGAAGATGGTGAAGATGGGGCTATGGCTAGAGGCCGAAGATGGATCCTTGACCATGGTGGTCTAGTGGCTATTCCTTCATGGGGAAAGTTTTGGGTCACGGTATGACCAAATGAAACCATTACCTTAATTATGTTGGTTTTATCTAGCTGACACTTCAAATTATAAGCACACTTCAAATTAGTATGTCATTTTGGTGGCTAGATTTCTTGATAATATACATATGCAAGCAAAAAGTCATTGGAGTCGCGTATCTTTAATGTCCGAATAAAATCCCATATCAGGATACCCTGCAATTCTTCTAAATTGCGACCTCAAATTACAAGGGTTGCAATTCGGAAAATTCAAGTCATTTATTCAAAATAAACAGTTTGAATTAAGTCATGTAAACCTTAAAAGCTAAAATAAATACTAAAAAAAATAGGCATGGACGAACCATCTCTCAAGGAGTGGTTGACCACCATTTTAACCTTTCAAGGATGGCCTGGCCAGCATTTTAGTTCTTGTGTTTAATAATTTTTTAAGGTTTAAGTAAAGATAAAAAAATCGTACCACACATTGTACTTTAAATATTTAAAATTCCATCATACTTTCTTATCAACTCTAGACTAGTAGCGGCAACAATGGTTGAGCTTCTCCATTTAGATTCATGGATATAAAGATCAAGCATTTACAAGAGTCTCTCTTACAAAACGATGGAAGTACATATTTTCTTTAAACTGTATATAATCTTTAGCATACTGTGAACTTGTTTTATCTGTCGAGTGAAAACTCAAATTTCTCATGTGTAGGTACTGGGAGTGTATGAGTGGGCAGGCTGCAATCCATTGCCCCCAGAGTTTTGGCTTCTTCCTAAAGTCTTCCCCATGCATCCAGGTTTTTTTCCACTCAATTCCTTTTTATGGAAAGCACATTTCGTAAGATGCACATACTACTAAAACATTTCTCAAAGATTTCAAGGTGTTCATTACATTAAATGCAGGCAAAATGTTAAGCTATTGTCGCTTGGTTTACATGCCAATGTCTTATTTATATGGGAAGAGGTTCGTTGGTCGAATCACTGAATTGATTCTATCACTAAGACAAGAGTTATATAACGAGCCTTACTATCAAATTAACTGGAATAAAGCCCGGAACACAATTGCAAAGGTTAGTTGAATCTTAATCCTCTATGCCACATCCTCATCAGCAATCTTCACAAAATGTATGCAACTAAGACAATATTATTATAACATAATTCTTCAAAGATAAGAGGAACACATGAGTTACATTAATAATAAATCAAGAGTTTGTAACTTCAGGAGGTCTAGCATGTAGTTCATTACAAATCCAGGACAAAGCACGCGTAATACCTCTTACATGAGAGCCAATCCAGTCCACAGAAACCAGATCCAATCTCAACCCGGTTCAATAGGGTTTCAAGCCGGTTTTGCACAGCCTTCAACCTGGCTCATCTCATTTTTGGCCAACCCAACCAAATTTACCTGGATTGGGGCCTTCGCGGTCCATTCAATGACCCGGTTCATTGGGTTCAACCTAAACCATAGTGTCCAAGAACATTCTCAACTTTTGGGTTTGAGTGGTTTTCTTTCACTACTCTTTGTACTCCATCATGTTATAGTGAATTTCCTTCTGCTTGTCATCTCCATCAGTAGATGTAGACTTATTAAGCCGAGCCATTTAAATCTTTGGGTCTTGTGTGATTGTGTTATTTTTTATTATGTTATTTTCTGCTTTATTAGGTGGATTCCTTAAATTAATTTTGTCAATAAATAAAGAGTTTGTAATGTGAGGAGTTATAGTATGTAGTTCATTATAAATAAAAGACAAATCCTCCTGGTGCATTCACGACAGTCAATTACATTTTATTCTTTTGTGTTCTTAAAAAAAGCATTATCACACAAAAAATTATAAAGATTCTTGGTGACATTAATGCATATATATATAAAACTCACCCAAGTTGTTAATTTAGGAGGATCTCTACTATCCGCATCCCCTCATACAAGATATGCTATGGGGATTTCTTCACCATGTAGCCGAGCCTGTCCTGAAGCGTTGGCCCTTTTCAATGTTGAGAGAGAAGGCACTAAAAGCTGCAATTGGTCATGTACATTACGAGGATGAGAACACCGAATACCTTTGCATTGCATGCGTTGAAAAGGTCAATAACTAGTGTACTAGTGTTGCAGATACAAATCAAAATGACAGAGACATAAATCAAAGTATTTGTCATCAATGAACTGAATTGCCAATGTTATTTAGTACAGGCGTTATGTTTGATTGCCTGTTGGGTTGAAGATCCAAATGGGGAGGCATACAAGCTTCATCTAGGCAGGATTCCCGACAACTATTGGGTTGCAGAAGATGGCTTAAAATTTCAGGTTATATATATCATCAAGAAACATGTGTGCATGTTAATCAATAATCACATATACTTGAAGCATTTACTCAAAAGTTTGATCCTGGAAAATTTTGGTCCATTTAAAGTCAAATATTTTATTTTGAAATGTACTAATTAAATGATGCCTGATTTATCTGATGCAGAGTTTCGGCAGTCAGATGTGGGATGCAAGTTTAGCTATTCAAGCAATTCTCTCTTGTAATCTAAACGAAGAGTATTGGCCAACACTTCGTAAAGCACATGAATTTGTAAAGGCTTCACAGGTTAGAATATATGCATGTATGATATATTCCTTACATTTTTTTAATCAAAGATATTGCTTTAACTTAATCATGGTATTTTTTAGGTCCCGGAAAACCCTTCTGGGGACTTCAAAGCCATGTACCGCCACATAAATAAAGGAGCATGGACATTCTCGATTCAAGACCATGGTTGGCAAGTCTCTGACTGCACTGCTGAAGGGCTCAAGGTAATGTCTCAAATCTATCATAATACATGATCAAAACTACACATGGTCGATGTTTGTTTCAAAGGAGAATCTGACATTTGGCAAAACCTTCTCTTTTGCAGGTTGCAATCTTGTTCTCACAAATGCCTCCAGACCTTGTGGGGGAAAAATTGGAGACAGAGCAGTTTTATGATGCTGTGAATGTCCTTCTTTCTCTACAAGTAAGAATTCAACCTTTAAAATTCTATTTTTGACTCAGTTAGCATTTAAGCACAAGCAGTTTTCTAGCTGAGTTAGCAATTAAGCACAAGTTGTTTCCCAAATACTTCATATGAATAGTTGACTTTTGTTTAATTGCCACTACAGAGTAGCAATGGTGGTTTCCCTGCATGGGAGCCTCAAAGAGCACATGAATGGTTGGAGGTAACTTCTCAAAGCTTGATAAGTCTGTTCATACTTATGACAAAAATTGTCATATTTACCCAGCTCTCATTAACATAATTCTTGTACCTATTTTACCAGAAGCTCAACCCCACAGAGTTCTTAGAAAATGTCCTTATTGAGCACGAGTAAGAAACCTTCAGCACAACAACATTTACCAAGGTATTTCTCATATTAATTTGCCAACTAACAAAAAGGTTGTGTCACCTTATAGGTACGTAGAGTGCACTTCATCTGCAGTTCAAAGTCTGGCACTCTTTAGGAAATTCTATCCCAGGCACCGGAGGACAGAGATAGACAGTAGCATTTTTAGAGGAGTTCAATTCATTGAAAATGTGCAAGAACTAGATGGATCATGGTAACATGTTTTTCTTTTTCACACATAATTCTTGAAAAATACTGCTCTATATATAGCTTAGCAATTAAACTACTGCAGCAAGAAAACCAGAATGCATGACGAAGACCACCTAGGTGCACCCGCTGGCACTACCGAGGACAACCGCAGAACATCTTTAGGCCACACAAACACACCAGCCCGATCTACACTCACATCTAGCCTTCCCCGCAAACGACACACCTAATTAAGCCCCTAATTCAAAATATAGTGTGAGCAGGAAACTCAGAAATTGTGAAGCCAAACATATTTCATTCTTTGTTCATCTAAGGGGATAGAGCTTCCATTTCTAGATACTATATCTTTTGTTTGAGATGAGTTCCCGACTTTAAGCAGAGCCGGTAGTAGATAGAGGATCAGAGAAAGAACTTGCTGATTTTGCTTAGACAATGGCAGCCTAGTATAACAATAGGAGACTGCATCAAATTTTTACTTTTTTTCTTTTCTTTTCTTTCTAGTGATGTTGTTAAATCGCACGAATACAAAGTTCGAACTCAATATCTACTTTGATACAATGTTGAATAACCAGTTTTCCTAAAAAATTAAGCTTTAGAGGAAATAGTGAATTTAATTATTCAATTAATATTTTAGTATATGTTATTATTATTATTATTGAAGGAGAAAAGATCATTTTTATAGGTATGGTAATTGGGGGATTTGCTACACCTATGCTACGTGGTTTGCTGTAGAGGCGCTGGCTGCTTGTGGAAGAAACTACAAAAATTCTCTTGCATTGCGTAAAGCTTGTGAATTTTTGCTATCAAAGCAACTTCCTAATGATGGATGGGGGGAAAGTTACCTATCTAGCCAAAACAAAGTATGGAGAAATTTGTTTAAATTTGAATTTGGATTAGGATCTCCAGAAATTTGCTTCGGATGGCAAATGTAAGAGAACTTCTATAGGACTTACTTGTCCGAACATGGGATGGGTTGTCCAAAATCTGTTCGGACATGTGAGTCTCATAAGGACTCTCTCACATTTACTGTTTGAATTGTTAATAATCTGAACAGTAAAATTGTTGCATATCTCTCTTCAATGAATGTATACTACTAAACTAAATGAAAAAAGAAACAAGGTAAATGAAAGGAAAGAACTGAAGTTTGTTTCATTGTGAAACAGGTGTGGACGAATATAGAAGACAACCGTGCAAATTTGGTCCAAACTGCATGGGCCTTGTTAGGCCTCATGGATGCTGGGCAGGTCGGTCCATCGTTTTCTCTTCAAATTTTAACTATTTGCAGTGTATAACATAAGCATTTTTTTGGGATGAATAATTATAACATAGCATTTCTGCATAAGAACACCAAAGAAATATCACAGAAGAACTCAATATGCATATGAATAGAAAAATTAAGATTTACACAAATAAAGTCGAGAAAATCTAAAGTTAAGTATTCAACTGTGTCAAATTTTAGGAAGTACAAACGTACACCATATGTTGATTCTGAATGCTTTTAAAATTTTAGGCCGAGATAGACCCAACACCAATTCATCGCGGAATAAGGCTACTGATCAATTCACAGATGGAAGATGGTGACTTCCCTCAACAGGTAATTCATGTCTATTTAGAACCCAACACATTTAGATAAGTTGACAAAGTTTTCTTCCAATTCAATTTATTAAATTGTGATATATCCTTAAAGCACATGATTCTCGCGTGCTTTAAAAATATATATTAATTTAATGAGTAATGCTACTATTCACATAAATTTTATACCGGTTGATCACGTGATGTATTTTACATAGTTTTCATTTTCTCTAAATGAGTGACATAGGAAGTTACTTAAAACATGCTACGTAACAAGTGTAAAATCGGTGTGATAAATTAGTGTGAATAGTAGCATTTTTTTATTTTATTTTTTTCAATTTGAAGGAAAACTTTGTTCATTTAAGTGTGTTTGTGATTTTCCTTTTCTATTTTTATCAAAATATGTTTAAGTATTAATTTAATTTTTCAAGCATGGTATAATCGATGGCTATTGGCAACAGGAATTGACAGGAGTATTTTTTCGAAATTGTACACTAAACTACGCAGCATATAGAAACATTTTTCCAATATGGGCTCTTGGAGAATATCGGAGGCGAGTCCTGTTAGCATGATAACCTCAATGAGCAAGCAAATGATTGCATATTGAGCTTCAGAAGCCCAAGTTAGCTTGAAAGAGAATGGTCTCTGCAATAAATAACCAACTTTCATGTAACCAATGTTGAGAAAGGTTTCCAAATAAATGTAGAAAATTGTCTACTACTAGAAAGATGTAAATTATGTCATAATTAGTTTGATGTGAGACAAACAGCAACTCAATCATGTGATGTAATATTACAATATATGTGGATGTTAAATAATTGTGCAATATATACCACGTAATATAAACATTATAGTTTTATCATTTTTCTAAATTTTGAATGAGCGACTGTGTTGCCTTTCTCTTTGCACGTGATTCTCGTCTGTGTTACCACTCATTTATACACGTTTTCATAAAATACCACATATCATACTCAACTGTCTTAAACTCCTACTTTTTGATAAATAAAAAAAATCATTTCCTAAGTTAAGCCGTTAAATCAACACAGAATGATCTAAAAATGACTACAGTAAATGCTTTAGAATTTCTCTATTTTAATATATTTCTCATTCATACTTTGACCCGTTCCGATAAAAATTTCTGACTATATTTGCGCTTAAACGATAATTAATGTTTTTATAAAATTATTTATTGATTTTTTTTGTTATACTTTCTGAATATTTTTAAACACTTTTGGTTCAATTCCATCTTTTAATCATGCTCCTTATGAATCCAAATCCTATCTCTATCCATCGAGCGTCACCGGCCAATTTTATATGGCTTTGATCGACTCCCATAGTCCTAGATATTGGTTGATTGTTGACAAGGCTAGGATCAATATTGCATGGTCCAAATGTCTACTAAGTTCTAGTTTCATTGGAATTATCAATGTGATTGTTTTTCAGCCACGTACGTCTCCGTTTGGCTTATTGTCAACTCCCATAATGTCTCGATTTAAACTACTCAATTGAGACATGTACGATGGGGCATGCAAGTTATGCTGACTTTCTCAAACGAGACGAAATTCATCCTTTAATTTTTGTTTTGATTTTTTTTTTTAACAGAAATCAAGCTAGGCTTTTATTAAAAAAAAAAAAAAGAATTTAAAATACAACGCTCAATAGAAATAATATTAAAAATATAATGAAGAACTTTTTTAATTAGAACAAGTCCCTCCCTCATAAATGACCTGATTGACATTTCAGTTATCCTATAGTATCCTCAAATTGATTCAAAGGCAATAAAAAGGGCTCAAACATGTTCCGAAATCAAGGTTCTGTTCATGAAGAGTATACACTAGCCATCCCATCAATCACATATTGCATATAGAAAGACAAAATTGAGACTAGTAATCTGATGAGACCAAGTACTAGATCTCTATAGCCTTTACTAGATTGAGAAGAATCAAGCTAAGCTTTTATTAAAAAAATATCTTAAATATAACGCTCAACAAAAATAATATTAAAAATTTAATGAAGAATTTTTTAATTAGAACAAGTTCCTCCCTCATAAATGACATGATTGACATTTGATGCTCAGTTATCCTATAGTATCCTCAAATTGATTCAAAAGCAATAAAGAGGGCTCAAACATTTTCCGAAATCAAGGTTCTGTTCATGGAGACTATGCACTAGCCATCCCATCAATCACATATTGCATATACAAAGTCAAAAATTGAGACAAGTAAATATGATGAGACCAAGTACTAGATCTTTATAGCCTTTACTAAACATGTGAGTTCACCATATTATTTACCAAATGTGTTTTTAACGAAATAATATCAACACATCTAATTACATGGTTTCAAACAAGCTTTTCATCCCCCCATCGTCCCAATAAGTCGATTGACATATATAGCTTAGTGGGAAAGAAAAATATATATTAATTAACAGATAAAAATATTTTTATGCAGGTTTCAGGTGGGGGGAAAATTTTGGGGAGAGGTTTCTGCGAGAGAGAGAGAGAGAGAGAGGAGAGAGAGAGAGAGAGAGAGGAGAGAGAGAGAGAGAGAGAGAGATGGAGTTAATTTCTGAGCTTTTCTGAGAGAAGGAAAATTGGGAACGAGGGACACGATTTTGTAATAGGTAAATTTACAGACGGTTTGGGACTAAACTGTCTAGAAATTTACCATTCCAGATATTTTGGTCCTAACCGTCTGGAATTTACTTTCCAAACGATTCTTGTTAAACCATCGAAAATAAAATAAAATTAGACGGTTTTGACCAAACCGTCCATAAATTTGACGAAGGTTTTTCTTGAAACCGTCTATATTCCTTTTTTTACTGACAGTTTTCAAAAAACCGTCTGTAATATTTTTCATTCTTGAAAAAAGCGTCTACAAAAATTTAAATCTAGACGGTTTTTAAAACCGTCCGTAATTGCTCCTTTTTTTATAGTGGGATGTCCGAATCCAAATACAACATTTCACAACTCAAGAGATACAAATCCAAATCCAATATTGCAACTCAAAATCCCGCAGGAATCCAAATCTAAAATTATAAAATCCCATTAATATTTACTTATATATATATATATATATTGTTGAAAGAGTTTTTGGTTAAGTGACACAAGCTTTAGAAAGTAATGACAGTCTTTTTCTACAAAATAAGAAAGCCGGTGAGGGTGCTTGCTCGGGGTGCAAGCGGATCCCACTCCGATAATTAAGTCAGTTCTTTGGATAATCTATATAAATGTCTCAATAACAATAATTTCAGCCAGAAAATACCTGGAGTTTGCTCTATATTTATACTATAGGATTGAGACGGTTAATCCCTTGAAATGAGGAGGAACGTCTCTCTGATCATGGTTCGTGGGTTACTGCATGTTAGGAACGTCTGCCTTCCGATAATCCGAAATGTGAATACCCATGTTTGGATTGGGGACAGCTTCGTGGAACGTGAGCTGAATGCTTGAGATACACCTGGGTATCTCAGGTTCTTATAGCTTCGAATATACGATCATAAATGGACTAGGCCTTAGTTGAATTAGGCTCTATTGATTGCGGGTGAGCTCTAGTAGGACTTTCAGGCCCACCTGTGATTTGTTATGGATTCTGGATTCCAGACACTGTAGAATCAGATTTATTTGGGTCGAGTAAACCGTCAAAGCCTAAACTTTGTGATGGGCCCATTTGAGCTTCGGAAATGATAATTCCCCAACGTGTATATATATATATAGGTAAGTGGTTATTAACAACCGCCTTCGCCTATTCTTAAAACCGTTAATCGCCACACTCTATGCGATTAGCGGTTAACGGTTAACGATTAACAATTAACGATTAGCAGTTAATAACCATCCACTTGTATAGTCGTAGTTGGTACCAGCAGCTAATGGGTCCCTCACTCTGTTTCGTATACGTCCAACTCCAAGTGGTTTTTCTTCATTTGGTTGCAGCACCGCTCGTGTGGACTATATGCTCACACGGGAAATGCCTTGGGAAAGCTCTAAAAAGAGCTATTCTTACTCTTTGCTGTTCTTTGAGACCTTTTATCAAACAACCCACCTTCACCTCTGTTCCTCCACCCACGAATTCTCTAAGAGTTTCTGTCAGACATCCACACTTCAACGTCCATATCACGACCTTCGTCGGTCAGAAGATACGGTTCCGCCACCACTACTACGATTGTTTGATTTTGTTCTTCGAAACTCTATTCCGCACAAAACGGAACATCAAGTCCTTGGTGGGCTTTGCAGCTATTGTGTTTCGTCTTCTTGTAGAGCCATCATCTTCTAATTAAGAAGAAGAGCTTGAGCCTTAGAGGCCTCCGCTCATTATACCACCGAAGTTCAAAACTTGAACTCTGCAGTATGGTGTTGCCTCTTCCGCAACTTTGTCCCCTTTTTTCTCTGAAAAGAATAAAGAAAACGGCCAAACAAGTGAGCCTGCAAAAGATTCTTTTATTTCTTTTCATAGGTTTTTCTAGTGTTCATATAAAAGAATATAAATATAATAAAAAAAATTACATCAATATCATCCGTATGATCTTACATAGTCCCACCGATGCGGTCTGTTATCTTGTGAAAGTGGGTCAAATATGAGGTGTGTTTCTTGTTGACACCCGTATCTTGTTGACACCCCTAAACCACAAGAATAAAGCTGACGTCCCACCGAAGGGAACCACTCTCCGAAACCAAGTGAACTGCAACAAGCGCATCTTTATGTGCACAATAATGCTTAATTAACTCTTTAGTGTTTTAAAAATATTTCTATTCCTTATGTGCACAATAATCAAATAAAATTTTGTATTTTTTGGCTTTCAAAAGCAGAATAACGCTTCCAAAAAATAAGTGAAAATTGTGTAAATCATATAAAAGAAAAATAAATACCCCATAAAACATTCAAACAAATTAAAACATAAGACTCTTATTTTTAGTTTAATTCATATAAATTATAACATGTTAAAATCTTTATTCAAATAGGTGTAGTTTAGAATGAAAATAAGTATGAAAAGAAAAATAGCAAGAAGAAAACCATGATTTTGATTATCAAAGCATAAAATAGAAAATTAGTATGAATTTTTTTTTTATTGTCGATGTGATACCTAATATATTTCAATCCTATATAATTCTGAACATTCGAAAAAACAAATGAAAAAAAAAAATTATTCTCATAAACATTCAAATGAAGAATTGCTCAACCAAAAATTTCACAAACAAAATGGAAATATATTTACATTTTAACCACAAATATAAAATACTAAAGAAACATAATTGTATAATTAATTGAGAGAGAGACTAATTGTATCATTAATAGAGAGAGAGATTAAATAGACCGATTCAATACTTAAAGACCGATTATCCCATAAAACATTCAAACGAATTAAAACATAAAACCCTTATTTTTAGTTTAATTCATATAAATTAAAACATGTTAAAATCTTTGTACCCACAGGTGTAGTTTAGAATGAAAATAAGTATGAAAAAGAAAACCGTGATTTTGATTATCAAAGCATAAAATAGAAAATTAGCAGGAATTTTTCTTATTGTTGATGTGATACTTAT